>CAHIKZ030001035.1:2057500-2490000 GCA_903632075.3 Acanthosepion pharaonis
TGTTCAAATTTCCCATACAAATTTAAGGTCCCGCATTGACACCAGAAAACCAAACTTTCCAAGATTTTGATGATTAATTTTTAAATTCTTGACATTTTATACTCTTCTTCTTTAGCGAATCTTTTGAGGTACCCACTTTTAATTAATTAAATTTTAATTAAATGGCTACAAATTTCAAATTTTGAATCAGCAAAAATCAACAATGGTGGTAAAAGATAAAATCTATTATACCAGGTATAACAGCAAAATTGTCCAATTGTAAGATTAAGCTTTGAACCGTTGTATCTTAGAAATGATTAAAGATATCTTACTGGAATTCTCAGAGGTTTTTATAGCACTATTGGATTTTACTTTAAACAATAAGAACGTATTTAGCTCTATGAGTATGAATGTTGGTACCATTACTGAAGGTCTGAATAATCCTTTTCCTCTCACCATTGATCAGTTGGGAAGATATAGTAGGATTGACACAAAATGATTCTCTCTTTCTAGCTGAATAAGTCGAAGGATTTTTCCGGAATTCTTACTGCATATGGTGCCAAGATGGCTAAACGTCTAATCGGAAAACCTGTATAAAAGAAAGTCAATTAGTATAGTGGTTTTTTAGATATTAAACATTTTGTGGGATGGACAATTATCACAGGCTGTTACACGATTTGGACAATTTTGCTGTTACACCTGGGAAACATAAACAATCTGAATTGTAAAATCAAGACAATTTTATATGAAATAGTATAAACATTTTAATTATACTAAAACCAAATCCATCTTTTTATTGCAAGATGTAACTTTTTTAACTCTTGCCAAATCTAAATTCTTGTGCCAAACACACAATAACGTAGTTGGTAGGAATAGAAAGGGGAAAAGAGAACAAGTATGGCTCTTCTTGAGGTCAAAATAGGTGCAGATAACAAAACCAGAACTCAACCACTGTGTAAAATTTTAAAAGAAATACATTTATGACACAAGAGAAAAACGGTACAAATACAAAATTTGCACAAAAATTTCCTTTTCTGCAACTATTAAGGCAGGATAATATATTTCTGATGTTTCTAAGAAAGATTGCCATTGAAAAATGAAAAAAAACGGGATTATAGTTCAAGAAAAGACAAAGGTTCAATGACAAAAAGGGAAAACAATTCAAGAAGGCAGAAAAACAAAGATGCAACCAGCTTTTAAAGACATTATTTCCTTTTCTTTTTTCTTTTTTTTTGGCAGTTGACCATTTCATTAATTCCAGTGTAATAGGTGAAAAAAAAAAAGAAAAAAAGAAAAAGGTCTTGTATCAAAGAACACACCTATTTTCCACCTTGAAGAAAATGATGATTAAGTTGGAAGAATGATGTCAACATATAGAAAATTTACACTGATTCTTAAAACAAATGGAGTTGCAGCATGTCTGTCATTAAAAGGAAAAGCATGAGGTGTTGTGTGACAGTTAAACCCAGAAGATATTGGATGGACTGATCATTATAGACAAATTGCATAGAGTATATTTACAAGATGAAGACACATATTGTGCATCTAAGGATTATTTTTTTGGCAGTTGACCATTTCATTAATTCCAGTGTAATAGGTGAAAAAAAAAAAAAAAAAAAAAAAATAGAAAAAGGTCTCGTATCAAGAACACACCTATTTTCCACCTTGAAGAAAATAATGATTAAGTTGGAAGAATGATGTCAACATATGGAAAATTCACACTGATTCTTCAGAAGACAAACTTGGAGTTGCAGTATGTCTCTCATTAAAAGGAAAAGCAAGAGGTGTTGTGCAAGAGTTAAAACCAGAAGATATTGGAAGGACTGGTCATTATAAATTGATTATAGACAAATTGCATAGAGTATATTTATAAGATGAAGACACACTGGCATATTGTGCATCTAAGGATTTTTTTTATATAAACGAAGTGCAGGTGAGAACTTTTCAAACTTTATAATTGAACAAGAGCAGAGATATGAGAAAATCAAAAAGACATGAAATGGAGCTCCCTGAACGTGGTAAAACGTTCTTTTTGCTTAAAGCTGCCAATCTTACTGATGAATCTGAATAATTAGCCAGAGCAGCAGCAAATCTCACCTATAAAGACAAACACGATAAAGTGATGAAAATATTTGGTGACCCTGGAGTGTTCACCGAGAAGTATGGTGTACCTGAAGTCAAGGAAGACGTGTTGTATGGTTTCAGCAAAAAAGGAAGCAACAGAAGGGATAATGGAGAATGTAGAAGAGAATATTTGTCAGGCAGATGTAGTCAAGAAGTGCAAGAATGGTATCAGACTTATTCTGCTGGAAAAACATTAATGAGATGCTCTTGCTGCCAATCAATAAAACATCTTATAAAAGATTGCCCTCATAAACAAGACTCTGAGGAAGTTCACATGAACATTCACGTTATACTTTTCAGTTCTAAGCTGGACTCATTTCCATCTAAAGTGATTCTTGAGAATTACTGGTACAGTATGGCTTGATGAGTTTTTGAAAACACTATCCCCAGATGAATTAAAGGAAGCAAAAGAAATTCCTAGCAAGATTTTAGATTTGTTGATGGATTTAAAGCCAAAAGTTTGATGGCTTCAACATTGAAAAAAAAGAAAGAAAAAGCTGTTAAACTGCACAAGCAATTTTCACATGCCAAGAAAGGTCTGGCTTTTAAAACTCATTTAAGGACAGAATATGCCAAGATAGATAATTCAGATAGTTTTGTTTTTCTCCAATGAGTCAAGAGGTATTTGATGCAAAGGAGAAAAAATCCAGAATTTGAAATTGTGGAATATACAATAACGAATTATTAATTTCAGGCAAATGGGTGTTCACGGAGAAAATCCAGAATAGTATTAATGCTGTCAAGGGTTTGAGAAAAGAAAAACCAGTTGGGTTCACCAACTTGTAGTCAACAATCATTAAGAATGGGGTTTGTTACAGCACCTACTGCAATTTGGAAAATTAGTTCAATTGATAAAACTTCTGCAAGGAAACACAAGTAATAGGGATATATACCAGCCACCTCCACCAAAATTCTGTGAGGTTGGACAAATTTGGAAATTCAAAAGGTGTATTTATGTGTTCGACAGGAACTAGTAAGTCTTCATTGAAAGCCAGGTATCTATGATGACATCATGTTTTTGTGGCACAAAAGCAGTAAGTTAGAAGGGATTTTGCTGTGCCATGGGGATGATTTAATTTATACAGGCTCATTGGAACATGTCCAGAACACAGTTAATACGTTGAGTATATTTAAGTTTTCATGCTCAAGGTTCATTTAAATATTTTGGTTTGAAAGAAACAGGTTTAGATTGATCAGCAAAAGTATATTCAAGACTTGAAACTGATCTTTTTGTCAGCAAATTGTAGAAAACACAAGGAAGACAAACTAACAGTTGAGGAAAAATCAGCACTTCATTCTTTAAGAGAACAATTATTATACATTTGTTTTCTCTAGAGAATATATTTTTCTGAATTTTAAAATGGCAACACCATAAAACGGATAATACACACACTGCACAAAAATATAGTTTCACTACAGTGTGTGTCCTCATTTGCATTTTTAGTTTTCTTCACCATAATGTTCACACACATTTCACAAGTGAAATGTTAAATTCTATATTTGAAAAAAGTATAATCATATAGAGGATTTAATGTTGCCATACATTTTAAAAATTAAATCCTGTAAAAATATCAATTGACATACTTAGCAAGAATGTTTCTCTCCATTGTGTAAATTAAGTTCTGAATACTTTGAAAATTTTAGCCCATAAACCTGTAAAAGTTCTTTGTTAGGAGTGCTTCCATGTTTACACTTATATCTGAACTGGAAAAATTTGGATCCATTTTTCTTTCCAGCATGAATGTTCATGTGCTTTTTTACAATTGAATGATGTGAAAATGTTAGCCTACACATTTCACAAGAATATGGTTTCTCTCCAGTGAGAATTCAAATGTGAACTTTCAAATCAGAATTATCAGAAAATGCTGATCTACATGTTTCAGAAGAAAATGGTTTCACTCCACTATGATTTCAAACATGCCTTTTCAACTGAGTTATCTGAAAATGCTAATCAACATATTTCACAATGCTTTCTCTCCGGTGTGAATTCTAAGGTGCTTTTTGAAATGAGAGTTATCTGAAAATGCTGATTTGCATATTTTACAAGAATATGGTTTCTCTCCAGTGTGAGTTCGAATATGTATTTTTAAATTGAAATTCCTTGAAAATGACGACCCGCATATTTTACAAGAATATGGTTTCTCTCCTGTGTGAGTTCGAATGTGTACTTTTAAACTGGAATTTTCTGCAAATGCTAATCCACATATTTCACAAGAGTGTGGTTTCTCTCCCGTGTGAATTCGAATGTGTGCTTTCAAATGAGAGTTATTTGAAAATGCTGATTTGCATATTTTACAAGAATATGGTTTTTCTCCAGTGTGAGTTCGAATGTGTATTTTCAAATTAGAATTCCTTGAAAATGTTGACCCGCATATTTTACAAGAATACGGTTTCTCTCCAGTGTGAGTTCGACTGTGTATTTTTAAACTGGAATTTTCTGCGAATGCTAATCCACATATTTCACAAGAATATGGTTTCTCTCCAGTGTGAATTCGAATGTGCAATTTCAGATAAGAATTATCTGAAAATGCTGATCCACATATTTCACAAGAAAATGGTTTCTCTCCTGTATGAATTCGAATGTGCTTTTTCAAATGAGAGTTATCTGAAAATGTTGATTTGCATATTTCACAAGAATATGGCTTCTCTCCAGTGTGAGTTCGAATGTGTATTTTTAAACTAGAATTCTCTGAGAATGCTAATCCGCATATTTCACAAGAATATGGTTTCTCTCCAGTGTGAATTCGAATATGCGCCCTAAACTGAGAATTATCAGAAAATGCTGATTTGCATATTTTACAAGAATATGGTTTCTCTCCAGTGTGAGTTCGAATGTGTATCTTTAAACTGGAATTCTGTGAGAATGCTAATCCACATAATTCACAAGAATATGGTTTCTCTCCAGTGTGAATTCGAATGTGTCTTCTCAAATTGGCATTCTGTGAAAATGTTGATCCACATATTTCACAAGAATATGGTTTCTCTCCAGTGTGTGTATACATGTGTTTTCTTAAATATGAATTTAGTATAAATGCTAATCCACATATTTCACAAAAATAGGATTTCTCTCCTGTGTGTGTTAGCTTGTGCTGTTTTAAATTTGATAACCTCGAAAATGCTGATTCACATACTTCACAAGTATATGGTTTCTCACCAGTGTGTGTTCGCATGTGGACTTTTAAATTTGAGATGCATGAAAATGAACATCCACACACACCACAACAATGAGGTTTTTCTCTTGTTTGTCGTTTCATAGTTGCCTTTCTAATTTTAACTTTTTGGAAATTCTAATTCACACACTTGATTTTTTCCATTGATACTTATAGTCAGCTTAAGTTTTGAGGAGTTTATGGTAATCAGATCTGTAAATAAAGAAAGGTATAATTAAAAAGGTAGATTTGTACATTATTTCCAGCAGAATGTTGTTACATTTTGTTTCAATCAAGTTCATCATATCAGATATTTCTTGGTCAGTCATAAATAAAACTGATAGACCAAATAAATTATATCTACATTTTTATACATTCTACTTTTACATAAAACGTTATTGATGAAAAAATAGAAAAACTGTTTACAATTTGATATTTAATCAACAACTGTTAACTCTTTTAAGCTCTAAAAACAAGGGAAATAAAAGAAAGCCACTTTTTCATCTTAAGTTTACCAAACGTTTGATTCATTAAAAATCTATCCTGTTTTTGTTCTTCTGTGAAGTAAGATCAAATTTAGATCAGCTTTTTAATGCATAAAGTGGAAAGGTTTTATTTTGCCAAAGTGAAAATATCTAGGACATAAACATAAGTGAAAATTTCAGTTAAAAAAATGAATTTAAAAAGGTCATGATGCAATCACCAAAATACCATAAGATTTAGATGTACTGAGAGAAGGATTTTGTAAAATAAAGAAAGTTTGGTGATCATCAACAATATATACACTTGATACTGCTTAATTGCTCAAGTGGGAGGTTGGTGAAGTAGCATTATTTGGATTCTTGATTATCCTTGGAGGGTTAAGAAACAAAATTAGCCACTGGCCATGAAGTAAGGATCGATAGTTATCCTGCCTCAAGATATTGATGTTGTAGACAATATTTAACACCAACAAAAAATTCCTGTAGGCATATTTGTGAACTTTTATTATCAAATAACCCAGTTATTTTAATGTTTTATTTGATTTTTCAACAATAACTACTATTCTTGAAACAATGCTGAACGATTGGTCATGTTTTAAAAAGTAAAAAAGTAGTGATGCAATCCACAAAATACCATCAGATTTAGGCATATTGAGAAAAGGATTTAATAAAAGAAAAAAAAAGTTGGTGATCATCAACAATATATACACTTGTACAGATTAAAGAAAGTGTAATTTTAAAAAATATGAGAATAATCAAATTAATTAATTTATTATTTTCAATGAATAATGATTTTTACAAGAATTGTTTCACTTTTTCATATACATAAAACATTGATGAAAACAAAGAAGCAAAACTTCTTACAATTTAATCAGAAACTGTTTATTCTTAAGATCTAAAAACAAATAAAAGAAAGCTAACTTTTCATCTCATGTTCATTAAAAATCTGATTCATTAAAAATCTTTCCAGTTTCTTTTCTTCTGTGAATCAAGATAAAATTTAGATCAGCTTTTTTTTCAAAATCATAAAGAGGAAAAGTTTTATTTTGCTGAAGAGAAAATGTTTAAAGCATAAAAAAACTAAAAAAAAAAGATCTAAAAACAAATGAAATAAAAGAAAGCTAACTTTTCAGCTTATGTTAACCTAAAGTCTGATTCATTAAAAATCTATCCAGTTTTTGGTCTTCTGTGAATTAAGATAAAATTTTCATCAGCTTTTTTTTTAATATATAAAGATGAGAGATTTTATTTTGCTAAAGAGAAAATGTTTAGAGCATCAACAAAAGTGAAAATTTCAGTTAAAAAAAAAAAAAAAAATTAGTTTTAAAACAAAATCTGATGCAATCAACAAAATACCCTGAAATTTGGATGTCCTGAGAAAATGACTTAGTGACAGAATTATATATCCAACTGAAAGAGTCTGTTGAAATAAGAATAATCAAAATACTTAAAAAAAATTCTGTCTATATTCTCGCGATGAGGTATTATGTACATTATTCAGACTATTGTCCTCATCTTTGTCACCATATTTATTACAATGTTTCGGCCATTGTACGCTCTGGCCTTCTTCAGGTGGTTGGAATATCAAACTGAACCCTTTATTTCACTCACTGGGGCAGACTGTTCTAGTTCCACGTGCCATGTTTAATGGATGTCAGTTATCAGTTATCTCCCGTTAATTTTCCCTCTGAAAGTTCTCCACTGCCTTAACACTCTTTGAGTTCTGTCACTGGATCTAACCAATGCCTTTATCCACTGTGTCATGTGTCCTTGAGGAAAAATTCTTTTTGATTTTTTACAAGAACCGTTTTCATTTTCTTTTAATTGTAATTAGAAAAATTTATTAAGTTTCAAATTCTGTATTAACTTCAGCCTTTTAGATGATATGGTTATGTAGTGATAGAGATAATCAGCTACCTCAAAAAAGAGTTTGTGTTTTGTGTGCAATCTGCCAAGGAAAAATTACCAAAAAGTAGTTAGCCAAAATCTACTTTAAGGACCAAAATCTATGCTAATTTTCTCCCCAATATGGCATGACCAATCAGAAAGATCTCTTGGTGAACAAAAGCCGTTTTTTTTTCAATTATGTGGGGAGATTAGATTTTCTGAGCTTGGTGGACGAACATGCGTTTTTGCTGGTGAGAAGTGAAGGTTGGATGTGTGACCCCATTTTGTCATTTCTACATTGCCTGTTGGACTGTTATGATGGACTATTGTTTGAACTGTGATTTGGCTAAAAGCGTTGTGGTCGAGAGACAGAAGAAATCTATTGCCGATGTTTGTTGCTACTATAAGCTGACAGTTTTTTTTGTTCTTTTTCTTTTCTTTACAATTACAGGTTATTAATTGAAAACTATATTTAATAATCATGAAAAGCTTAGTACAAATCATTAAACATCAATAAATATCTCTTTCAAATCAGTTTTATTTTACAATGGATCAGCTAATATTCCTCAAATAAAGTTTCAGAAATGTAGGAATTTTCCAAAAATGTGGTATACTATGATGAAAAAAATCCCCCAAACTTGACAAATACTAAGTTTTATTGTCAGTGTTTTTTTTTTTTAATATTTTAGTAAATTTTTCCGTTCTTTTTAGAACATTTGAAACTTTGATTAAAAATCTTGTTATTCTTGGACAGTAACATAGCAAATTTTAGTGTCTTTTTTTTCAGTGAAAGGTACATTGATTTAGAAATTCTTGCAAAAATTAAATAATTGTTGGATTTTCAAAAATTATTCACAAATAAATGAACTTATTTTAGAAAGTATCAGTAAATTTTTTCTATTTTTGTAACATTTACTCATCCTTACTTAATTTGTGAAAACTCAAGAAATTCAAATTGTAAATTTTATTGATTATATTAGTTAAAAGAAGTCTTAGAAGAATTTAAATCATCCACATTTCTTTGTAAAAATTGACAGACCAGTTGGTATAAATCAGCTCTGAATTGTAAAATACAAAATCCAATAAAACTAAGACATTATTTAATTAGAAAAGCTTTTAATGGTTTTTATGAATAATATATATATTTAAAGACAATATTGTCTGAAGTAAAAAGTTTTGCTGAAGCAAAAATCTTTACAGGAGTTGTTTTTCTCTTTTTTCAATTTTAATACAAAATGTGATAAAGTTGTTAAATATTTTAAAATTAAACTTCACTATGTAAATTTTGTTAAGTAAAACTATCTTTACAGATCATAAATTTAAAAGCTTATTACAATCTGCAAATGATCAGTATTTAAAAAAAGAATTTTGTATTGTTTTTGGATGTTTCTAAAAGACGCTTTTTCAAATATACAGATTATTGTACAACATTAAAAAGTCACATTGTTTCCCCTGACGACAATAGTTTGCCATCAGAAAATCAGCATTTCATTCTGCAAGCACATTTTGAAGATTTCTCTGACTTTGACCGTCATCATCATCTCATTTTCAAAATTATTTTTTAACATCCTATTTCACTAAATTCTTTTTTTAATTTATTTATTATTTATCAATCAGTCATACTGCAATTATTTTCTTTTTTCTAGGCACAGAAAAAATGTGAATCACAAATTCTTCCCTTCTTCAGGCTTTGAACATCTTCATTAGAAAATTTTCAAAAACGCAAGCTTTTAGTTTTTAAAATTCCTATTTCTTATATTTTTAATTTTTGTTTTGTTTTTGTTGTTTTATAGTGAGAGTCAATTATTTTTTTAGTTGCCATTAACTTAATTGAAATAAAAAGTTATAAGAAGAATATATAACTTAGATAATAAGGAGAGAAAGCTGAGAGTGAGAGAAAAAAGAGAGAGATGACTCACAGTAATATTACAAAATTTGTAAAACTAAGTACCATTTCATGTTTCTAATTCCTATGTCAATAAATATTTTTAATTTGTGTATTTACTTTCAGGAATCGTACTTCAATTACACTTTTTTCTTTCAATTCAGAAATAACACAGAAGAGATCCAACCAGTCTTCGAATTTTGAAAGTAGATATTAAAATTTGAAAAAGTACCATTTCATTTTTTTAACTCGATTTCAATATTTTGAATTTTTGTATTGTTCTTAGTGAGGCTTAATTCAATTGATTATTTATCTTTCAATTATGAATATTTTGAATTTGTATTTTTTCATACTTCAATTCATTATTTCTTTAGTTTCAATTAAGAATATTTCGGTGAATTGTCAGTGAGTCATAATTCAATTCATTATTTCTTTAGTTTCAATTAAGAATATTTCGGTAAATTGTCAGTGAGTCATAATTCAATTCATTATTTCTTTAGTTTCAATTAAGAATATTTGAAGGAGAAATTGTCAGTGAGTCATAATTCAATTCATTATTTCTTTTTTATTTTCAATTAAGAATATATTTCTTTATTTTCAATTAGAATAAGTAAATTGTCAGTGAGTCATACTTCAATTCATTATTTCTTTAGTTTCAATTAAGAATATTTCGGTAAATTGTCAGTGAGTCATAATTCAATTCATTATTTCTTTAGTTTCAATTAAGAATATTTCGGTAAATTGTCAGTGAGTCATACTTCAATTCATTATTTCTTTAGTTTCAATTAAGAATATTTCGGTAAATTGTCAGTGAGTCATACTTCAATTCATTATTTCTTTAGTTTCAATTAAGAATATTTCGGTAAATTGTCAGTGAGTCATACTTCAATTCATTATTTCTTTAGTTTCAATTAAGAATACATATCCTAGAAATGAAACCCAATATTAATTCTTTCTTCTTTCAATTTATTCAAGTGTTGTTAATTCTTAATAATTTTTTCCCCTCAAATCTATTTTAATTAGCACTTAATTTACTTCTTTAAGAAATATTTATTTTAATATTTCTACATGAACAGAACTACACAGTGTTTGGACAAGCACAATGTAATTCTGCATGATCATATTTCCAAAATGTTTTTGGAAAAGATTCCAGTAACGATGGTGGAAAAATAGGCCTCCTTGGAAAATGTTAGAAGTAGTTCTCCTATTATGCTATGAAATGCACAGAAGCAGATATTTCGGAAGAAGTTTCCAAAAAGTTGAAAAAACCTGAAAAGAGATGGCCCATTCTACTACATTATGTACTTGAACAGGAACTTCCCTCGAGACACCCGGAACTTCCATGGACGAAGTGTTTTCAAGCAGTGTTACAATTAAACAATTAAGAAAAGAAACTGGTAAAAAAGAAAAAAAAACAAACACAAAAAAATTGAACCTCTGAAAAACAAAAATAAAAAAATGAGGCAAATTATGAAAAAGTTGAAGTAAAAAAAAGTCGCAAGTAATGACATCCAGAAAGCTTCATTATGACTGGCTGTTGAGTGGAGTCCCTGCAAAACATGTTGGTGAATTGCTGGGATCCATCTTGACAACTCTAAATGTAGAAACAATTTTTGACATCAGTTCCACAATGTCAACTGGCGAAATGGTGTTTGAAATTATTTTTTTTTAGAGATAAAACTATTAATGCAATTCTAAATACAGAAAACTGCACTTTAGCATTTGATGCATTAACACAAGATGGAATGCACATCGTGTCATATTGATAACTTTACCATCCTCTGACCTTGTGTCACTAGAACGTCTTCCTAGAGGCACTGCACAAGGCTATAAATAGCATATTTGTAAATACATCAGCAACTCAAGTAAAATATACACTTTATTGGTGTTAGGATTTGCTGACAGTTTCCAAAATATAAAATCAAAAATAAAATGCTTCTTGACAGACTGTACTCCTGTCAAGCATTTGACTATTTTGTTCACTGTATAGTAGGACATAAACCTGTATTCACTAAGACCTAGTGACAGATTAGGTTATGTATAGATAATGAAGTCCAACCAGAAGGGCTTCCATAGTCCCTAATACCTAGATTACAAGGGTAGTAGTTACACATCATTTTCCACTTAGGAGGGGTTTATGTTTCTGTTATGGGGTCCTCCCCTTTTCATATAAGTGGACTCTACCAGTGTTACTTGGAGTGCTGCCGTTAAATACCCAGAGTAGACAGTCAGTGAGGGTATACGGAGAGAGAGAGAGAGAATATACGAACGGAGATAGAGTGAGGTAACCTCTTGTAGAAGTCAGTTACAAGCATGTAGACTCTAAGGAAGTCCTACTTTGAGACTGTATATATCTATCTGTATTTGCTACTAACCGCGTTCATGGACTTACTAACAGTATTACTCTTTGTATGATTGTGTAAATACATTTTATCACTTATATTTAATTATTGCATTTGTCATTCCTTGGAGATCGAAGTCATCTCAGAATCCACAACAGTTTCTATATTTGAAAAAAAAAAAAAAAAAATCAAAAAGTTTGTTGATGGACTTTTTTTTACAACAAATGAAAGGATTATAAAATTAAAATGTTTACATAAGTAAAAAGCATCTGTTGTAGAATTACAAATGCTGGGAATCATATTGATGATGCTACCTGGGCCTTGGACGAGTGCACTCTATATAGACTTGAAAACTAAAAGGAAGCCTTGGACGAGTGCACTCTATATAGACTTGAAAACTAAAAGGAATCCAATTCACACGATGCAAACAGTAAAGAGTGTCATTTCAAATCTGCAAATCTTCCTGGACTCCATGCATGTTTTTGTTGGCCAAAAAGGACTTATAGACAAATAAGACTATAGACTTATAAAATATAGACAGACCCAAAAAGGACTTATTTAACAATATATTGCCAATAAAATAAATTGAACATTTGATGATTCCTCAATAGAAGCCAATGTAATTTAAGCAAATGATAACTGGCTGTTTAGAAGACACTGATGACATTTTAAGCAGGCAGTAGAAAAAAATCTTTCACAGCAGTAGAGGCTTCTTCTGAATTGGTCTTATCCTCAGTTAGACAACATACCATGCTAGCCAAAAGCATGATCAGTGAATTCTGCAAGTAAAATAAACTATCTCCGGATGCTTATGTCTCCAGCATAAGTAACATAAATCATAATAAAGTAAAGCAATTCATCAATGAGCTGGATGCTAAGCAATTTGAAACCTATTTGAAGATGGTGCAACATCTACAAAGGGAAATAAATAAGAAATGGAAATCAAAAGAACAAGAAAAAACAGGAACCAACTTCCAGAAGAGGTAAAAAAAAAAAAAAAATGAAAAGCAGCATAATTTCTGCTATGATGGCAAGATTTCCAAATTTTACACCGGACTCCATCGAAGATATTCACAAAATATTAACTGGTGATATAGTCGGCAATATCATGAAGCATATTTGGACACTTGATGGTCTCAACCGTAAATTTGTAGGTTTCATCATGGAGTTTTCTGATCCTCATTATACCGTGTAACCCGGATATAAGAGAGTTGTCAGGACCGGAGAAGAAGTCTCTTATATCCGGGTTTCTCTTATATCCGGTTTTAGTCTATTTTGTTTAGATAAGTATGGGCTCTAATTTGGGACCAGAGAAAATCTCTTATATCTGGGTTTCTTATATCCGGGTTACACTGTGTTACAAGGATGCGTTTCTATAATAAGGGATTCCACTGAGTTCTACTTGTTATTACAAAAAAAGTTTTCATTCATGAAGTCGTTGTAAAATAGAGAAATTAGAAATAGAATGTTTGGAAGATTCTAGATCATTCTAGTATATTCGAGAAAAATCTAGATGATTCGAGAAACATCTAGAAATATGCAAATTAGGTGTTAGCCCCTATAAAAATGGGATTTTGGAAAAGGGTAGTTAGTTGATGAATAAGAATTTCTGCTGTTATCAACTCCGGCTTTTGATTCGAAGACTATTATATCCAGCCGAAAGAATCTCTATAAAAAGTTGCCGACCAACCAAAACCCAAAAGAGAATTTCATGGAACAAATTTGGTAAATAGAATTTTGACTAATTTTCATTGACCAAACTAAAAATTAATATTTATTTACATACCTTTGTGGATTTCCAAATATAGCACTTAGATTACTTCACTAGCCCTAAAGCGATAAAGATATTTGACTCCCTTTCCTTCTCTCGTAACACTTGCCAGTAACTCTGTGTTCTCTGATTTGTAGGCCACAATTGTTTATCCTGTATATATTTTATGTTCTGTTTTATTAAATTAAATATTCGTTTGTGATTTAGCTCTGTGTTGTGGTAAATCATTCTTTTTTTCTTTTGTTACAATTATCAACACGTAACAACTGTAATGTTTTACTATATTAATGATGAACATTTAGATGAAGACTATCATTTGGACAAATATAAAATTGTCTCCAATTATATTATGCAGAACCTAACTCTGTAAGAAAAATTCCAACCAGAATGATGACACCAACAAATACCATGTAGTTTATTGACATATCCACATCCTGGATATGACAATAAACTATATCCGACAGCAAGGACTCCAAGTGTTAGATTGGAGGTTTTGAGGAGAGTAAAACCACCTCATAATTGCTGTTATTCCAAAGTCCACACTGACCAAGAGTGGTAGCACCTGTTAGGGTCCCAGCTATGAGAAAATAGTAGAAAACAAACCAAATAACCGCCCATTTTTTTGGTTTCAGGGCACCAAATTTTCATGAAAGTCTGAAATCATTTGCATAGCAATTCTTTTATTTTTACACTTCTATTGTTAGTGGACTAGGATTAAATAAAAGAAAACATGTAAATGATTACATAATACAAAAAAATCACATTTTCATAAATGTCATATTATGATAATTAATATTAAAAATAAAGAAAAAAAATTAACACATTAAAAAAAATTAACATTAAATGAGAGGTACATATAATTATTAGGTACCTCTCTTATTTATGAAATGTTATGGTATTTTGCCATTATTAATTTTTATTCTATCTCAGTCATGAAGTTTAAAATTTTATTAATTTAAAATTTTATGTATGAAATTTTATCTCCCTCTTAGTTATGAAATTTTAATTTTATCATTATCTTTTTTATATTTTGAGAAATCATCTTCAAACAAAGTACCTAAAAATTTTTTTCAAAACTTAGATTGCTGAATGCATTTGTTCATTTTTAAAAAATTACAGGGTTCACTTAAAATTTGAAAAATTATGTCCTTTCTGTTCTTCTATCCAATAACTTACCCTCACATAAGCTGTCAAAACACTGATTTAACATATAAAAAGCAAGTGACACCAGTTAAGACATGCTTTTCTTATTTTCAATTACTTTTGCTCAGTAATGTTTGTTTCCATTGATATATTGACAGCCTAAGGTGTTGACAGGTTAAGTATGGTAGACTAGAATTGACATAAATTTACAAATTCTAAGTAAAAACAGTTTATTTTTGTTTTTTAACTACCAGGTAATTTTTTTTTAAATCTTAAGCAATTATCTAATATTTTATTGAATTTTTTAGATACTTGTAGAATTAGATTCCTACATTTTTTTTTAAACTTAAATTTTGTGCAAGTTAAACACATAGAGGCTCCCAACCAAATATAACAACTGATGCATCTTGATTGGTTGTAAAATATTAATTAGGTGTCGTCAACTACGTCTGAAGGTACCGACCCAAATTTTGACCTCTAGTTGACGCCATAAAATGTAAATATGTTCATGAGCCTCCACACGTGACCAAGAGAACTAATAAAAACGAAACTTCGACTCAACTTGGTCAGTGGGCACTTAAAATATTGAAACCAATTCACTTGACTTCAATGGAAATCAACACAGCAAAGGAGAAGAACTTTATCTTCAATACAAACAACAAACTTTGTCAACCATTTCCAGGCTTAACGCTCACTCCCACAAAATATTCTATTCCACAAGAAGAATCTCTGGTTAAAGAGCGATAACTCTATAACAATCAGTGAGTCAAGAACAATACTTTTTTCTATTTAATACAAAAAAAAATAACTGTTTAATTTTCCTTTAACAACAAATATAGCTAAGTACACCTTCTCATTTTCACACATACAGTACAGTAACTCAAATTCTTTCAATAACACACACCAAAGAACTCTATTGTGTTTATCAACTTTTGCACTATATATTATGTATTTGTTGTGTTTATAAAAAAATATTTATTGTTGAACAAATTCATAATTTCTTCTACTTGATTATTTCTCTTGTTGTTGTCTTTGTTACATTTGATATTGTAAAAATTGTAGAGGGTCAGTTTTTATTTCTATTTATAACCAATACAAATTGGCTGACCCACTATATACTTAACCTTACATTTGAAGATGCTTTCTGACAATATTTAAAATACTATAAAAATTTCTTAAATAACATTTCATAAATTACTGAGTTACTTCTATAATGGTATTTTATTAATTATCTCAGTTATTAAATTAAAAAATAACTGACATAATATAATTTAATTCAATAACTGAGATAATAAAATAATAAAATGCAATAATTTGAAATTTTATGGTATTTATCATTAATTTATATTTTTTAAGATTTTATTTTTCATTTTATTATTGTCATATCCTGATGGTTATGAAGTGTTAAAATTATTTTATTTACTAAACTTTTAAGGTACTTAAAAATTTTATTATTACTTAGGTAATTATACACTTATTTTATTTAAGCATAATCCAATACCTCAAACAATAGTGCCATTTTTCTCTTCAGTTGCCTCTTCAACCATCCTCAGCAATAAAATGAAACAATTGTCCACAGTTGAAAATGCTTATCCATACAGATGACAACTCTTGAAAAACGTGACCTTTTAATGATAATGTCACATATGAAACACCGCACTTAAAAAAGAACATTTAGGAACACGAAAATTTTGTGATGTTTTGTATTAAGCTTTTCAATTTTTACTTAATGAATATCGTCTTAACTTAATAACCTAACTTTGACAGCATTTGGAAGAATTTTTAAAACATTTTATATTAAAAAGAAAAATGCAAACAATTCTTGTAAAAATTCATTATCCAGTGAAAACATTTTTTCTTCAGACTATAATGTCCTTAGTTATAGACATTAATGCGTACAAAAGCAATAAAAGCTTCTCTAATACTTAGATAGTTTTTATTTTACTATTTGCAGCAGATTTTAGGAAATTTGGTAAAAGTTTGAAAACAAATTGATGAATTACATTCTCCAAGGAGTCCTGCTTTTAACTAATAAAAAACATTTGGATGATGATTTTAAATTCTAGAAAATTTAATGAAATTACGTAAGTGGGGGTTGATAGATGTAAATATATATATATATATATATATATATATATATATATATATATATATATTTACCACGATTTTCTAAAAATAATAATTTCAAAATAAAGTAATTCCTTTGTGAATAAGCCCTGAAAGTTTCATTAAAATCCGATAATTATTTGATTTTTGCAAGATTTTCCAAATTAATGTGTTACTTCACCGGAAAACAGGCGCGAAAATTAGCAGCTCTGTTACACTATTGACACATAAAGAAAAAAAAGATTTTTAACACAAATTTCGAAAGTGTTAGAAAGGAATAAAGAAATAATTGAAAAATACTTTGTTCTTTCTTCTTAATTATAACAAACATTTTGACGATAAAATTTCGTTTATATTACGTTTGGGGCTGGGGTCGCAATCATGCTATGCTTTTTTTTAGTGAAAAAGTGGGGGTACCTAAAAGTAAACTTGGAATTTTCTAAATTTCCTCAAATAACCTTCGAAAAAAATGTATTTTATGTTTGCATAATTTTTAAACGGAGAATTCACCTTTTGTTTACAAATTTCTCTAAAATAGCGGAGATCATCGATTTTACACTGAAAACAAAAAGACAACTGTATTCCAATCAATATAAATTCGGTTTTAAATGAAAAATATTTTGCTTCCTGGCTATAGTAAATATAAATTTATTCCTTTGCCTTTGAATTAAAGCTAAAATGAAAGCTTCAAGATTTTTTTTTATTTTTAGAACTCATTTTTTTAATCATTGTGTATCGCAAGCTGTGAACATACACGATTGAAATAGGGTACTAACTGCCCCCCCCACACACCAAATCTCAAGAAAGTTTTCTAATAAAATAACCAATTCAGTATACAATTCATTCATTAATGACTAATGAGTGTTGAAGATTTCATTCAAATCGGATAATTCCCTGATTTTTGGTATATTTTAAAACGGTGGCAAGCGTGTTTTTCCTTTCATTTTGAAAAAAAAAGCGCTGTCATTTTAGAGGCGGTAACTAAATTTTATGGAGATTTATTAAAGTTTCCAATCTTATAATTTCATTGTCAATCGATTGGCGACGAGTCGGGGGCCTACTGGTTAAGCAATATGAAAAGGGGGCAACGTTTTACTTACATAGTTCTGTCTTCGTTCGTCTGACCAGCAAAGAGTTAACTTTCCATCTTCTGAAGAGCTAAGTTCAAGGGAGATAATTCACGAGCTTTAAAAAAAAAATCAAAATATCCTCCTTAATTTATAAGTGAGTTATTTTTCTTCTTTTTTTTAAAAAAAAAAAAAAAACAGATCATGGACTAAAATTGAAAAACTTGATCAACGACGAAATTTTAGAAAAAAAAGTAAACAAAAAGGACACTTATACGTAGCATCAAAAAGAGAAACTTGAAATTTCTGCGGCACACAATGAGGGCATGGAAAATTTTTACACTTACAGAACAATATTGAAGGCAAGAGAGACAGATGAATACAGTGCATGCTGGTTACAATCCAATAGGGGAATGAATGAATATTTATTGTACCAAAAAATGCAAATGTAGCCCAAGGCCGATGGGGGAGGGGGGTTAGCACAAGTCTAACTTTAGCTTAAACTGGTCACATTCACTGACCCAAGAAGCATATCTTATAATCCCTTCACCACAATACTGTATTTATACCAAAAATAAACCCATTCTATGATCACCAAAACAATGCCCATTCTCCATGAAATCCTAAACTAATGTAGCCATGGGTACGACGATAAACTACATCTTGCTTGCAGTATGTTCTCTGAACAGGAAATTGAAGGTTTTGAGGAGCATGGTACCACCTTTTAATTGTTGCTGTTCCCAGGTCCACCCAGATCTGGGGTGGTAGCACCTGTTAGGTTTTCACCTATGAACAAATAGTACCCCCCCCCAAAAAAAAATGCTATGAACGTATAAAATACATTTTTACAGTAAAAAATCCCACAATATATGTTTATATAAAAAAAAATATTACCAACAATACATATTTATAGTAGAATTACTAACAATAGATTTTACAGCAAAATGACCAACAATATATTTTATCTGTAGCTGAAGGCATGCAATTGCGTTCAAGATATTTAGATTTTGGCATTAAATAACTCAGAGGTTGTTTTGCTGCTAAAAAAAAAAAAAAAAATCAACCAACCAACTTAAATTAATGCCCCATATTTATAAGCATGTGGGGTGGGAAGATATAAAGTATAAATGATTTTTATTTTCAAAATAATAAAAAAATAACCTACGAAAAGATGAAAAAAATGATACAATGTAACCCGGATATAAGAGAGTTGTTGGGACTGGAGAAGAAGTCTCTTATATCCGGGTTTCTCTTATATCCGGGTTTGGTCTATTTTGTTTAGGTAAGTATGGGCTCTAATTTGGGACCAGAGAAAATCTCTCTTATATCCGGGTTACACTGTAATGTTTTTTACTATATTAATGATGAACAGTTAGATGAAGACTATCATTTGGACAAATATAAAATTGTCTCCAATTACATTATGCAGAACCTAACTCTGTAAGAAAAATTCCAACCAGAATGATGGCACCAACAAATACCATGTAGTTTATTGACATATCCACATCCTGGATATGACAATAAACTATATCCGACAGCAAGGACTCCAAGTGTTACATTGGAGGTTTTGAGGAAAGTAGAACCACCTCATAATTGCTGTTATTCCAAAGTCCACACTGACCAAGAGTGGTAGCACCTGTTAGGGTCCCAGCTATGAGCTACGAAAAGATGAAAAAATTATACAGTGTAACCCGGATATAAAAGAGTTGTCGGGACCGGAGAAGAAGTCTCTTATATCCGGGTTTGATCTATTTTGTATACATTAACACAGGCTCTAATTTGGGACCAGAGAAAATCTCTCTTATATCCGGGTTACACTGTAAAATGAAAATGTTAGTATAGAACACTCCCCAAAGGCGAAATGTAACAGAAAAGCAAGTTAACTGGTCGAAAAAAGCATGGTGGAAACATGTTGAAAAAATAAAAATAAAATCAAACATGAAATGATCCCTCTGCTGCAGAGAAGTATATCTTCTGTCATCTAAAGAGGGGATGGGAGGTGAAATGAAAATGGAAAATGATGGGGACTAAAAAAATAAAAGGGGCCAATGATCATTCACACTCTACATAAGTTAACCAATTTTTTGAAAAAACAAAAGACACAAAAATCTTCTACATTAGCCTAACAGGTTACAGCGAGCATATTTTCCCTGGAAGAACAAGTACCTCAACCAGAAGGCTCGAGAAGTCACTCAAGGTCAGCACCATTCACACACACCAATCATTCCACAGTCATCCATCTTTCAGCAAAGAACTCAGAAGAAATGCGCTTCTTTTCACACTTGGTCTTGACCATCAACTGGTGCCTGAAGAACACAAACAGGTGATTGGGAGAGAGAGACAACGCTTCATTAACTTCTCTCATCCTTCACAGCTAGTAAGCAAACACAGAATGCTTCCCCCTGTCCACCACCAAGCTGACGTTGCTACAACAGAACTGGCATAGAGGCTAACGAATTGTGATTTATGTGACCTTTAACAATCTCGCACAGCGGGCATACCTCAGTGAGATGAAAGAAGGCATGCTTAATGGACTCTTTCTTTCCACTACACCAGTCATATTCTGACAAAGCAATCAGCCCCGCTGCGAAAACTTTTTGCCAGCTAAGAGGGTGTACCAAATCATCAGCCTGGTGAGTGATTCCTTACCGTTAGGCCATATGAACCGCAATTCCTTATTGTAAAGCATTGTTAAACACATAAATTTACCTATCCCGTCCCCTCCATGCTTGTTCTTATGCAGAAGCTTCACCACACCCCTGATGAAACATCGGCAAATAGGCCCCTGTTCCATCCATTGGCTTATGGGATAACACCAGTTATCCCATCTACAACATTCTACGCGCGCGCGAGTTTCCTCCCTTTCTTCTGCGCGCGCGTTTTTACACCCCTTCCTTCCTCCTTCAGTCAGACATAGCAGTAAACTGGTTTTTGTCGTCAGTCAAGCTACCTACTATTCCTGCTTATGCAAATTAGATTTTTGAAATCTTCCCGCGAAATTTCTGTGACGTCACGGACAAACTGTTGGTTCAAAAGTTCGTTGTGATCCAAACTCGGACCTAAGCAGAGACTCTTTTATCCCTGTCGTTATTTAAGGTTAAGAGACGAGGGATATCTTACGATGCAATCACCAATAATTAATTCTTCGTCCTTTTTGGCTCGTCGCACAAATCCTTCTTCGAGACGATGCAAACACCAATAATTAATTCTTCGTCCTTTTGGCTCGCCACACAATCCTTCTATCCTCGGCTACATAATATGCACTAGCCTACTCTCGGTTACATGATATGCACTAGCCTATCCTCGGCTACATGATATGCACTAGTCTACCCTCGGCTACATGATATGCAATAGTCCTTTTCAGGACTAACCTAGCCGCGTTATTACGAACGTCCTTTTATTAGGACTACCAAGCTGCGATCCTGCACGACAGTCTACCCAAGGACGAACTGACTACACCAGCACTGTCTGCGTCGATCCTCTCTCTCCTCAAGCGCCGACGCGCTCTTTACTCAAGTACAGACATCCAGGGATCAACTGGACCTCGAACACCGCTGTTCCATCGGCCTACCTCCAAGCTGTCGCCTTGAAACCTGACAACGCTCTTTCAAAACTACACGACCGAACTACCACAAACGATTATTTGTATATACTTGTGCCAGATTATTTAATAAAATTTGGCTTAAACTTTTACATCCTCGTCTTTGTTGTCCTTGTTTCGATCGTATTACCTTATATTATTTTTCTGCTTGCGGGGTTAACAGTCAACCTGCTTAGCGCCGCAACACTTCTTCGAGACGATGCTTCTATCGGCCACTAGCAAGGGAACAGAACTTATTACATTCATCGAACTCTAACATGCTTCGGACCCGTACCTAAAAAAATATACATAACATTTCACTCACACTAACAAAAACTCGCAGTGAGTATTTTTCTTTGTATGTATAATATTCTGGTAGATTGACTTTTCTGGAACCTTCTTCTTCAAGAACTTTTCCCGCCTTTAGCCATCTTGCTTTCTATTTCGGCGTGGAACATTTTCATTGATCTCTACCATGAGATGAGTTACTTGTTTTCTTTCATTTAATAAAAAAACTACCCTTGTTTGAATCCAGTCTTTTTCTGTCATTCTGTGCCGGCTATCTTAATATATTTAATTTATGCACGTGTGGACTAACCACATTCACGCATTTATTTTTTTTATACATTGCTTGTGGGCTCGGTAATTTAGTGTGGTGTCTGGCACAAGGCCACTTCGTAATAAACCAGCACTGCACCCTACCGGGCCTGCAACAGGCTGAAGAGAATTTTCCACAAGGTGACAAACACAGGTGGCAGCCTCAATTACAATTCATAGGGCAACCCATCGATGCCCAGTGTCTTATTCTTCCCAGACTTCAGCATTTCCTAGATGTCCTAGGTTATTTGACCCTTGCAACTGGCTGCTTCAGTCGCCTTAAGGCAAGGAAAGTCAGCCAAATAGTTACTGAACTGAGCCTGCACTCAGGCCGTGCTCCATGGTGAAAAGCTTCTGAAAGTAGTCACAAAGTGAAAAGGGTGGAATGGTCACTCTCGAGAACCTGCTTGCCTGTCAACCTAGTGCCTGGCACCCCTCTTGGGGAAGGAAAAGTGGGGAGGTTCCTCGTCTTACCTTGAATGGAGTCTCTCTGAGCCTTGGTTGGCAATCCATTTAGTGATGGTGTCACGATAAAAACACCCTTGATAGCCCTAGAGAAGCATCAAGAATTCAGCTATTTGACAAGATTATGAACTACACCAATCAAAGTATTAGCTATGACAGATAAGGAATACTGGAAAGGTGTAGTGAGTTCAATCTCGGCTGAGGCCGCAAGATGATGATGATGATGTCTTACCTTCTTTGCAACCATAGTCCTTTCTGGTTGGTGAAGCTGGGACAGATTGGGCCTTGGCTTGTTCCATGTCCTGTTCCACCCTGCTTCGCCCAGATATTTTTCTCTTTTTTTACATTCTTCTCTTCTTCTTCATCTACCCTCTCCCTTTTTAAAGAGGAGGCTCGAGGTGGGGGAATATCCTCCACCTCCATCAGTGAATTTGATTATACCGCCTTCAGCTGCAATTGTTGCTGCTGCTACTGTTTACTCATCAGCTGCTTCTTCTGTTGTTACTGCAGCTGCTTTTTGCTGCTGAGCAGAAAGAGGAGAGGTAACCGCCTTAGATCCCTTCCTCCCATTCACTCGGGCCATTGTGGACCCTGCTAGTCTTGTCCTCCTCCACTGCTTCTTTAGATGTATTCAGTGGTGGCACCCAGGCCACATTTTCGCCAAGTGAGCAGCAACACCACATGACAAGCAGAGCACTCTTCTTCCTGGCTGATGTTGATCAATTTACGGTTTTTTCACATCTGTTGCCACCAGAGAGATGGTTCTGGTCGTGATTGCATTAAGAGCTTCAGAGATGGTTTGGAGTTTATTTCCTTTGATAAAGTCCTTATACACATTCCATATTCGGTCAAAATAAGTTGTGCCCTTTTTGGGGCTATTGGCGGTCCATACTGATTTAGTTAGTGAAGGTGACTGCAACTACATACTCAGTGACTGGTGTAACACCGCCACTGTGGTTAGTGCTACATCACAGCACACACAAACATTTGAAAACAAAGATGACACAAGAAAGCATTTGTAGAAATCAGGACAAAAAAGGGACAAATGTTGGTAAACATTGAAAACTTACAAATTTTCAACAAAACTTTATAAAAAATAGACTATACCAATATTGTGTAAGAATGACTCAATCCAATGGGGGAATGACTGCAAAACACTCACTCCATACAAAAAAAAAATAATAGTTAGAAGTACACGGTGGAGTAATGGATAGTGGCTCAGATTAAGGAATCAGAGAGCCAGGTTCGAATTCCAGTCTAATCCATTACATTCACTTACATGCTAGTACCCTTAGGAAAGGTATGAATCCTCTTCTTCTTCCCCCAGCTATGGATAAATAGCAGGACAGACCAGGTTTTATAGCCTTCAATGGCAACTACTCTACCACAGAAAGAAATAGAAACCTACCAAAAATCTGCCTCGTCAGTCATGTATCAAAAGATACATGATCACTTACACATGTGTCACGCATGACACATAACTGATTGATACAAATACATGCTTGGATTTCTTCCTAGCAAATAAAATAGGCCAGTTCTGAGTGTCATATGACTCGGTCCCGGTCTGCCTTTGTCTTGAAGCCAGAACGCTATGTTCATTTATCTAAATTTGCTCTTGTATAACATAGCCAGGCTGACTCGATCCTGGGTTGTTCTCACACATGTCAGCACTGCCGCCGGTCAACTGATGGTTATCTGATAGCTGATTCATTCCTTCATCTGCCCTGCCCCACATTGTGTTCTTTTGATCACAGAGCAGTGAAAACTGAATTTCATCCATACTTGACTGCTGAACCATATTACAAAAAGGACAAAAAACACTTCCACTAACAAAAATGCAAATAACATAACAAAATAATGAAGGTTGCTTGGTTAATTTTCAGTTGGTTTATATAGTCATTGATACAACAAAATTAACCCTTCCTGTTAAACTCTTTATCATGACACTTTATTATTTTCTTTTAAAACTTGGAGCAGGTTACAAACAACATCACAAGGTGTTTGGTCGGGAATTCTATCAGCAGCAGATCACATGGGGTTCAGCAGCTCCTTTGTCTGCTGCTGTCTCGTCTGCATCTCTTGATGATTTAGCTCCAACTGCTGGCTTCAACTAAGGGATCTATTTATATGTATTTTGCTCAACACCTACCACACACCAGGACTCATCAATATTCATATCAATTATTTTCTCCAACTGACACCGACCCTCAAACAAAGCAATCAGTTATTCAAAACAGTATATACTCTGACGACAATAATTTTTCCAATAAACAAGTTTTGAGTTCAAAAATTACTTCTATTTTTCTGATGTCAAATAATTTTCACATTTCTCAGGATATATTTTAGACTGCTTATGCCATGGGCTTCACAATTTATAATAATTCAATTTATTTTTCAGCTGAGAATTAATATTCCTATTAATTAATTAATCATATTCTTAAATTGTGGAGAAACAACATTGACCCTCAAAGTAGTCAGTTATTCAAAATAATACATTCCCTGACAACAAACTTTGTATTTTATTCCTTTCCTGACAACAATCCTGACAACAATACTTATTCGCTGAGTTTGATTTTAAATTTTACAGTTAAATCAAACTCAGCGTTGCTACTGCACGCTCCAAAAACAATAACTCATTTCCAATAGCATTTTTCGGATACAACAATACATATATTGTCGCTGTCCTCTTATTACTGAGAGAAAAAACAAGAACAACATCTATTCCATACCTGAAGATGTCTGTAGGAACAGACGAAAGCTTGTAGTAAAAAATAAGAACTAATGCAGCAGGAATTTATAGAAACAAGGATCTTTTCATTCATAACAGGTTCGGGGTTTTTATATTATTTATTTGAATTCTTTCAATTAAATCATTAACCTTTGGATTTTGTATAATTCATGAATTTTAAATTCATTAACGTTTTGCATTTATTTTATATATATATATGAATATATATATGAAGAAAAATATACAGAAAAACCAAACAAAAAATCTTAACATGCAAGTATGCCATATTAATGTTAATATAAAGTCAACATCAGACGTTTCAGTCTATTTTAGAGCATCATCAGGACATATCCATAAAACATAATTAACATTATAACATATATATGTGTGTGTGTGTGTGTGTGTGTGTGTGTGTGTGTGATAACCATATAGTTTTAAGTTACGCTATATTTATGAGTTAAAGTGCTCAATATCAGGGATAGAGTATATGTAAATATACCCTGATGACTGTATGCTGGGTGTTGAATTCAATGACTACTTTTATATTTATACATATATATCTAACTACCCCCAAGCAAGCGAATAATGCCATAATTATCATAATTAATGAACAAGACACAAGGGGCAACTGGGAGTGAAACCTGAGAAGACTTTAAAATAAACAGGAAACCTAACTTAAACTAGAAACAAAGGATAAACTTCGACATCTGTCCACAAAAGGATGTGAACAGGACAACAGACTAACCTATGTACTTCTGCAAAAACATTCACAGTGGATTAATCAGAAAAAAGGTTTCATTTATACTGTCCTTTTACAGACATACTCTATCTGAAGCTTTTAAGTACACACACCTGCACACATATATATGTGATGAAAATACAGTCTTAAGGTATGCTATATCTATGAGTTAAAATGCTCAATATCAGTGATAGAGTATAAGAAAATAAGGCCTGATAATTGTGTTTATGCAGGAAACAGACTGTTAACATTGTGTGTTGACTTCAATGTCTACTTTTATATTTATATATAACTAATTAATTCAACCCAAGCAAGCTGACAATGTCACTAAGATGGAATGGGCTACTGAGAGTGAAAATGATGAGAAGACTTTAGAAGGACCTGGAAACCCAGTTTAAACAGGAAACAAGGGATAAACTTCTATTCTTCTTCAAAAGCCAAGGAAGGAGTGTGAACTGAATAATAGACTAACCTATCTACTCCTGCAAAAATATTCACAGTGGATTAATCAGAAAAAAAGAGTTTTACATGACAAACAAGTGCGAATATTTCATTTTTCTGCAGGCAGACACAAGAAATCAATACATTATTTACTATATTAGTTTAATCTGGGATGAGGAGGTACCATTATTTTCTACTATTTACATTTGGACTATTATCCTCATCTTTGTTGTTATCACAACGTTTCTGTTATTATGCACTCCAGCCTTCATCAGGTGGACATCAATAGGGGCAACATACAGGGAATTCTGAACGGAACCTTTTACTTAATGTGCAGGGGTAGACTGTTCTTGACCCACTACCCATGTCAAGAAAGATAACATCTAATTCTTATTTTTTAGTTTAATCAAAAAACATAAAACCTCATTTAAATAATACCCCCTCTTAATAATAACAAGCATTTTCATCATAAAACTTTGTTTTTGTCAAGTCTGGGGAACTTTTTCATCATCAAAAAATTAATGATGGTACCTAGTTTCTGATTAATCTTATATTATTATTGTCAGTTATTTTCTTATATTTTTAAAAAATTACATTTAAAAATATGAATATGAAGAAATTGCTAGAGTTACATTCAACATGTAATATTTTTAGAAGAACTTAACAAAAAATTGAATTATTCTTGAAAAATAAAATCTAGATTCATTTTAACTGGAAAATTATTAATTTCATTTTTGATCAACAAAATTATTGGCTTGATGGATAAACATTACAGACTGAAATTAAGAGCTTTAATGTTAAGTTAAAGATATTTTAAAATTCAATGTTTTATTGGCTTTAATCAAATTTATATTAAGGAAGTAATTCTGCTTAAATACATTTTATGGATAAATATGAAAAAATTGTAATAGATATGAACTGACTGCAAAAGATAAGAACGGAATGAGATATGGACAGACTGTGGTGGATAGATATTGGCAAAACATAGATTTATTTAATTGCTGTGTATAGAGGCTACAAGATTTGCTTTATCATATGCCATGAAATCAGTAAATATCTACGACCAATTTTTAAAATAATTACATTATTAATTCAAACATCAATAACATTCTTGAGTTTAATAGAGATCTTCATTATAAATTCCTGTAGTTTTGCTTCAAAACCAAAATGCCTTTTAAAGATAATTTACCTAATATTTTTATAGTTTTTCTGATAACATTAAAGTACACACATTTCCTGATGCGGCAATTCATAATGTAATTTAATCTTACTTCCAACATACATTTTTTTCTCTATAGAATATGTTTCTCTCAAATTTAAAATGGCAACTCCATGAAAAGGACAATACACACACTGTACAAAAATATACTTTCATTTTTAATCAACAAAATTATTGGCTTGATGGATAAACATTATTGACTGAAATAAAGGGCTTCAATGTTAACTAAAAAATATTTTAAATTTCAATTTTTTATAGCCTTTAATCAAATTTATATTAGTAAAGTACTGCTACTTAAATACATTTTATGGATAAGTATGAAAAACCTGAAAAAAATAGAAATCTACAGACTGCAAAATGCAGAATGAAAGATGGACACACTGTGGTAGCAAGATTTTGAAAAACATAGATTACTTGAATTGTTGCCTATAGAGACTACAAAAATTTGCAACTTGGCCCACACTATATTGCGGATGAGTGGAAAGAAAAGGAACAAAACAAGACATTATTGTTCCCGCTAACTCCCTGAATACAAGGACATGGATTGCCAATCAAATTCATCTGCATTCATCCTCCCAACTAAAGTACCAAATACTATTAATAAAACTGTGGTGGATAGATATTGGCAGATTTCTTTAATTGCTGTGTATAGAGACTACAAGAATAGCTTCATCATATACCATGAAATCAGCAAAGATCTATGACAAATTTTAAAGATAATTACATTATTAATTCAAACATCAATAACATGCTTGAGTTTAACACAGCTCTCCATTACAAATTTCTGTGGTTTTGTTTCATAATCAAAAGGCCTTTTAAAAGATAAATTACAATTTTCATACAGTGTTTTTCTGTTAACATTAAAGTACACACATTTCTTGATGTGACAATTCATACTGTTTTTTTAGACTGGTTTTCTCTATATAGGTGGAAAATTATTAATTTCATTTTTGAACAACAAAAATATTGGCTTCACTGAAATTAAGGGCTTTAATGTTAACTGAAAAATATTTTAAAATTCAATTTTTTATAGCCTTTAATTAAAATCATATTAAGGATGTAATTCTGCTTAAATACATTTTATGGATAAATATGAAAAAACTGTAATAGATATGTACAGAGCGCAAAGGATAATAACAGAAGGAGAGATGGACACACTGTGGTGGATAGATATTGGCAGATTTCTTTAATTGCCGTGTATAGAGACTACAAGAATTGCTTCATCATATGCCATGAAATCAGCAAAGATCTATGACAAATTTTAAAGATAATTACATTATTAATTCAAACATCAATAAAATGCTTGAGTTTAACATTTATCTTCATTGCAAATATCTGTAGTTTTGCTTCTTAACCAAAAAGCCCATTGAGAGATAATTTACTTTTTTTATATGTTTTTCTGTTAACATTAAATTACACACATTTCCTAATGTGGCAATTCATACTGTTTTTTAGTCTTACATTCAATGTAGATTTGTTTTCTCTATAAAGTGCATTTCCTTGAATTTCAAAATGGCAACAACATGGAAAGGACAATAGAAACACTGCCCCAAAAAATATAGTTTCACTATAGTGTGTGTCTTCATTTGAATTTTGTTTACCATAATGTTCACACGCATTTTTACAAGTAAATGTTTGCTCTTCAGAATGATTTTAAATATGAATTCTTGGAAATGTTAAATTATATATTTGAAAAAGGTAGGATCATATGCAGAATTTAATATTGCCATATATTTTAAAAATTTAAATCCTGTAAAAATTTCAGTTGGCATGCTTAGCAAGAATGTTTCTCTCCATTGTATAAATTAAACTGAATACTTTGAAAATTTTAGCCTATGCCACTAAAAATTCTCTGTGTTGAGTGTTTACATGTGTACACTTATATTTGAACTGGCAAAGTTTGGAACATTTTTTTTCTCCAGCATGAATGTTCATGTTTTTTTACAATTGAAATTTGTGAAAATTTTGAACCACATATTTCACAAGAATATGGTTTCTCGCCAGTGTGACTTCGAATGTGCCTTTTCAACTGAGAGGTATCTGAAAATGCTGATCCACATATTTCACAAGAGTATGGTTTCTCTCCAGTGTGAGTTCGAATGTGCACTTTCAAATGAGAATTTTCAGAAAATGCTGATCCACATATTTCACAAGAAAATGGTTTCTCTCCAGTGTGATTTTGAATGTGCCTTTTCAACTGAGAGTTATCCGAAAATGCTGATTTGCATATTCCACAAGAATATGGTTTCTCTCCAGTGTGAGTCCGAATGTGTTTTTTTAAATCATAATTCCTTGAAAATGCTGATCCACATATTTTGCAAGCATATGGTTTCTCTCCAGTGTGAGTTTGAATGTGTATTTTTAAATTGGAATTCTCTGAGCATGTTAATCCACATATTTTACAAGAATATTGTTTCTCTCCAGTATGAATTCGACTGTGTGCTTTCAAATGAGAATTATTTGAAAATGCCGATTTGCATATTTTACAAGCATATGGCTTCTCTCCGGTGTGAGCTTTAAAGTGTTTTTTTAAACTGTAATTCTCTGAAAATGCTAATCCACATATTTTACAAGAATATGGTTTCTCTCCAGTGTGAATTTGAAGGTGTTTTTTCAAATGAGCATTAACTGAAAATGTTGATTTGCATATTTTACAAGAATATGGTTTCTCTCCAGTGTGAGTTCGAATGTGTCTTCTCAAATTGTAGTTCTTTGAAAAGGCTGATCCACATATTTCACAAGAATATGGTTTTTCTCCAGTGTGCGTATACATGTGATTTGTTAAATATGTATTCAGTTTAAATGCTAATCCACACACTTCACAAGAATAGGGTTTCTCTCCTGTGTGTATTAGCATGTGTTTTCTTAAATTTGAAAACTGGGAAAATGCTGATTCACATACTTCACAAGTATATGGTTTCTCACCAGTGTGTGTTCGCATGTGGACTTTTAAAGTTGAAATCCATGGAAATGCAGATCCACAAATACCACAACAATGAGGTTTTTCTGTTGTTCGTTGTTTCATGATTGTTTTTTTAATGTCAACTGTGTGGAAAGGCTAATTGGCACATTTTTTTTTAACTTGATTCTTATAGGCAGCATAAATGATGAGGAGTTTGTGACAATCAGACCTGTAAATAAAGAAAGGTATCATAAAAAAGGCATATTTTTGCATTATTTCTAACAGAAAATTGTAACACTTTATTCCAATCAAGTTCACCATGTCATATATTTCATTTCTTCGTCAGTTATCAATAAAATTGATAGACAAAACTATCAAATTTTATCTACATTTTTACACATTTTACTTTTCATAATATAAAATATTATTGATGAAAAAAGGAGAAAAACTTGTTACAATTTAATATTTAATCAATAACTGTAAACTCTTTTAAGACCTAAAAAGAAATGAAATAAAAGAAAGCTAACTTTCATTAAAAATCTATCCAGTTTTTGTTCTTCTGTGAATTAAGATCAAATTTAGATCAGCTTTTTAATGCATAAAGTAGAAAGGTTTTATTTTGTCAAAGTTAAAACATCTAGGACATAAACAAAAGTGAAAATTTCAGTTAAAAAAATTAATTTAAAAAGGTTGTGATGCAATCAACAAAATACCATAAGATTTAGATGTACTGAGAGGATTTTGTAAAATAAAGAAAGTGTTGGTGATCTTCGACAATACATCCACTTGTACAGATGAAAGAATCAAGTGAAATGCATCCATATTAAAAAAAAGTGTAATTTTAGAAAATATGAGAATAATCAAACTAATTAATTTATTATTTTCAATGAATAATGATTTTTTACAAGAATTGTTTCACTTTTTCATATACATAAAACATTGATGAAAACAAAGAAGCAAAACTTCTTACAATTTAATCAGAAACTGTTTATTCTTAAGATCTAAAAATAAATAAAAGAAAGCTAACTTTTCATCTCATGTTAATTAAAAATCTATCCAGTTTCTTTTCTTCTGTGAATTAAGATAAAATTTAGATCAGCTTTTTTCAAAATCATAAAAAGGAAAAGTTTTATTTTGCTGAAGAGAAAATGTTTAAAGCATAAAAAAAAAAACTAAAAAGATCGAAAAACAAATGAAATAAAAGAAAGCTAACTTTTTATGTTATGCTTACCAAAAGTCTAATTCACTGAATTAAGATAAAATTTAGATCAGCTTTTTTTAATATATAAAGATGAAAGGTTTTATTTTGCTGAAGTTTCCCTTCAGCAAAATAAAACCTTTCATCTTAAAGCATACAAAAAGTGAAAGTTCCAGTGAAAAAAAATCAGTTTAAAAAATAAATAGTAATGCAATCAACAAAATACCATCAGATTTAGGTATACTGAGAAAAGGATTTAGTGAAAGAAAGAAAGAAAGAGTCAGTGATCTTCAACATATCCACTTGTAAAGATGAAAGAATTTGGTGAAAAACTTGAGTAATGCAAATCATGTACATGAAAATCAGCTCTGAATTGTAACATACAAAACTCAATAAATCAAATATATTATTTAATTTCAAATGCTTTTATTTGCTTTTAGTTGTTTATGAATATGGACAATATTTTCTGAAAGCAAAAAATTTTTTCAATGAAAAATGAATTTTTAATACAATTATTTGTTATTTCTTTAATTATAATAGATTTTTACATTTAACTTGTTAAAATATTATAAAATTAGTTAAAAGCCGTATCACGTTTCATAAGTGTCCTTATGAGATAGATCTTTTTTTAGCACATTGTAAGTTGTATCGTTTTGACTAATCAGAAGATCCGCAGTAATTAAGAAATGTAATTTTGTGTTCATAAAAATTGTTAAAATGGCTGTAATTAAAACGTACAGAAGGTCACAAGCAATAAAACGTCACGTGGCTTGAGTGTAAGCGTTCTCCCCTGAACGTCAATTTCATTATTGCAAAGTCTTCGTGCGAAATACATGTTGATAGCATTTTGAATTAGCGTTTTTTACTCATTACAAAAATTTGAACATCATCCTAAGCCATTTTCACCATCAACATTACTACATTTTTAAAAGTACCATTTATTTCATTTACATATTTCATTGCAATTTCATTTTTTTGAAGTTGTTTTACGGTTCTCACTTTTCAGTGAGTCATCTTTATTTCAGTTTTATGTGAATTTCTTATTTCAAACAGTTTTCGGTTCTTATCAACAGTTTATTACCACATGTTATTTTGTGAGAATTTCATCACAATTTTTGACACACTTAACCTCTCCGTTACAGCCAGAAAAATCATTCACACTGACTGTGCCAATTTCTCTGGAGCCTGCCCAAGTAATTACATATAGAAACCCAACTATCTATCAGTGATCACGTGCCTGTTACTTCATGTTATTTGTGAACATGTCACAAATTTCCAGTATGCCCTCTCAGATCTCAGTCCATTCTGCCTGAAGCTCATAATCATTCCTTAAGTGTTGTTGTCATCACCCTGCTCAAAAGGTGTTAAAAAACAAAAATACATCAAGTCATTGTTCAAACATAAATTTAAAAAAAAAAAAAAAAAAAAAAAATTTTTTTTACAAGGTGATGACAGCTTGGTATTGTCAGCTGGCTGGCCTTTGACCCAGCAATGTCAAAGTCAATTTTGGCTTAATTTCAACATCACTGATTTAAAAAAAAAAAAAAAAAAAAAAAAAAAAAAAAAAAAAAAAAAAAATCCTTGTTTCCAGTGTTCAGGAATAGCAATTTTAACTATTTTTCCATATTTTATCTCCAGAAATAATTTTTATAATCATTTCCACCAACCAATTTCACTTAGAAATGGAAGAGCATTCTTTGCTTTCAGGAAATACCTAGTTTCATGGGGTGCAGATCAAAAGTTTCTTTGATATTTTGTTCAGATGATGACTAAAGTCATTTTTCAATTTTTTTTTTCAGTTCAAATTGGCTGTAATGTAACAAAATAACTTTTGATATGTTTGTGATGATTTTTACTTGGGATAGAAATGTTTTATTATAACAGATCTGTATTTACTTTAGGGGGCTATAGTTGCCCTCAAAAAGCTGTACAGCACTTGTATTTTAATTTATTTATAGTATTTATAATTTCTACAGATAGTATTAACAAACTTATGGTGTAAGCTACAGTAATAAAAAAAAACAAAATAAAAGAAATTGAAATGCTGAAAGTTTTTTTTTTTTTTTTTTACTTTAATAATTACGAGGTAATACATAAGCTGGTTCACATAAAAGAAAAAACCGTTACATCAATTATGTCCTTCCGTATGATAACTCAAATCTCACGTTAGCTGTCGATATGTGATAAGTCATCACTCATCACCTGTCAATAGCCAACGATATTAAGATTGCCTCCTTTTATTTTAAACATTTTTCTTTGAAGAAAGTAAGTAAAAGTTTCTTTCAAAATATATTAAATAATCTTTAAATTTGCTAATTTTCATCAAATAAATTTTGAAAAACGTATAATTGATTTTTGGACGAATTTTAAACTAGGATCTTAACTAGCTGTGTCCATTTTCGCTAAAAATAAAAAATGCACCCTGATGAAAAAAAAAGCCCCAAACTTGATTAAAAAAAATTTTGTATTGTCTAGATGTTTATGTCATTATTTAGAGGAAAGACCAAAGTATTTTTTGAGTATTTTTTAAATTTTTTTAATCCTTTCTAGCATGTCCGAAATCTTAGCTAAAAATCTTGTTTTTTTTTTTTTTCAGTCATCAGAATTAACATAAAAACAGTAAAAATCCATCATTACTGACAGTTTTATAAACAAAAGTGAAGTTTCCTCATTTAAAAATCTTGTAAAATTCAATTATACTTTTTGCAAAAGTTATTTTAGGAAAATTAAAAAATTTAAAGTATTCTTAATGTAATTTGAAAGAAACATTACTTACTTTTTCATGAGAAAATTTTAAAAAACATTTCCAACCATGGTGCTTGGTTTTTTGGGCCTGATTGAGGGGTGTTAACTGGTGTACGTCAATCTGTCAACAACTTACGTCAGGGGAATTTATCGGATGGTAGAGCAAAAGTGATATAACTCGGTCTAGCTTTAAGTGAACCAGTTTATTATATATACATATTTCCAATTTTTTTTTTTTACCTTAAGTTTGAGGGAGAATTCTTGAATAAAAATAACATTTCAATTATGAAAAAAATACATTTATAATTCAAATTTTATGTTCTTTATTATTTTTTAAATTAATTTTTATTTCAGCACAGCTGTTTTTTGAGGGTTCCTAGTCCCACTAAACTTAAAGTCAGTTCAGGTTTGCTATAGTAAAAGTTTGTTTTGTTTTTTTTAACACCTACTAACCCGGGTGATGACAACAACAATGAACAGATGACACTTTTTTTTGGCCACATGTCTTTCATATGACAAAAACAAGCGTTTTAAACAGCTATTTTTTTAGTTATGAAATATTTTTCTGAGAATTTTTCCAAAATTCCTTTTTTGTTGTTTGTCCTTAAATTTGAATTTAAAAAAAATAATAATTAATATTTGCAGTATGTCTCTCAGTGAAAAAGAGTTTGATTATAATAAAACAAAATTAGAAAAGTTTTGACAACAAAACAACATTAATTAAAATTCGACAATTGCGTCACTCAATCAGGGGGAATAACTCTAACATGATTTTTTTTCATTCTTCGTAGACCCAATGTACATTAAAACTAATATGATATACATTGGGTCTACGAAGAATGAATTTAAAGCCAGATGGAGGCAGCATAAGTGCTCTTTCAACAATATAAATAAAAGAAATCAAACTTCTCTATCTAAATATTTTTGGCATAATGGAAAATTATAAACAGGACTAGAACTTGTAAAACTTGGGATGACCCATGCCCTTTGTGCCTCCATGAGAAACTGCACATTATTAAGTTTCTATTATATAAAAATCTATAAAACAATAGACATGAGTTAACGTTTTTTTGCCGACATCAAATTTTTGCATTGAGTAATTAGCATAAAACAAACATACAATAAAATAATTTTTATAATCCATAGCCCTAATAAATAGTTTAAATACCCTAAAAAGAAAAAAATAACCCTTTATGAAGTCGTCAAAAAACAAATGTTACGGCAGTTTTTTTATATACACAAAACCCTTTCAGAAAGAAATAAAATAAAAAAATAAATAAATCTCCATAGACAAGTAAACCAGACTAGACGAAAACATCTTCTGTTTTAAATTTAGACACCCCTACCTTACCCTGACTTGACATCTATGAATGTAACTCTATACTGATACAAATTATTTAAACAATTGCTCTGTTACCATGGAAATTTTGATTTCAATAATGAATATGCTATTAAAACACGTAAATTTCAGAAATAAGTTATTCAAAAAAAAATTTCGCTTGAAGATGGAACAGAGCTTACTTTTTTAATTCAAATAATTATATTGAAGTTTTCGGCTCTTGTTTTGAAACATGAGACCTCTTATGTAGCGTGTTGGAATCATATTTTTAAATAAATAATTATATATATATATATATATATATATATATATATATATATATATATATATAAAAATGGGTATCCATAGTTTTGTCAGAGATGATTTTAATACATTTTTTGAAATCATAAAAAATTATTTTAAAATATGGCGCGTATCACAAATTGTAAAAAACTTTCTATTTTATGATCTATAAAAATAGATCTTTTTAATGAACAAAAAAAACGAGGAGTTGCTGTTCTAATTTATTTATGAAATATTTATTATTTAAAAAAAAAAAAAAAAAAAAAAACAATTTTCATAAAAATTTATTTTTCAACCTAAAAAAATTTTGACTTCAGACAAAAAAGTCCTTAATATATATTATTGATAAAATCCATTAAAAGCTGTTTTCATAAAATAATGTCTTCGTTTTCTTGCATTTTTGTATTTTAAATTCAGAGCTGAAATTTGGGTTCACGCGTATCAAAATTTTACACGAAATTTATGATTTATATTCCTCAAAGTCTTCTTTATTTAATTAAAAAATAAAAATAGGGGCAACTATTCTAGTTTTAAAATTTTCATAAAATTAAGTAAGGTGGGTAGTAGACGTAAAAAAAATTTTTTTACTGTGACTTTCTAAAAGACAAACATTTCTAAAATAAATTCAGTCATTTCGGAATAAGTTGTGAAAGTTTCACTAAAATGCGACAATTATTTGATTTTTTACAATAATTTCCAAATTTATGTGTTTTTTTTTTTAATGAAAAAAAGCTATTGCAACAATTAAGGTGATCGTAGACCTAAAAAAAAAAAAAAAAAAAGATTTTTCAACCACAAATTTAAAACGTGCTAAAAAGAAATAAATTTCAAAAAAATAACTAAAAAATACTTTGGTCTCTACTCTTATTTAAGCAGATAAAAAATTTTTTCATCAAATTTAAGTTTACAAAAAAACACAATTTAAAAGGCTTTTTTTTTTGTTTTTCAAAATGGAGCCACGCTACCCGACTTTTAAAAAATACTGAAAATGATTAACTTAGTTTTATTCCAAATCAGTATTTTAAATTCTGTTTTAAATCGGACATGCTAAGAAGTAAAAAATTTAAAAAATAAATAAATTTTGTAATTCTTCTTTAACAAATTTAAGCAGATTTCAAATTTAAGGCCGTTTTGATTTTTTTTAAATAAAAGATAAATAACTTTAAAGTTTAAATACACCAGACCAGATTATTTTGCTGAACGATTTTAAATTAAAATTTTCAAAATTCATTTTAAAGTGATTAAAATCATTAAATTGGGTATCACAAATTGTGAACATACACGATATATTGAAATAGGGTATTAACTGCTCCCCCCAAATCTCAATAGGGTTTTCTAATAAAATAACCTATTCAGTATATCATTCATTCATTCATTAAGTACTGAATATTTCATTTAAATCGGATATTTTCTTAAAAGTCGTAGGTAGCGTGGCTTTTTCCTTTCATTTTGAAAAAAAAACACCTCCATTTTAAATTGTATGGAGATTTATTAAAGTTTTCAATCTTATAATTTCATTGCCAGTCGATGACAATTTGGTGACGAGTTGGAGACCCACCAAGTCAAGCAATATTAAAAAAAAAAAAAGTGAGCAACGCTTTACTTACGATTACTTCTCTTTGTTCGTCCGACCGGCAAATAGTTAACTTTTCATATTCTGAAGAGCGAAGGTCAAGGGAGATAATTCACGAGCATAAATATAAAAAAGATAAATGGTCTGAATTTAAAGGGGCGGGGAATGAATATTCGTACACCGTGAAATAATTAGATTTGTAAAGGAGTTTTATAATCCATGCAATATTTGTATACCATGGCAATATTAATAAAAAAAAAAAGACAGAAAAAATTGTTATATTCCGTCAATTATGCGCCGTGCTTGATATATACGCTCTTAGAAGGATTTCATAGAGATTTGTTGAGGTTGTGGGGTTCAGCGTACCCGGATTAAAGGAGAATTTAATACGGGATACCCTGCCCACAAAATACAACGCAAATTTCAAGAAGAAACAACACGATAAGAAACGTTTATAAAAAATAGAACATTGTATATTTATTATCTTGTGAATAAAAAAGATTAGTTTTAGTTCGTTTAAGCAAAAATGTGATTTTGATAAAAATGTCTGTGTTCGCTGTCTTTTAACAGAGTAGCAGAATAATGTCTGTTTCTTTTGTTTTGTATAGTTGTAAAATGAAAAAGCAATTTAAGTTAAAAAAAACGAGTGTGAATGAGGAACAAAGATAAAAGGAAAATGTACTTATGAATTGTTTTGAAGTCAGTTGTAAATTTGTTGTTGTTGTTGTTCCTTCCTAGTCCACTTTTCGGGTTGAGTCAGTGATGGAATTTACTGTCAATCTTCTGTGATCTTTTGCGCCCTTCTCTGACTGACTGACTTGAAAACTCTGTATTTATTGTTGACTTTTTTTTCACACTGGCTCGTTATCTTTTTTTTTTGGTTTAGCAAATCGCCTCCTTTCATTGATCAGAAAATTAATTTCACACCTTATTGTGAAATCTGTTTTTGGTCGTTTTGATCCGATTTTGCGGGTGTGCAAATCTACTTTGTGTTTTTTTAGTCATTTGTTGGAATATAGGATTTGTATCCAAGGTATTATGGTGGACACAGTAAGAAAGGTAGGAGTGAATGTGTTGTTTTGATGATAGGACTATTGTTGGTATGTTTGGGTCCGTGTCTGTGACTAGCTAAGTTTAGAATTAAGACAGAAGATGACCGTCCTTCCCCAAACCCCTTTTTGTCCTTGTGCCACATTTTGTACAAACGTGCAAATACGCTCTTAGGCGATCATGCATTTCTGACTAATGAATGAGGCAGATTTTTTCTCACAGTAGGTTGCCATTTCTTTCTGCAGTAGACTAATTGCCATCCAAGTTTGTCATGCTTTACCCATAGCTGGGAGGCGAAAAAGAGGATTCATACCTTTCCCAAGGGTAAGTGAATGTATTGTAATGAATTCGACTCCGATTTCTCAATCTGAGATGCCATCCATTACTCCACAGTACTTCCTCCCTGTTCGATTAATGAAATTAAAAAATTTTAAGGCGAGAAAGTATTTCTACAAAATTATAATTCCTATTTAATATCCTGTAGCATATCCCTTCTTATTCAATTCAACAGCAATCAGTGTCTTTCTGTAGCTTTTAAATCAATAATTTGCAAGTTTCCATTGGTATTTTACTTTATTCTTCTTTGCATACTCTCTTTTGTTTCCCGATGTTTTACGGGGGTCTTTTATTAAATTATCTATCGGATTCAATTCAAGTCTGAAGACTGTGGTGGCCATTTGAGTGTATTGACATTGATTGTTTTCAATAAGCCGTTTTCCGTAGTTTTAGCCGTATGCTTTAGGGTCATTATCTTGTTGCAAAAAAAAAAAAAAAAAAAAAAATATTCCAAGCTTTACTAGTGACCCAAACAATTCAGAGTTCAAAACATTTGGGTATTTTTTTTTAATCCATTCTACCATCTATTATCTCTAAATTGTACCATTATCAGAAAAACATCCCCAAACCATGATACTGCCACCACCAAATTTCATTGCTGGGATGGTGCACTTCGGTGCAAAGGCTGTGACATCTTTTCTCCTGTAACAGAAAATCAGGCAGGTCCAATATAAAAGACTCAGACTTGGTTGTATTGATTTTCCAAGTGTAGCTTAGATGTGGCACAAGGCCGAAATTAGGGGGCACCCAGTGAGGATCAAACTCACTCAGTCGTAATTGTTTTAGCGAGCCAAGCTTGCTTAACCATTACACCACCTGAAGGTGCAAACAATGCCCGTAATGTGTGACGGTTACACACCTGGCCCAGGGTCGAATCCCTTGGTTACGGCGCCAACTGTGACGTCGCTCCTCCTGGTCGCTCCTCCTGGTTCCAAGCGTGCCGCTCCAACCCCTTGGTTGGATGATCACCAGCCTCGCCTTTCCCAACTCGCTTCCAATACCTGGTTACTGAAGCAACTGTACTGATCTCCGGTCTGTCTACCCACGTTGTGTTTAGATCTTAGACAGACGGGACCAGCAGGGATTGGGGCCGATACAAGTTGAGTCCGACGGGGTGGCAAAACACAAGTAAAAAAAAAAAAAACTCACGAGACAAAAATTACTGATAAAAAAGGGTGACAACCTTTTATATCTAATGTCCGTTACATAAAGAAAAATTGTTCTTATTTCCCGACCCGCTTTGTGGACTATGGCACCAAGCCTCTATCATACAACTTAAAGATTTTGAATTGCCTACTCTTTAGAATTGTGTATGTCGGAGTGTGGTTTGGTTCGACACTGGGGCTAATTTCTATCGATCATTCGCAGTTGATTCTTCTCTTCGACTTGAGTTGTATTTCTTCTTCTTCGTCGACTAAGATAGAACTTCTCTTGTCTTCGACTTGGCTGCAACTTCTCTTGTCTTCGACTTGGCTGCAACTTCTCTGCGGCTTTCGAGTAATCTTCTTCTTCGTCTGCTTGGGCTGGAAGTTCTCTTGTCTTCGACTTGGGCTGGAAGGATTTCTTGCCGCAACTCAGCCGCAACTCTCTGTCGTCCGAGGTGGTCTCTTCTCGCCGCCGTCCGGGGCTGAACTCTGCCGTAACTCTGCCACAACTCTTGGCGTCTGTCTGGCCTGCAATTCTTCTTCTTGTCTGCCTGCAATTCTTCTTCTTGTCTGCCTGCAATTCTTCGGCCTGTCTGGCCTGCAGCTCTTCTTCTTATCTTCGACTTGGCTGTAACTTCTCTGCGGCTTTCAAGCAATCTTCTTCTTCTTCGACTTGGCTGCAACTTCTCTGCGGCTTTCGAGCAATCTTCTTCTTCTTCGACTTGGCTGCAACTTCTCTGAGGCTTGCGAGCAATCTTCTTCTTCTTCGATTTGGGCTGGAAGGATTTCTTGTCTGAGGATTCTCTTGCCCGCAAAGGGGCGAGTGAATCGGGCCTGATGCCCGCGTTCAGGCTCTATCCCTGCCCGCGGTCCAGCTGCAACCCTCAACTCCAACTGATTTCTGTCGACTGGGGTCCTGCTTTTATTGACGCCGCAGCAAACCGGGGTGGGTCTGTCGGCGTCAGGGTTTTCTCGATAATTTCAAAAGTCGCATTATTTCTGTCTTCTCATTATCGCTATTATTTTCACCCCTACTTCCCTCATAGTGCCTTTGGTGGGGAGGCGCGTATGTCAGGTGACCGCTTTCGACCAATGGTTCCTGATCGAGCATTTCTTTCTTTTCTTTTCCGCAGCCACGTGACCGTTTTCGGCTAATGAGACTCTGGTTGGGCGTTTTCCTGCAATCAATCGGGGCGGGCTTATATCGTTCTTGTTCTAAAAAAACAAAATCTAATTTGGCCTTTTTCGCACGTACGAAAAATGATAATCTTGGCTTTTTCTCACCTGGGTTTTGTCAACACAGCCTGCCGCTAATTAGATGTGACTTCAGGGAAGAATATTGGCGCTATCTGTGAACTGAGACAATTGTTTTTTTTCACCTCTTGTTTTTGGTCAGACCCGACAGTCAGAAAATCTTAATTATCTACATTGAAATTGTCTTTCACTCGTCAATGTGGGGGTTCTAATTTTTAACAGGTCAGAATCTGTATATAGTTCCACCGGTCACTCCCCTCAACCCAAAAACACTTTTTCTCTGATTAAGATAAATTTCGTTTCTATTGTTCTAAAAAAGAATTTCCCTTTTTCCAAATTGATAAGGTGTCTTTCACGCAAAAAGTAGGCTAGATGCTTTGACCGATATCTGGTTTTCATCAAGCGGCCCGTTTTGATATCATGTCTTTTCCCTTTCTTTCTTTTTATTATTTCTAATTCTATTCTTCCAATTGTCTTTAAAAATTCGGTCAACATGCTAGCTAAGATATCTTTCTGACTCCTACCTCCACCATTGACTTTTCCTTCTAAATAACAAATCCATTGTTCTTTCGAAAATCGGCCAAGGTGTTGGCCTAATTACCTTTCTGATACGTGTTTTTGTTAATGACCGCTTTTTGTTATTTCTCTCTTCCTCTCTTTCCCCTTCCTTCTTCTTCCCTTAGGATCGTCCAAGTACAATCTTAGTGAATTATTTTCAACTCAATTATTTTCCGTTTTAAAAAAAAATCAACAACCTGTTTAGTAAACCGAGTAAGAAAAAATTAAATCATATTCCTATGAATATTTCTAATAATGCAAGGTGCCACAATGGTTGCCCGTGACGCGAATGAATCCAAACTTTCACTGTTGATAACTCCAAAACGGTAGATTTTATCAAATTTATCAAGCCAGATTCGAATGGAGCACATAAAATTACACATGAATGCAAGTTTTTTGGAAATTTTTAATGTGAATTGAGTGCGGGTGTTACACTGCAAATTAAACAATTAAACTTAGCTAACCGCAAACACTGACTCAGACATTCTACAATAACCCTTGCACCAAAACTCCACATTCTTACTTACTATTCTTACTACAACCACCATAATACCTCAGAGAGTCTAGACCCCATGTATACAATTTTAAAATTTATAAAACCCCAATGGATATTTACAATGAAAAACAAAATTTATTTACAAGAAACAAAAATGTATTAGTAATGTACTGTTTCTATTAATATTAACTAATTTCATTTCAAATGTTCACTATTTACTGTATCATGACAATTGTCATCTAAGTGTGTATTTTTAAACAATTGCCAAAATGATTCATTTTTGTTTATTAATTTTAATGTTGTGATTGAAATGTAAAAAAAAAAACTTAAATTTTTAAAGCAGCCAGTGTGAATGACTGAACACATCTAAAGTAGATGAAGATTCTTGCTGAAAACTTCTTACTGAATGATGTCCCAGGGTTGGATGGATGAACTGAAGTTGTTAGCAGTGAAATAAAAAATTACTTGAGAAGGATAAATAATAAAATACAACACGACAGAGCTGGCAAACATCAAAATATCTATTATTGTCTCCTAAACCTTTGAGCATGCACCTAATGAAGACAAGAGTAAATAGTTGTATTAACAGCACAGGTACCAAGTTGAGAACTGATGACATCAGGAACGTCATTTAAGAAAACTAGAAACAAAGTAGACCCAAGGATAGAGCCCTGGGGAACACCTGAATTTATACAGTCTACCCCAACGAGTGAAATAAAGGGTTCCAACTACCTGTAGAAGTCTGGAGTGTACAATGGCTAAAACGTTGTGATAAATATGGCAACAAAGATGAGGACAATAGTCCAAATAATGTAAATAGTGTATATGATACCTCATCTCAGAAATATAGACAGATACTGAAGGCTGAATCATTTCAAAAATTCGTCCAGAAATACAAGAACCTTTCAACTTGTGAAGAAGACCAATATGCCAAACCCTGCCAAATGTCTTTCAGATATCCAAAGCAACAGTCTATGCTTCAAAATTCTTATCTCAAGATTGATAGATTTTTTCAGCAATAATCATTAATACATCAGCAGTTGACCTGGAGAAGTGAAAGCCATATTGCTTATCTGAAAGAAGACCATGGGATGTAAGATGCTTGACCAATTCAGTGTTAATTAGAGCCTCTAGAACACTGCCAAAATAGACATAAAAGCTTATAGGCCGATAGATGATTTATCTGATCCTGCTGAGTTCTTAAAGACTGGAACTACAGAAGTGAATTTCCAACAAGCAAGAAAGAAGCAGCAAGGCATTTATTGTAGAGTTTATAGAGATCACAAGACAGTTCAGGAGCACATTTGCAAGCAAAATATTCTGTTTTATCAGCAGAAAATATCCAATTAAGTAAATAATAATATAATATATATATATATATATATATATATATATAACAAAAATAAAAAGAATTCAAATTAATATCTGGTATTTGCACTTTCTTTTAAAACACTTATCTCTTTCTTTCTTTCTCACTCTCTCTTTATATACTTCTCTCTCAACCAACAAGATGGCAACACTCAAATAAAAAGATGAAGAAGCAGAAAAGACTGAACCCAGTCAAAAAAAACAACAGAAGCTTGCAAGAGCAGAGCTTAGTTATTTGAGACTGAAAAATACCAGAAAATCTGGGAGGCTCTATGCATAACTTCTGTTATAAAAAAAAATGAAAAAGAATGGAATGCCGGAAAACAAAATAATTTGGCCAATAAAAAGGCTTTTAAATTAGCCAAAACCCATGTTCCTGCCACAAACTCTGCACTTGTTCAAAAGGTTATAAACTGACACCTCTGGGCTAGTGGCAGAAGATGCAACATAAGAATGCTATTGTAGAGAAACCACCCATGCATGAAACGTGAAGAAGCAGTTAAGAGGTCATCTGCTACTGACATTTCCATCCTGTTCAGGGCCGAAAAATATTGACACTGACCTAATTTTTCACATTACAACTACCCCTATCTTGGCTTGTAAAAATCTGCACTTAGGAAATGTAAATAAGTTCCTAATTTTTATATTTTTTCATTCTAAGGGTGGGAGTTGTTGCGAGGCAAGTTAAACAAATTTTGATTTAAAATTTATAATTTCAAGAGTGCCAAAAATTTAATAAGAAAACAAACTTTGATTTTAAATTTTTAATCTCTTGGGATGAATCAATCTTTGCGATAAGTAACTTTACATTATTCGCGGTAAATTAGTGGAAAAGATCTCTAACCCTAAAATAACTACCCAGGAAAGTAACTAGGATACCTTGGAAAACATTGTTACCAATATGGACAGAGTATGTTGCAGGATACTGGTATGTTTGGGTAAAATATGTCATTCTTTATGTTGCGAGTATCACCTCTTTCATTGTGATGTGTAAAGACATTTTAGATTAAATATTTCTGGGCTCCTGGAACATTTATCTTGCAAACAATACTGGCGGACTCAATGTGAATCCAGGTAAAAATAACCACAAACAATGAATAAAAAACAAACAACAATGCATGTTATTAACAAAAGGAATTACATGTGTGTACAGAATTGTAGTGAAAGGTAAAAACACCCAAACTTGGTATAAGAAGAACGTGCTTATTCATGTGTGTAACAACTGTGTCTGAGAGAGTTAAAACATTAACAGAAAACCAAGCAAGTGGATGCACCTCAGTGGCAGCATTCCTTATCAACATCAACTACATCTGAAGGAAGAGTTGAGAGAGAGAGAGAGAGAGAGAGATTAATTTGCTTTTGTAATGAGAGTGAGGAAAATAAATATTTATTTTCCCAATTACAATTTTTCTGAAGAAGAAAATTCAACCTCCTTGCAAGGTTCCTGTGAAAATTGCAATAAATTTCCTTTGAAATCAACAACTACAGTAACTAACACCAGGCTGCAAAGAAAAAACAAAAACAAAAGGCCTAACAATGGATATATTTATTACTAAAAAAAACAGGTGCATATAAGCATACAATGGCCAAATGACATGGAACATCAGGGTAGTAGTCTGCCCATAGATGTACCTATTAAATAACAAAATGTTTATTTACACTATATTTGGACTATTGTCCATACCTTTCTTGTTATCATGTTGCAGCTATTATGCCCTTTGGTATTCTTCAGGTGTATATCGATCTGGGTAACTGTTATGGGACCTTACCCATAATAACATAATGGACTATTCCATACGTAATAAATACTGTGCCTCAAGAGGAAGCAGGGAGTTCAGTCCGAAGTCAGGCAACCGGCTGAACTTTCTGCCTTCGGGCAGGGAGGAACCCGAATGAGGCTACGCCGAAGGGCGGAGTCTCTTTCGGGGAGGTAAACTGACCTGAACCCGTTTATACAGGTTCAAAGGGCATATTTTTGGCAGAGCCCATGGGCTCAGAGATCCCACGTTAAACCGGCCTTGTCCCACATGATGTCCTCGTGGGGGGGGGGTGACTAAATACCGTTCAGTCTGAAGTCTGGAGTGAAGCCCATCAGGAGTCTGTCAGTCAGTCAGAGTGAGCAAGTCAGTCGAGTCAGAGGCAGTCCGAAACAGAGTTGCGTTCAGGCAATTACTACTAATCCTGATTGTTCGTACTAACACTTTCCTACCTCTCTGTATATATTCCTGTTTGTAATATATCTGTGTTATTCCATATCCGTATTCGAGTTCTTCTTTATTGGTTCTACCTTGGACTATCACCATGGTACAAGGAACCGGACCATAACAGTAACCTACAAGGAATTCTGAACTGAACTCTTTATCTATGGGAGTCAGACTGTTCTTGTTTCACGTCTCATGTCTAAGGATATCACATCTAGTATTTAGTATTGTTCAGTTATTGGTCGCCCATTTCCACCAAGTGCAAGTACACACTGGAATTGAACTCACGACCACTATGTCACCAAATTAACAAACCAACACTTTCATCTATTGTTCTGTAGTGATGGTAGGAATAGAAGTTGAGGTATCATCTGGTCAAGTTTGGCTTGTTATATATACAAATGTTTTGAACTCATTCTGATTAGCCTAAAATGTGATGCTTAATGCAAACCATTCAATATTTTTGTGGTATTTAACTCTGAAATTTTACATGAATATAGCACCTTGGTAATCAAATGAATTGAAAATGTGAAACAATGTTGTGCACAAGAATATAGCTATCCTTCAGAGAATTTTCAAATTTGACCGAGCCTCATCTTAGGTGCATGTTTTTTCTTCAGTCTGTATCCTTTAAGTTTTAAAAGTCAACAAACTAAAAATGCTCCTCAGTTAACATGCTTTTTTATCAGAATATCTTCGCCTGTTTCTTTAAATGTGATCATATTAAAACTGTTAAATGTATAAGAGTTTTTAACTAGTGAATATCCACATGACAGCTTGCTAACAAGCATCAGTTTGCATGCTTTTTCATGTGATGAAAGAGCAAATACAACATTACACACTTCAGGTCTTTTCATCAACATATATTTGATTAGGTTTTTAAAAGAGCATTCTCTGAAAATGCTAACCCACATACGTTTAATAAGACAGAAGAAAACCAGCTTTCCCTTACCCCCAACTTTTACCTTGTGCTACATTTTTGTATTTTACACAAAATAAATATTACTTTCCTCAATGGTAGCTAAACTTTATTAATTTCAGCACAGAACCTGATTGGCAGCAATGTCCCATCATTTTACATTTGAAATGGCTAGATATAACCGTAATTTCTTTGCTAACAGTTTCTTCTCTTGCAGTTCTCACTTGTGGAACTTTCTTCTCTTGAATTTTCTCTCCAGTGTGTCTGCATGTGTTTTTTTAGTGTTGAACTCTGTGAAAAGGTTGAGCTGCACAACTCACATGAATATGGTTTTTCACCAGTGTGTATACGTGTATGTTTTATTAAACTTGAGCTCTGAGAAAACGCTGAACTACATACTTTACATGAGTATGGTTTCTCACCAGTATGTGTTCGCATGTGACTTTTTAACTTTGAACTTTCTGAAAACTTTGCGCTACACATTCCACAAGAATATGGTTTTTCACCAGTGTGTATTCTCATATGACTTCTTAAACTTGAGCTCTGAGAAAAAGCTGAACCACACACTTCACATGAATATGGTTTCTCACCAGTATGTATGTGCATATGTCTTTTTAACCTTGAATTCTGTGAAAATGATGAGCTACACACTTCACATGAATATGGTTTTTCACCAGTGTGTATATGCATGTGTGTTATTAAACTTGACCTCTGAGAAAATGCTGAACCACACACTTCACATGAATATGGTTTCTCACCAGTATGTGTTCGTATATGACTCTTTAACTTTGAACTCTGTGAAAACTTTGCACTGCAGATTCCACAAGAATATGGTTTTTCACCAGTGTGTATTCGCATATGACTTTTTAAACTAGAGTTCCCAGAAAATGATGAACCACATATTTCACATGAATACGGTTTCTCACCAGTATGTATGCGCATGTGACGTTTTAACAATGAAATCTGTGAAAATGCTGTGTTACACACTTCACATGAATATGGTTTTTCACCAGTATGTGTTCGCATGTGTCGTTTTAATGTTGAACTTCGTGAAAACATTGCGCTACACACTTCACAGGAATATGGTTTTTCACCAGTGTGTGTTTGCATATGACTTCTTAAATTTGAATTTCCAGAAAATACTGCACCACATACTTCACATGAGTATGGTTTTTCACCAGTATGTGTTCGCATGTGACGTTTTAAAGTTGAACTCTCTGAAAACTTTCTGCTACAAACCTCACATGAATATGGCTTTTCACCAGTATGTGTTCGCATATGACTTCTTAAATGTGAACTCCCAGAAAATGCTGAACCACATACTTCACATGAGTATGGCTTCTCACCAGTATGTGTTCGCATTTTGCATTTTAAACTTGAACTCTCTAAAAACATTGAGCTACACATTTCACAAATGATTTTTCATCATTATATACAAATATAATTTGTTTTAATCTTGAACAGTATGAAACTGCTGAAACATAAATGCAAATATGGTGTCTTTCTTGTATGTTTCCTCATATGAATTTTTAATGTCAAACTCTGAAGATTTTGAACCAAACTCTTCAGACAAATTTTTTTTTTTAAAACCGAAAAATCCAGTCCTTTTCCCAGAGGTAATAATTGTCTCCAGGATGTGCATCCAAATTTATCCTTGTTGGGGATTACTTTTTATGGAAATACAATCTGCACAAAAATAGAATAATGTTAGTGTCTTTTTAGAAATTTATTTTTAATTAGTACTCTAAAATACAAATAAATACATTTTAAAAATGTTTTCTACCATAGATTTTTTTCATTTCTTCAGTTAGAACAAATACAAAATTATTAATATAGGGACCTCAGCAGCCACATAAAAAAAATGATAGAAAAGTTTAAAATTAATTTTTAATAATGAAAAATCTTTCTCGAATCTTTTATATTACTTTTAATTCCATAATAATTTAAAATTTTCCAACAAGCAAAATACTTTGCTGTATTTCGAAAATCAATTTAAAACTAATTTAATTGACTAGAAGAGGTGTTTATTTTATCAGCACCTTTTTTTAGATCTCTTTCATTGCAATGTAATTCTCTTTATTAAAAAAATCTTCCAAAATTAAAATATACTTTTCTGAAACTTTAAGGAATATTAGCTGATTGAAAGCATTTAATTTTATGAAATTTCAAGATATTAAATTTTTCCCACTTAATGTTTGTATTAGTTAAAAGCAGAAGTCCTTGGAGAATTTAATTCATTAATTTCTTTTTGTAAAAAATGCAATAAAAGTAAGACATTATGCAATTAAATAGCTTTTAATTGCTTTCATGAATAAGATATATTATAAGGACATGAAGAAAAAGGTTTTTTTTGAGGAATAATGAATTTTTACAAGTGTTTTCTCTTTTAAAAATTTTAATTAGAATAACTTATGAACTTTTAAAACTTAAAATCCTGTATTATTTTGTACCAGTTAGGTGATATTGTTATTAATTAAAAATAATATTTTCTGCATTATTTACATTATTCGGACTATTGTCCTCATCTTTTTCGCCATATCTACCTCATCTCAGAAATATAGACAGAATTTGAAGGATCGGTACAGACCCGATATACCAAAAATATGGATAGATATGGGGAAAAAAGATGAGGACAATAGTCTGAATAATGTAAATAATGTACATAATACCTCATCTCAGTAATATTTTCTAATCATAAATGAGTAAAGCTTACTAAAATTCAGCAACCCCAAGTATTTTTTAAAGAATTTAAAATTTTTTTATGTATGTATTTTTTAGATATGATCGCTAGAGAAAAATTGTCGAAAGTGTATGTTTATAAACAGAAATTTGGACTTTGCTAACCAGATGCTTCTTTCTGGTTGAATGGTTAACAGCACATCAGATCAAACAATGGATCCCATTAAGGGTTACAGGTTCAATTCCTATCAGAGAAGCACATATTTTTTTATGAAGTCTCTTGAACATTCAGGCTGGTAAATGTAATTAATACTGCTTAACAAACAGCATTTACTTAAATAAATTACATCTATAAAAATAGCATATATTTATGTATTTAAAATTGAAAAAAAGAAAACAGTTCTTGTAAAAATTCATTTTTCATCAAAAAAATATTTTGGCTTCAGATAAAAATGTCCTTATTCAGAAAAGTCATTAAAAGCTTTTTTTTAAAATTTAAAACTAAGACATTGTCATTATTTAATTTAAAATTTATTTTAAATTAAATAATGACAATGTCTTAGTTTTTTTTTTTTTTTTTTTGTATTTTACAATTCATAGCTAAAGTTGAGTAGAAACACTCCTCGATTTACAAAACCAAAAAAAAAAAAATGATTGATTTACATTGTTGAAAACCTTCTGCATGTAATTTAAAAAAATAAACTAGAAGTAACTAGATGCTAGTTTTCAAGTTTTCATAAAATTAAGTAATTGTTGGTTTCTTTAACAGATGTAAAAAAAAAAAAAAAAAAAAAAAATCCATGACTTTCTAAGGAAGCTTTTCTAATAAAATTTCATTCATTTTTGAATAAATTCTGAAAGTTTCATTAAAATCCGACAATTATTTGATTTTTTTTTTTTGCAAGAATTTCCAAATTAATGTTTTTAAATTGAAAAAAAAGCGCTAAAAATAAAAATTAATGCTAAAAATATTACGCGACCGCTGAAGTTAAAAAAAAAAAAAAAAAAAAAAAAAAAAACGATTTTCAACTAAAATTTTAAACGTGCTAGAAAGGAATAAAAAAAATTAAAAAAATAATTTTAAAATACTTTGGTCTTTCCTCTTATTAATAACAAACTTTGAACTTTGCTTTTATTAAGCTTGATCCCTTTTTCATCGTGCTATGATGCCTACGTAAAACAAAACATTGTTATATTTTTTATTTTACATTTCAGGCTTGAGCAAAGAAAAATATAATATCAGAAATAAGAAAAGAATTGTATAAACAACAATAATACTTTTTAAAAATTAGTAGGATTCTTTTTCTTTCGAAATATTATTTTTCTTTTGTTCGTTCATAGAAACTTAAAAAGTGATGTACTAGATTTTCTAACTTTTTCTTTGTGAGACTAAAAAAATTATGTTGTTAGGTAATAAAAAATAATTTACTGTTATTTAGAAACTTCTAAAAATCTTCAATTGTTTTGAAAAGGAATCGCCTAATTCCAAAATTATCAGTTGGAAAGTGGATAAAATAAATATTGAAATTTTAATTGTCCTACCTAAATATTTTAGAGGGCTTCTCTTTCTCTACAAATTTATAAATCAAGAGGAAAAGTTACACTTACTTCTTTCTGTTTATATTCGCCTGATTTTTCCAATTTGGGGAAAATTCTACGTCAGAAAGGAAGAACAGCGTTTCGCGTTCGACGGGCGGCGGAAATAGACGAGAAGCATTTGGCGGCGTCCGGGGACCGTCCGCGGTGAAATAAGAAGACTGTTTTTGATTTGGCAGACGACAATCAAAACGACAGAGTTACCTTGTGAGCGCCCAGAGTGGAAAGCTTATAGATTTCATTTAAGTTTGTTAGAAGAGAGAGAGAGAAGATTTTGTTTGGCGACTGTCACTGTGTTAAAGAGCCTTCTGAATTTTTCTTTTTTCGACATAGAAATAAAAGAAGGCAATTAAAAATGATATAAAATAAAAATTGATGAGTTAAAAAATTCTTAAATTTGAAAGTTACTGATTGAGTTCCCAATCATTTTTCTGATTAGAAAATGATTAGGAAGAGCAAAAAACAGGGGAGATAAGTAGATAATCTTAAACCGGCAAAAATTATCAGTGCGAGCAGATTCATCAAAAAATTTGATAACCCTGAAAAGGGCTTTTATTATTTTACCAAAATTTAAATGTTATGCCCGAAAAGAAAAACAGTGTATCAAAATGAAGGATTTTTTTTGTTGACACCACTGTTACTGAATACACCTTTCACTCTTTCAAGGCTTAAATGAACCAAAACAATGCAACATTTATTTACCATACAAAAGAAAAATATATAACATTTTATTAAGAAATTTGATAAAACCATTTCAATATGTGGACCAATTACAATACAATGCCATATTTATTATTTACCATTTTAACAGTCAGTTATGTGCCACACACTTAGGTGATCATGTATCTTTCGATACATGACTGACAAGGCAGATTTTTTCCCACAGTAGGTTCCTATTTCTTTCTGCAGTAGACCAGTGGCCATACAAGGTTATAGAACATAGTCTGTCCTGCTATTTACCCATAGCTGGGGGGGGGGAAGAAGAGGATTCATACCTTTCCCATGGGTTATTAGCACGTAAATGAATGTAATAGATTTGACTGGAATTTGAACTCGGCTCTCCGATTTCTCAATCTGAGCTGCTATACATTATTCCACTATGCATCCAATTTTACCATTTTAAGTAAAAACAAAGTTTTTTTTTATTTATAATTTTATCAAAATTAGAACAGGAAAATTCAAATAAACATGATTTTCCAGGACAGTGTACATTTTCTCACAATTTTTTCAGATATCAGTTTACTTGTTTCAATTTTCCAGTTTATTTTTTCATAATCTCAGATCAGCTAAATAAAGATTTCATTAAAGTTGATACACATATTTTTATAATGCTGTAAAATTATTCTTGTGAATAAATAAACCAATAAATAAATAGTCTTTAATATTTTTATTATAAATTCTCAAAAAAAAATATATATATATATTCACTAAGGACACATGGCACAGTGGATAAAGGCGTTGGTTAGATCCAGTGACAGACCCAAAGAAGGTGAGTTCAATTCCTGGTTAAGGCAGTGGAGAACTTTCAGAGGGAAAATTAGCAGGAGATAACTGATAACTGACATCCATCAAACATGGCACGTGGAATTAGAACAGTCTACCCCAGCGATCGAAATAAAGGGTTCAGTTCGAAATTCCAACCACCTGAAGAAGGCCGGAGCGTACAACGGCCGAAACGTTGTGACAAATATGGCGACAAAGATGAGGACAATAGTCCGACTAATGTAAATACTGTCACTTTTTATATGTTTGGATTTTATTAAAATTTTGAATCTTCACTTTTTAAAACAATAAACAGAAAAGATAGCATACATTAACTTAAACAGCAATGTCAAGATTGAAAAAAAAAAAAACTTCGTTTTGACACATTTTTTTTTTTGCAGGAAGAAAAGGTTAAAAAGGTTATTTTTATATCACATTAAATGTAATTGAAAATTTCATTTTTTTTTGAAAAGGAGTAAAGAAAAATCTAACAGTTGTAAAATGATTAAATAAAAAGAAGTCTTTTAAAAAATGTTCATTGAAAACTTTAAACTTTTCTTCAAACACCGCTATATTTCATATTATTATCAGCTGCAAACAAAATCCTGAAGAGTTCTAAAATCATAATGATAAAAGTACATATTAATTTTTCAAACAAATACATCAGAAATGTTTTTCTTGTCAAAAACATATACTGTGGCAGCCTTTTTTACCACATTTATTTAATTTTGTTTAATTTGTTTAGGAACCAAAATTGATGTAAAAGAAAGGGACAAGGCATAGGTATCAAAAAATTGTATTCAACGAAACATACAATAAAGAATGTATAAGAAAAAACATGCAAAGAGTAAGACGAAAGTTGCCTCTCTTTGACTATAAAGTCTATCAAAGTTCTCTGAAAGAAAATGAAAGTTATATTTTTTTCTTGAATTATTATGATTTCAGACTGTATTTTTTTATGTTTTTACAGTGAATTTCTTTCTTTTTTTTAATATGACACATTTATAAAAATGTAAAAATTATGAAAATTCACTTGCACATATTAACTACAACTTTAGTAGAAGTAAGGATGGATATAACTGACATTAAAAAAAATTAGTTCCAGAAAATTTTAAAATAAAAAGATTTAATACTCATTCATTAAGGAATAAGTCACATAAATTTCCATGGAATCCAATAATTCCCTGATTTTTTGAAAATATTTTTAAAACGGGATCTTTTTCCCACATCTTGAAAATGCGCATGATTCTGCAAGTATGAAAATAATTTCTTTAAAATCATTTGTTTTAAAATATATTATGGATTGAACAAAATTAATATCCATTTAATCAAATCTTTCAATTTGCATTTTTCATTTCTTCTACTAAATGCTGCAATTGATGAATAAATTTCAACATAAATTTTTAAAAAATACAGGAATAATAAAAGTGATTTTATTTTGGAAAAAAAAAGCTGATAGGCCTCATCTTGTGAGAGAGTTGTTTGGGAAGTTTAATACAAAAAGTTTAAATAAGGTTGAAAATACTCTTTAAAAAAAAAAAAAAAAAAGCACACCAACCTAACTGAAAGACAAAAACACAGAAGGGGGCTTTGGCAAATTCACTTGCATTATTTGGACTTAACAATTTTTTCTTTTTTAAATCACATTTCCATTCACAGGATTCACTTTGTTGGGAATGGGCAGAATAAACTAAGGAATTTGCTGTAGCATTGAGTTAAATCAGAAGGAATTTTCATGTTAGGTTGCGTGAACTTTTCTGCATCCACAAACAAATAAACAATTTCAATATAAACAAGACAAAAACATACATGCAATTCAAAACTGATAAATGCATTTACATACAAGTAAGATAATATATACAGAATATTTTGAAGATGTTAATGTGTTGGTGTGCTCATGATATTTGTAGTTTTCGTATGTCCTTTTTTATGTCTTGTGTATCAACGTTACAGTCTTTTTAGGAAATTGTTATTAATATTTAGAATGTAGGTATTGTGTTTTAGAAATGAGTCATTACGAAGTCATCTACCTTTGACTGCAAAATGTTGAGTTCGTTCGATGATGTTATTTACTTAGAATAGTAGTGAGAGTTAATTCACTTTAGATAAGTAAAGTTGTTCGGATAGAAGTTTCACGTGTTCACAGAGTGTTCTTTGATTTGAGCTTGCGAGTGAGTCAGTGATGATTTAGTTTGCGCGGCAAGATTGCAGTTGCAAGTGACGTGGATTATATTAGAATATCTCTGTGCTCGTTCGACTGACTGATTTATTGTAGATGATCGAAGAGAATGTATAGTTTGAGATTCTTGAATGACGAAGAAGTTCATAGAAGATATTGAATGGGAAAGATTTGTCATCTCAATTAGTGAGACAGTAATTAGTAGTCATCATATTTTTAAACTTGAGTAAGTGGTCGAAAAATGGTCTGTTTGGGTTCTTTTTAAGAGGTCATAATCGCGTGGGTGGATCCAGAACGATTTTGCAGCAAAACTTTAAAGTGCATGTGCAGGCGACCTGATTGGTAGAAATGAACCAATCAGAGGGCTAGATTTACGAATGAAAATTGGAATAGTGCATTACTCGAAGAAGGTAAGATTGGGCTAATAGACGAGCCCAATAACTTCTTTGATCCATTTGCTGCTTCTGTGTGAAACAGACCTGCTCATCCACAGGTGACAGACAAAATAGTTTTACCGCTAGGACTTTAGTTTAATGCCTTCAGTATAAAATTTTTTATCCCCATCTTTTGACTTCTTTGAAACTTTCATTACCTTTCAGTTGAACATTATTATGCCTTCAGGTTGCAATTTTTGTTATCTTCTGAAATTATCTGCTGACCTATCTCCTTATATATCCTTGAAAGAGGCTCCAACGGATCTCAACTTTTAAATTCGCATATCCCTCTTACTTTTGGCCTTGTGCTAAATTGAGCAACTTTTAGTAACTACCAACCTGATTGATCTGACATCTCATCAGTGCTTTCAAAAGAAGATTTTTTTTAAGACAGGAAGACAATTCCTATTTTTTTTTTAATCAATTCACCCCAAGCAAAGCAATAAAGCCACTAAAACACAAGGGGTATTAGAGAATATGAGAGGGAAACAAAAGCACTATTAAGGAGAGAGAACAAGAAAAGAATCAAAAAGACAAAAGATAATGATTGATGTTGCATTTAAATTTTTGAGAATCAATATTGACTAGGAAGTAAAAAGCTGGAAGAGTTCCATAACCAAGAAGTATAAAAGAAATTGTTAACTTAGAACTTACATTACATCTATAGTTGAAAGATTGGCACAACACAGTCTTCCTACCCACTTATATATTTTTTTTTTTTTACAATTTATCATAAGAGTCATATTAAGCTAAAAAGTGTAAATACCCAGAAAGATATGATCCTTTCTGGATTCAGTTCAACATGTAAATCTTATAAAAACGTTTACTCGATATATATCCCTTTTTCAAAGTGTTCTAAATCCATTAGTTTTAAAAATGGTGTTGAATTTTAAAAGTGAAAAATAGAAAATCCCAGCTGGAAATTGAAATTTTTTTTATTGAAATTTGTTTTGAGAACATGAAAATTATTATAAAAGGGAAATGTTTTTATCAATACTTTCTGATGTTATAATTTATTTAACCCATTACCTGCTATGAGCCCCATTTGGGGATCTGCTAAAATTAAACTCACTCCATGTTATTCCTTGTATTTACATTGAATTGCTTACATACATTGCATTTGCAGAGGTATATTTTACAATAGTTATCCTTTAAAGTTTTTATTATTAGCTGTAAGAAGACACTTTTTATTGTAATTTTACTTTTCACGAGTAGAAAAATAATGACTGTTTTGAAAAGTATTTTTTTTTTTTATTTCTAATCATTATTATTTTTTGATGTTTTATACAGTTATATATATATTTGATGTTCTAGTTTCTATAAAAATGACAATGGTAACTACTGAAATTAAACATAAGGAATTAATAAACTCCTAAACACCAGTCTGGACCAAAAATACACATTAAAAAAAATTGGCAGTTAATGAGTTAACGAAAGCCAATTGAATCCATTTATTATAAATAAAAGCAAATACCATATTATGTTGGCAAATAAAAGGTTCATCACTTTTTGTAGTCAGATGGCTTCTTTTCTTTTTTTTTTAAACGGTATCACTCCAAGCAAGGCAGTACAGTTACTATCAAACAAGGGGTTACAAGGCGTGAAGGAATTATGAACAGAAACATTATTAATGAGGAGAAGCAATCAGGAGGACAGTAGATAGCGATTAACATATTCATTTAAATTTTTGCAGATTAAAGTTGGCTGGAAAATATGGGTCCGAGACCGAGTTCCACAAGTGAGAAGTGCGAGATAAAAATCTGTTAGCATCGAAGTTGCAGCTACATCTAGCTAGCTCAACTGTAAATTGATAAGATCTCACTGCCAGTCTAATATTGCACCACCAGTTCCGTATTTCTTGGCAATTACTCTTCCACAATGTTGACTATAAGCATCTTCCTGATGCACTGTTTTTGATACCTTTAATATTAACAAATTTAATTCCAAAAGTTTACTATTGACAGTATTGTGACAATTGTCACCTAAGTGTGTATAATCTATAAAAAAGAAAAATAATTTTACATATTTATTAAACTTTTAAGACATTTTTATAATGTTCACACTGATTTTATAATTGATCCATTATTTTGATTGAAAGCCTGGTCTAAATGACAAAGAGTTTCACAGCTATTTGGTTGACTTTCCTCAGTTTTCATTAACTGAAGTGGCTAGCTGCAAGGGTGTGATCACAGAGGTCGAAGTTCACTTGGCATTGAAGAGGATTGGCAGTGGCAAGTCTACGAGACTTGGTCTGCCCTACAAAATGTACTTGAGGCTGTCACACGTTGTCCTGATTTTGACCGTTGTGTTCAACAACTGGTTTCAGCAGGGGTCCATCCTGGACCGGATTTCCAGAGGTTTCATCCCGCCATTGAAAAAGGTCAAGGGTATTGGGAGGGATTTAGATGATTACAGACCCATAACTCTGCTAAACACAGAGTTAAAGATTTTGGCCAAGATTTGACAGAAAATTTGAAACAATTTTCAAACCTCTTAAAAATCAAATACCGCTTCTAAAAATTTGTTTCTAAGAAAATTAGCCAAATTGAGAATTAACAAAAATGATGAAATATATTATGTACTTTATGCTAAATCAAGAATTCTATAAAAAAAATATTACATACTTTACACTTAGAGTGCAAAACACATTAGACCATAAAAAGATATATTCTATCACTCACAAGTCAAACAATAGCAAGTATTGTCACAACACTCACCCATTTAAAAAAAAAGAATCTTGACTCAAATTTTAATAAATATGAAAGAGCAGAATTGCCAAAATACAGAAACTGGTGTCATTTTTCATCTGTCTATATTCCTAAGAGTATTGGATTGAGTCACATTTGGATTACTTCAACCAACTTTTTATCCACTGGGCCAAAGAGTTGTGAGTTCAATACCTGGCCACAGCAGAGGTGAACAAAAAAGCTTAGAGTTACTAAAGGGAATTGAGATATCCAGAAAAGGCATGACATGTGGAACTAGAACAATCTACCCTGTGGACTAAATAAAGGGATTGGTTCAAAATTCCAATGAATATCACCTGAAGAAGGCCAGTGTGTACAACAGTTGAAACATTGTGACTATGACAATAAAGATGAGGACAACAGTTTGAATAATGTAAATGGTGTCATTTATGTTTAAAAATAATCATTTTTAACCTTATATAACTACTAAGTTAGGAATATATTTTTTTAACCTATAAGCCTTTATGAAATGCACTAAAATATTTTTGATATAAACAGAAATAATATATATATATATATATATATATATATATATATATTAAATAAAAAGAACAGCACAATGCTTTCCAAGTATATCTGGGAAATTAAAAGCAAAATGCAAATCACACCAAAAATATCATCAGCCTACAACAATCAATCAAAAACCTGCAAACTTTGCTTGGAAGAAAAAATAGCTATTATTGCCTTCCCAGACCAAAATAAATTACTAAATAAACAAACTGAGCCCATCTCAAAATGCAGACATGAAAATAAATTCCTACTACTTTACTTAAAAATTGAAAACTGAAAAGAATAAAAAAAAACAAAATAATAATAAAAACAAGTAAAATAAATTAACCCAAGCAAATAATAAACAAATTAATAAACCACACCCATTAGAATAGATGAAATAGAATAAATAAAAATAAATACATAAAAAACAAGTAAAAATAATCAATCCAATAAAATAAATAAAGTAAATTTAAACAAATTAACAAACCAATTCCACCAAAATAGCCATTAGAATAGACTACAACAATCAATCCAAAAATTGGACGAAAAAATTGATATAACTACTTTAACTACTGCATCACTTAAAAATCAAAAACCAAAAAAGAGTAAATAAAATTATACAAAATAAAAAAATAAGAAAAAACAAGTAAAATAAATGAATCCAAATAAATAAATGAACAAATTAACAAAATAGTCCCGTTAAGATAACCATTAGAACAAATAAAATAAAAATAAATAAGTAAAGACAAGTAAAAATAATCTAAATAAATAAACAAAAAACTGCCCCCCACCAAAATAGCAGAATAGACTGCAGCAATCAATCCAAAAATTGGACGAATAAAAAGCTTTACCTTCCCAGACCAAAACAAACTATTAAATAAGCAACCTAAGCAAACCCCTAAAGATTTTTTTACATTAATAAAACACTGAAAACCAAAAAGAATAAATATATAAAATAAAAAATGTAAATAAATAAAAACAAGTAAAATAAATTAACCCAAATAAATAAATAAACCACTCCCACCAAAATAACTGCCAGAATGGACTACCCACAATACACCACTGACTGATATATATAGTCAAGCCCAAAACTCATGGCCTGATGATTGTGTCAAGCATGAAACAGTCTGTTGCCCCTGAGTGTTGACTTCAATGATCACTTTATGTATGTATGTGTGTGTATATATATATATATATATATATATAAAAAACACAAATGACATGACTATTACACTATTGTCTGCATCTTTGTTATCTCATTTCAGTTGTTGTCTTCCAGCCTTCATCAGGTGTATATTGGTCCAAGTAAACTACAGAAAAATCTACAAATGAAGGGTTTATTTAATCTATGGGTGTAGACTGTTCTTGTTCCATTGATCATATCTAAGGATATGCTGACTAATTTTATTTTTAGTTCTGCTCAATTACTGAGTCTAAGTACACACTACCCTGGGATTGTACTCACAATTACTATGTCATCAAATTCACAAACCCAAAACTTGTTATTGTCCTGTAGGATAATTCTTTATGGAGAACTTGGAGCCTTAAACCTAACCTGATAGCCTGCTGATTTTGCTGTTGTTTCTCATGCTTGACTGCACTCGTTGATGCTTTTGTCTTTTGTTATAGTTGCTGAAGACATGCTATCATTTGCCTTTCTTTCTTTATTAGCAGCTACTATATTCTATTTCTATGCTAAGACCAATAAGGATATACACTGATTCTTTCAGATGTCTAACTCTCCATTGTGCTTCCTTCTACAGCAACTCATCCCTTTTCTCTCTATACATAGTTAGCCATGCCTGATTTTATTGTCACATCACTTTAGTCTTGCTTGGTTTGTTTCAATTTTACGATAAGGAATAGAGTACACACATATCTTGGTCATATTCTCCTCTGTGTTAGGCTTACTCGGCAAAGATTTCTTCATAGAGTGGAGGTATGTGCAAATATTGTCCTGATGTATGAACCACAGATTTTTAAAAACCTTTTCTGATAAGCCTTTAATAGTTAAATAGAATGTGGATATTTTCAGGTATTCTTTTTGACCGTTCTGTTTCCACCTGTAGCCACTGATGTTACATTTTCAGGGTACTTGATATTCTGAAGGGTAAACTTGGTTCTGATTATTTCTTTTTGGTATGCATCTGGGTTGCAACTTTGCATTTTTTCACACTACATGGATGGTGGGAATGGAATATGAGGTATTATCTGGTGAAATTTTTGAACCTGATTGAGTTATTAGTACATCCAGGAAGGCTAGCTGATCAATATTTTATACTTCCATTGTGAACTGGATTGAAGGTCTTATTGAGTTCATTGTCCAATAGTATTTGTACAGCTTCCTGATGCAGCCAGAGTATGAAGGTGACATCTATATGTCTCATCCATACTCAGCTTGGGTTTAGTCGTGCCATTTCTGAAGCCATTTCCTTGAAATATTCAAAGTAATTTTGAACCGAAACCTTTATTTAATCTATGGGGGATAGACTGTTCTCATTCTGATGACCATATACAGAGATATCTCAGTTTGATTTAGTGCTGCTCACGATATTGAGTCTCCTCCCCACTGGGGCAACATGTGACACAAGGTCAGTTGTTTATTGTGGGTTTCCCGAGCCCGTGGGCTCGGCCCAAAAATATGCCCGTTTGAACCCGTATAAATGGGTTCAGGCCCGGTTTTACCTCCCCGAAGGAGACTCCGCCCTTCGGCGTAGCCTCCTTTGGGTTCCTCTCCATCTGTAGACAGAGAGTTGAACCGATCAGTCAATCGAGAAAGTGACTGACTCACTCAGATTTAGTGCTGCTCACCTTAATTCCACTGGGTGCAAGTACACACAGTCTGGCCTAGGGATTGAACTCACAACTAGTATGTTACAAAATCCACAAACCAAGACTTTAATCCACTAGGTTTTCAATTTGAAATTCCCTGAAGGTTACCTGGGTTGAAGACAATTGTAGGACACAATGGCTGAAACATTATCATAATCGCAACAAAAATGATTGACAGTAGTCCTCATTTAAATAATGCCAATAATGATAACTCCTCATCAAAACATTCAGATACAAAAATGCATCTATTTCACAATTGGAGAATGTCATTTTTACAATGTATATTATTAAAACTTTTGTGGTTTCATTTTTTTTTTTTTTTGGTTTAAATTTAAGCTTGGAGATTCTTATAAAAGAATGTTTAATGGTTTGAATATCTCATTACAAATATTATGTAAAAGTTCTGTCCTGTCTCCCCTGTGCTCATCCTGGGTATGACAACTGGGAAATTGGCAGTTTTGTGAAGCAGGGAAACACCTCTTAATTACTGTTGTTCCCAGGCCAATTCTGAGATGGTAGCACCTGTTTGGGTCCCAGCTATGGGCAAATGGTGAACTCCCAAACAAAAATCAACAGTACATTTTTATAATAAAATGACCAACAACACATTTTTATAGAAAAATGATAATCACTAAAAATAAAAAATAAATAAATAAAAATACATTTTTATAGTAAAATTACCTGCAATACATTTTATGATCTATAAACTATATATCTAAAAGCATACCTTTACTTTGAAAGCCAAAAATTATATACAAAATATCTATAGTTGAAAGCATAAAATTACATACAAAATATTTAGATTTTGGCATTAAATAACCCATAGAGGTTAATATACTGACAAACAACCAACATGAAAAAACTCTTTCATGATATATCACTGATATATGTGATATACATGATATATCTACAATTTTTAAAGAAATCAAACTATTCCAAAATATAACTTCAACAAAACTACAACATAAAACACACATATCACTGCCTCTAGTAATTATGTCCATACAAGCATGTATACGCAAAAAAGCTGAGTATCATCTACCATGTATTCAATTGTGAAAGCAGAGTAACAAAACTACAACATAAAACACATATCACTGCCTCTAGTAATTATGTCTACACAAACATGTATATGCAAAAAAGCTGAGTATCATCTACCATGTATTCAATTGTGAAATCAGAATAATATATCAGATTTTTATTACGTCAAAGCTACCAAGAAAATTAAATTTCAGAATTAAGTGACCCATAAAGGTGTTGATATGCTGTTAAATGAACTGAGCAGAAATAATAAGTGGTGACCGAGGCACATGCCAACTGGAAATGATCAGCAACAAATGCAAACTTTAAAATAACAACTCCTCTGTGCACATCAAATTACAAGAAAAATATAGAGAAGATAGCCTCTTACTTATTTTTTCCATAACACATTCAGAAAAATTAACATTTTATAAAACAAATTGTTTTTGCAAAGTTTGAAGAAATAAAATGCGAGCAATTTTTATTTTGGTAAATTTTCATTTTAACACCCGAGTGCTGATATCCTTTAAATTTTTCCCAAATAGTCTTATTTCCATGCAAATGTATATGCTGAACTCAAATCAACAATTAGATATTAAAGAAACCTACCTTTTTGGATGTTAACGACCCGAAAAAAATCAGATTTTTTCCTGGTTTTTCGTCAGCCATTACCGGCTTATTGATAAGTAATTAAGTGCTGAATTCTGTCGGTGAATGTATACAATTTGGGCCTATTTACTCTCTTCACAGTAATTCCTTGTAGTTAACTTTCAAATTAGGGGTAGGTGTTTTCTTTTTTTTGGTTATTTTTTTTTTTTTAAAGAAGAAAGTTAACTTTCAAATTAGGGTCAAGTGTTTTTTTCTTTTGTTATTCTTTTATTTGTCGATATTTACATATATTTGAAAGTTAACTTTATTCTTAAATTAAGTACAAAAAAAATAAAATAAATAATTGCTTTACGGAGTGCATACTAATTTCTGAAAGAAAATAGTTCAGCAGTAAATGACGCTCGGGGATGTTAAAATGAAAATTTACCTTTATTTTTTCCTAAGACAGCACTAATTCCAGTTGACCAGTATTGAGACCAGATTCCTCTCACTGAAGTTCAGTCAAGTCGTCAATAAATGATTAAGCGGCCATGTTGACTGATAAGTTGAAATTAGCTAAAATGTCTGCATCTAGTATGGGTGTTGTAACATTTACCCAGGAGAAAGCCCATAGAAAATCTCATCTCATACCTAGGTTGAGGATTACAGCTTTTTTTGCCAAAGGTGTCAATTTTAGCTGCTTGTACCTTGTAAGGTCCTGGTTGTAATTTTTGTTTTGGGTCTGGTGGTAAAACACTTACTTCTGCTCCAGTGTCTATTAAAAAATTATAGACATTATTTCTATCCCGTATAGAGAACAGATGACCTATACATGAAAGTCCAGTAACAAACACCATGCTAAGCATCACCAGTATATTCTACACTGAGACAACTGAAACCTGACAAGTACAACATTGCCAAAATAGAGTTTCAGTAAATGCTGCAGATGAGAATTATATACTTATCACGAATGTACGTATTCTCAAAACCAAACGCAAAAGTATGGTGCCCATGTGGAGATTTCTGAAGATTAAATGCTATTATAACCCTACAGAGATACCAGATCCATTTTGTGTGATGACTTACCTCGAAGCTCAAAAAGTGTGCGAACGTGTCTCGCTTGCATGACAAATCCCAAAAGAGATATTTATTGTACAAAAGTATAAATGTGCCACGTGGGCAAAATTGGGAAGGAGGGAGGCTGGTGTTCAACCTGTCTTACCTCTAACTTAGCTAGCCTCATTTACTGACCCAATCGTCCAAAACACAAATCCCAAAAGAAACATGGCTACTGTCGAAGACGCGATTTATACACGCAGGTCTTGTCCAAAATGAGATTGTACCAGTACACATGCAAATTTCAGCAGTGTCGAACTAGCATAAAAAAGGGACGGCGAGTCATTCGGCGGACTTCATGAAACAGAGTTAGATGTGTGAATAGACTGGCAGATCAAGAGGTGGTAGAAGTAAGTGCGTTTGATTTGGGTGTCCATTTCACGACTGCCCAGTGTAATGGCCGAGAAAAGAAGTCTCGCAATTCATTTTTCTGAGGCGACCGATGGCGAAGAATAACAGCTGGATTGCCGGCGAACCCTCTCGTCACTTTTCTGTTTCTCTCTCTTCTTTTTATTACAAAAGCTTCACATATTTTCAAAAAAAATAGGTCTTCTAAATAATTATTATCAAGTACCAGTGGTTGAAGAGAACACCCACAAGACCACTATTGCCACATCATTTGGGTTGTACAGCTACCATTTGGGTTGTACAGCTGCCTTTTGGCTTGTAAAATGCTGCTCAAATATTTCAACGTCTGATAGATGAAGTATTCAGAGGTTTACCTTTTGGTTATGCCTACATTGATGTTTTAATCACCAGCAGACATATGGAAGATCACAAAATACATTTAGAACAAACCTTCCAGAGACTTTCACTCTTTGGACTTAAAATTAATGCACAGAAATATATTTTTGGAGAACTCAAACTGAATTTCCATGGCCATGAAATCAACCGAGAAGGTATTTCATTTTTGCCAGATAAGGCAGAGACAATCCAAAATTTCCTGCAACCAACTTCACTATGATAATTTCAAAAACTTAGAGGCCTTATAAATTATTACAGGTGATTTGTACCAAATTGCTCTACTGTACTTTCACCTTACCAAATTTACTTGTGAGCAAGAACAAAAATATTATATTGCAAGATGAGACACTGGAAGCATTCAATGATGACATCATTAACCATCTTCACTAAGCTTAGAACATCAGGAAGATGACATACCCTTACAATGGATGCTCCATCAAAAGCAGTGGGTACAGTTATACATCAAGTATCAGAAAGACAAGTCATACCCATATCTTCCTTTTTTGCTAAACTGAACAAGGCACAAACCAAGTACAGTGCCTTCTCAAGGGAATTGTTAATGATCTACTTTACAATTAAGCATTTTCCCCCACCTCCTTGAAGGCAGAGATTATATACACAGACCACCAACCAGTGATCTAGGCACTGCATAAACACACTGATAAATATAGTCCACTTCCTTAAGAGTCATTTAATTTTTTTGGAGCATAAGTAATTTCTTTTACAAAAATGTATTGCTGGTAATCTTTTTTTCAATACAGAAATGTATTACTGGTGTTATATTCCGTGCTAATAGGAATATATACTTGAAAAACAAGGTGGATAAAATAAGTAAAGGTTTATTGTACAAAACCAGTACAATAAGAATAAAGGTAAGTTATGCACAAAGTCATCACAAGTCAATCCAGTAATGAATGTTACTATTGGAAGGTCGGTAGTTCTCATATAAGTCTGAGTCGTACACAACAGATCCCAGCTAGTATATTTAGCTACCCCCCCCACCACCACCACGAGAGTTATATGTGGCACAAGGCCAGGTTTAACATGGGATCTCCAAGCCCGTAGGGTCAGCCAAAAATATTCCCTTTTGAACCCGTATAAACAGGTTCATGGGCAGTCTACCTCCCCGAACAAGAGACTGTCCATCGGTGGAGTCTCATCCCGGTTCTTCTCTGCCCAAATGTAGAGAGTTCAACCATCTATCTAGATCAGAACCCAGCTAGTCTCTGTAGTCCGTTGACTTACAGATACTTATAGGCAGTTAGTACCTATAGTGTAGTCACTCATGGGGGTAACAAGTTATTCCATTACATCAGCTGGTAATTTTTTTTACTATGAAAATGTATTACTGGTATTTAAAAGTTTTCATTCACAGGGCAGAGAAGAAATGAACATCTTCCTGGTTGTAAGTTAAGGTGTCTTCTAAATTAGAAGATTGAGTGTACAATTTCAAGAATATTGATAAAGATTGTTTTGCAAAATCAGTATGACCAAAGTAAAATTTAGTCTCAAAAAAAAAAAAAAAAAAAAAATCTTTTCCCCATTTTCGGCTGTTTGAAGCAAAATATCATTTTAACTCGCTGTAAAAAAATAATTCAATGAATGAAAGCACATACAAATTACATATTTACAAAGATTATTTTATTTTCTTTCCAGTCATATGAACATTTTTAAGATTGGACCAAAAATACACAAGAGTTTGAGAGGTGAACGGACTAAGCTGCAAATTTATCAATTTCAAACGATATTGACTGGAAATGCTATCATTACACAAGAAAATGAATGGCCTTCTTAGAAAGCAAAAATACTAAATTAAAATTGAATTGAAAACCGCTGTATCAAGATGAAAAAAACAGAAATCGATACAAAAATATAAATTTATATAAATAAACCAACTCCACAAATCATTATATTAAAATAATTATAGCAATTATAATTATCATTAATTCATCCTTAATAAACAAACGAGCATCAACCCACTTTTCTCCTCTACCATACACAAACATGTGACACACAAACACGCACACACTATCAAACAGTCAATATGAGGGTTGACCAAAATTTTGAATCCCTTTCTTTTTAGACCTTGATATTTACCCATTCTTAACTATAATTTGAGGAAGGAAAACTCCAAACTTTTCTCCTCCAACACTCACAAAAAAAAAAAAAAAAAAAGAGACATACAAGAAAGACTATATACAATTTATTTAGTATTACTGTCTCATGTTTCTAACACCACATAACAACCACTGTCAACTAAATAAGTGATACTGGTTTTGTTGTTACCACATTTTGCTGTTTCTCATTTTCTGCATAAATGTTAGGCAGTTCATAACTATTTACCCGGAGTTATAACTTCCCTACAACATATGCTTTTTCACCAGTGTGTTTATGCAAGTTTTATTAAACTTCAGCTCTGAGAAATTGCTTAACCACATACTTTACAGGTTTTCTTACCAGTATGCAGTCACATGTAATTTTTAACTTTGACCATTCCAAAAATTTTGTGCTAAATATTCTACAAAATTATGGTTTTTCATCAGTGTGCATTTGCTTATGTCTTATTACACTTGCACTCTGAGAAAATGCTGAACTACACACTTCACGTGAATATGGTTCGTCACCAGTATGTGCTCGCATGTGATTGATTAACTTTGAGCTTTGTGAAAACATTGCGTTACACATATCACATGAAAATGCTTTTTCACCAGTGTGTATTCGCATATGACATCTTAAACCTGACCTATCAGAAAATGCTGAACTACATACTCCACATGAAAATGGTTTTTCACCAGTATGTGTTCGCATGTGACGTTTTAATATGGAATTCTGTGAAAATGTTGAGCTACACACTTCACATGAATATGGATTTTCACCAGTATGTATTCGCATATGACATCTTAAACTTGAGCTATGAGTAAATGCTGAACCACATACTTCACATGAATATGGTTTCTCACCAGTGTGTGTGCGCATGTGACGTTTCAAAATTGAACTCAGTGAAAACTTTGTGCAACACATTTCACATGAATATGGTTTTTCACCAGTATGTGTTCTCATATGACCTTTTAAACTTGATCTATCAGAAAATTCTGAACTACATAATTCACAGGAATATGGTTTCTCACCAGTATGTCTGCGCATGTGACTGTTTAACATTGAACTTTGTGCAAACTTTGCACTACACACTTCACATGAATACGGTTTTTCACCAGTGTGTGTGCGCATATGAATTCTTAAATTTAAACTTTGAGGAAATGCTGAACCACATACTTCACATGAGTATGGTTTCTCGCCAGTATGTATTCGCATGTGACTGTTTAAGTTTGACCTTTGTGAAAACCTTGCATTACACACTTCACATGAATATGGTTTTTCACCAGTGTGTATTCGCATATGACTTTTTAAACTTGAACTTTGAGAAAATGCCGAAACACACACTTCACATGTATATGGTTTCTCACCAGTATGTGTTCGCATATGACCATTTAACAGTGAACTTCGTGAAAACTTTGCATTACACATTTCACATGAATATGGTTTTTCACCTGTGTGTATTCGCATATGACTTTTTAAACTTGATTTCTGAGAAAATGCTGAACCACACACTTCACATGAATATGGTTTCTCACCAGTATGTGTTCGCATATGCATTATTAAAATTGAACTTGCAGAAAATGCTGAACCACATACTTCACATGAGTATGGTTTATCATCAGTTTGTGTTTGCATTTGGCATTTTAAATTTGAACTCCCTGAAAACATTGAGCTACACATTTCATTGTTTTCCATCAGTATGTACACATATTTGTTCTCCTCAACTGTATGAAAATATTGAAATATAAATGCAAGTATGTCTCTGTAGTACGTTTCCTCATAGGAATTGTTAATGTCAAGCTATGAACATTTTGAACCACACTCTTCAGATAAATATTTTTCCTTCTTCAGTGTGTGTATGCATAGAAATTTTGAAATATAAACTGTGAAAAATCCAATCCTCCTGTGTTATGAATTGTCTCCAGGATGCGCTTCCAAGTTAACATTTGTTGGGAGATCCCTTTTTATGGAAATACAGCCTGCACAAGAAAATAGCATAGTATTAGTGTCTTTTTAGAAATTTATTTTTAATTATAATGAACACATTTTAAAAAATGTATTTTGCTTAAATTTTTTCAACTCTTCAGTTATTAACCACAGATTCAAAAATATTAATATCAGGCATTTTCATATTCAGTCATGTTTGTCAATGGTTGTCACCCTTACAGGAAAAACCCCTTAGAACACATGTTTCATTTAAGACAAAAGAGTTTAAATAATTTCAGAAATACTAAAAAAATTTTAAATGCTATAAAATGCTTTCAGAAACTTCACAACTTAAATGATATAAAAATTAATAATGAAAACAGAAAAAGAATAATAAGACTAAAGATTTTATAAATAACAGATGTACCAAAAATAAAACTAATGTTAATTTTTTAACATGACATTTCAAAAGTAAGGCTATAAAGCAATGGTATATAGACCACAGTTCATAGAAATCAGCAGGCCCTATAGGGGCTTGTATGCAGGCTGAGAAAGCATTTCAATAATAAAAAAAAAAATTTTTCCACACATCATTTGAGTTTTGTCAAATCATTTTTTCTTTGATTTTCAATTTTAGTTTATGTACAATAAAAATAACAATGCATTTATTTCAATGAATATCCATGAAAAATAACCAAATTTGTAGAGACAACTCTGTTATTAGGTCATTTCCTACTAACCAACACAAATTGGTTAGTGTATATTCAAAGAAACACTATTGAAAAAGACTTTCAGATGTTAATAAAATTAACCACTTTATACCATTGTAAAGAGATTGAACAAAAATATGTTAAAAACATTTGACTAGTTTTAGGAAATAAATATGAAATCTCTTTGTTTAAAAAAGAAATGAAGAAGAAAAAAGGAAATACATCATGTCTGAAATCTTTGTTTCAGCTTTCAAAAAAAGAAAAAACTCTTTGCAGTAAAATTAAGTTAACAACAAAATAGCGAGTAAAAATAAAAAAAATAGCTGCCAGTTTTGTCATAATGTTAAATTTTATGAAGTCAGATTTTTTTTTAAGAAAGGGTTTATCTAGTAAGCCAATAAGCCAATCATGAAAAAGTTGTTGTAAACAAGAAAAATGAATGAAGATTTTTTTTATAAATAAATTCGTTTTTCATCTAGGGAACACATTTAAATTAGATATTAAGAATGATTAAAATAGTTCTTAATTTCACTTCTAAAATGTGTATATTTCCAGATATGTGAGTCTCTAGTGTAAAATTTCAAAAATTATATTTCTATCTAGTGAATTCACCTAAAATTAGATATTAAAAAAATAAAGTAAGTTTCAATTTAATCTCAGTTTTAAAATGTGTATATTTTCAAAACGGCAAGTCATTTTTTTAAACCCAAAGTAAAAATTATTCTTTTTAGCCAGTAGTATTCAGTGGGTGTTCTGCCTATAGAAATAAATTCATCTAAACAATTCATTTTATTTTTTACAAATATCTTTATGGTTTTATCTGGTGAATAATACATTTATGTAAGATTAAAAATGATTAAAATAGTTTTTAATTTCAGTTTTAAAATGTGTATCTAAAAAAAGAACAGGTGATACTCGCAGATTTGGAAATATACACATTTTAAAAATGAAATTAAAAGTTTTTATATTTAATTTTAGATGTATTCGCTAAATAAAAACAAATTTATTTAGGGTAAAAAATAACTCATTGATTTTCCGTTTAGAAGAAATTTATTTGCAAAACCCCAATAATAGTTGACTGGTGTACCAGAAAAGGATTACTGTATTATTTTATTTTTTTATTTTTATTTTTTGCTTACTTTATAATTTTTGAAGGAACTTGCTTTCTCGGGTCAAAGAAGAAATGAACATCTTCCTGGTCGTAGTTTAAGGCATCTTCTAATTAAATGTACAATTTCAGGAATATTGTATAGTGGTATTTTTGTATCCACTTTTTTTTTGCAGAATTATAAAATAACTATGTTTATTTAAAAAAAAAAAAAAAAAAGAGTTTTTGCTAATTCTAAATTCAAAATGGGTATATTTTGATAACTGCAAGTTTATATGTTTGAAAAAAAAATGGATATATATATATGTTTATTTGTAGATATGGACCAGAAATAGACGTATGTATGTGTGTATATATATTTATGTATGTTTGTGTATGTATATATATATAGGTGTGTGTTGGAAAATTATGTATGAATTTGTGTGTATGTGTAGGTATGGAAACTTTGGTATAGAAAATGACTGTTTTTATATATCAAAATATGTAAATTAAAAGTCTATGTGTGTATATATGTGTGTGTATTTAGGTTTAAATGTATATGATACCAAAACATATGTACTTGTTATCATAGATATGTATATATACTTCTCACCATTATATGTTTTTATTTATATATATTTATTATGTGTATTTCTGTACGTATATGTATGTATGAATATATTTTTTTTTTTTTTTTTTTATGTTTATTAATTTTTTTTTTATTCATTATATATATATATATATATATATATATATTTATGGATTTTTTATCCTGTTTTTCTTTGCCAAATATATAATGAAACTATTATCAACTTATATGATTAATAATATATATATATTTTATTGATATTTATTGTTTTAGAGTTTTCGTTTTAATATATTAAATAATATTATTTTAAACATTTTTATCTTTATATATTTGCTCCCTTAAGTTATAATTCAATAAGTGGTTACCATTTATTTAAGTCTGAAATATTTACTGGTTGTGATTTCTCAATGTCTATGCCATTGTGGATGTATGTTTGTGTATATATCGGGTGTCTATGTGTATGTAAGAGTGTATTCACATTTAACTGTGTGTGTGTGTAAAAATGTTAAACCATCTCCTTTTTTCCTAAAGGGCTGTGGAGTTGTTCATGTATTCCCCCACCTCTTCCTTTTTTTTTTTTTTTTTTTTTTTTGAGTGTGTGTGTGTGTATGTATCTAATTATGTCTGGATGAATATGTATTATAATCTGATTGTGTTTTTGTTGTGTCATGTGTGAGTTTAAGACTATATTCAAACTTTAAAATAAAAACGAAAAAAAAAAAAAATATACATGTATTATCAGATGACCGGACGAATTGTAGCTTTTGTCTTGTCAGGCGTAATTTCAATGAAGAAATGAATTGAATAAACATATATATTTTTTTTCTTTTCTCAATAATTTTGATAGTTTTTTTAAACTTAATATTGATTAAATTTGGATTTTAAAATTGCCAGTTTTTAATTTTAATATTAAATTTTATCATATAAATTTATAATTATTAGTTAGTAAAAATTATTTTTAATATTACTACGTATTTTAAATTTTTCTAAATAGCTATAATAGCAGGATTTTATATTGTTCAAAAAGCTTTTGAATCTTTCTGTAATTCGCATAAAATTGGTTATTCTAGTTTTTGTTAACAATGCTCCCCCTATTGTAGGATCGTTAATTAATCTGAAACTTTTAAAACCATTTATTTTATTTTCAACACCATCACTTTAAACTTAGTGTGTTGAAACAAAATGGCTATTTTTTTAGTGATTTTATAACATACTTATGTTATAAATTTTTTTATAAAAATAATTATATCTGCTCTACTTTTATTGAGCACTCTTTTTAAGATTGTAAATTGGAATTCATTCAGAGACATACAAATTACAAATCTTTTTATATATACTTTATATATAATATATATATATATATATATATATATATATATATATAATATTTACTTCCAAGAAATGTGATAATGAATTTTTTAAAAATGGAAGTTCTTTCTTAAATCTTTTATTTTAGGTTTAATTTCAAGCTAATAGATTAAATTTAATATTTCCAATAAGCAAAATAATTTGCTACATTTCAAAATTAATTTAAATTTACTGGAAGGAGATTTTGTTTTGAAATCTCTAAAAATCACTGATTGTAGTGCCATTTTTAGCCATCTTTCATCAAAATGTAATTTCCTTCAAAACTCTTTCAAAAATAAAATATACTTTATAAAAATTTGAGGAATATCAGCTGATTTAAAGTTTAATTAATTTATTGCAATCTAATTCTCTTTATTAAAAATCTTCCAAAAATAAAATATACTTTTCTTTAAAGTATAATTAATCTGATTTGAAACAACTATTATTTACTTTAAGTAGAAGATATTGCAGAAATGCATTTTTTAAAAATGGCAGTAGCTGTTTATTGAAACTGTTGACATAGTGACAGCTTGATGACAGAGAGATATTTATCTATTGTTCTTCTATAGAGGCTTTAACTTTAAAATGTAATTGGAGAATATAAAGTGAACGTCTTTTATATATAATTTTTAAGTACTCAGTAATCTTAAAAATTTAGGAACATATTCTCTGTAATTTAATGTTCTATTGAATTTTAGATACTTTTGCTTTAAATATACAATAATTGCTACTTTTATTTTCTGATAATGTTGTGTATGATGGTCCATATCTACAAAAATCAGCACATTTGTACACATACAAAAATATCCCAAATTCTCTTAAAAATATTGGTGTTTGATGATTTGTACTAAGTTTTTGAATTTATCATTAATAAATATTTTTACTTAATAATATCATCTAATAGGGTGAAATCAATACAGAATTTTAAAAGATTTAAAACTTAATAAATTATTCAAAATAAAATTAAGAAAAAAAAAATTGAAACAATTCTTGTAAAAATTTTTATCTTAAGACAATAGTGTCCTCATGAGACATTATTTAAGCGTCACTGTTAGTAGTTGGAAGGAATGTGACATAGGATTAAGAAAAGGGTTCATGTGAAAACCCCCAATAGAATTAGAAGGACTGCAATGTGGAAATTATTGAAGTGAAAACATTGTGATATAAGGTCGGGGAAAATGATTATGAAGCATGGTTTCTCTGACAGTGCAGAAAATTATTTAAAAACCAAAATATAAAATAATGGGATTTGAAATCAGTTGTTTTGGAAAATAAGATTTCATAGTTATTTGTTAAATGTGGATAAATTCCTTTAACCGATTTGAAATTGTTTTTGGTTTGATAAGAACATGTGATCGACACAGGCAATATTTGGGTTGTTTGAAAATGTAAACAATCGGTGATTGTTTTGAAAATAGACAAAAGAATTTGTCGAGGCCAAAAAATGATTATTTGGAGAAAGGGAAGGATTTCTAAAAACAGACTGAATTCGTTGCTGATGTAGAATAAAGTTTTATATACTAAAATTCATAAACAATAATTGTGGAGTAACAGAGGAATGTAAAAACAAACTTATATTGTTTTAAATAATTAGGGGTTGTCAACCTAAGGTTGAGTATCAATGAATCTGGGGGCATGGTCAGAGTTATGGGAGATGCATATAAACAGTACACTACTTGGAGCAGAAAAAAAAAGGAGTTGGAGCTATGACTAGATCAACACTGGTCGAGGAAAGCTGTTGAACCCACATGACCTGGTTGCCTGAAATTCCCTATTGATATAATTCCGCATTGTGATGGCTAGTCCACTAAAGTGTAAAACAGAAGATCTCTTGTCACTAGATTCCACAGGAAGGGTTAATTTTGTGTAACAACCATTTTATAAAACCAATAGAAAATTGACCCAAATACTTTCATTGTGACATTATAATTTGTATTTTTGGGGGTTTTTATAGCACAGTTCTGCCACCTTGATTCAGCACTTAAGGGCAGATGAAAGTTCAATCTTCACTACACTTTGATCAAACAATCACAATGTGGGACAAAGTAGATAAGCAGTAACCATCAGTTGACTGGCACCATACTGACCAACGTGGGAATGACCCCAGATTGAGTCGGGCTGATCGGGTTATACTCAATTTATTTACAAATGCAATTAAAAGGTTTTGTAGTTAAATAATGTCTTAATTTTACTGCATTTTTTATTTTATGATTCAGAGCAGATTTTTGGTAAAAATGGCGTTTGTTTTCCAAAAAAAAAAAAAAAAAAAAAACTGAAGATTTAAATTCTCCAAGAAGTTATGCTTTTAATATAAATATTAAGTGGGTGAAAAATTCTCAGAATTTCATAAAATTAAGTAAGTGTGTGGGTAACAGATACAAAAAAAAAAAAAAAAAAGTCCACGGAAAATTCAGTAATTTTGACAAGGTAGAAAAATTTGGTAACTATCCAGATAAAACCCCAAAACAAAAATACCGGGGCTGTACTTTAGATCCCTAACTCCCCAATACAGAACGTACAGTTCCGGTATTGATGCAGTGGAGTCTTATAAGACTGGAACCCATGATTTTTTTCAGTTACTTAATACTTATATAAACGCATGCGGAGGGTAGCCACCTCCAGAAAGTACGCCCCTAGTATTATTGTAGTGGGGTTGTATCTAGATCCCCCATAGTTAATAATACTTTTTAAAAAATATTGGGGAAAGACGCCTAGCCGCACTTCTGCAAGTACAGCACTGGTATTGTTGTAGTGGACCCCACGGTTTTCAGTTATTTAAAAATATATCCCTGCTCCAGAACGGGAACGGCCTTTAAATCAATTTTCAATCGACTTTTATTTCATAGTTACCGAATTTTCCTAAAATAAAAGAATATTACCAAGGTTTTTTTTTAAAAAAGAAATACGAAAATAATTTCATTCATTTCTGAATTAATCCTAAAAGTTTCATTTAAAATCCGACAATTTTTGTAAGAATTTCCAAATCAATGCGTTTTTTGTTGAAAAAAAAAAATAAATAAATAAATAAATAAATAAAAAATTGCTAAAATTTCCTAAACTAATCTTTGGAACTCCCCCCCCCCCGCTGACGCAAGAAAAATAATTTGTTTTTTTTTTTTGTTTTTTAACTCTAATTTCGAACGTGCTAGAAAGGATTAGAAAATTTAATAAAATAATCAAAAAATTCTTTAGTCTTTCCTCTTCTTAATAATAACATCAATAATTTGACGATAAAACTTTGTTTTTAAGTTTGCGGCCTTTTTTCATCTTGGCATGTTTTTTTTTTCAACGAATTAGTGGAGGTACCTAAAAACCTCATGTATCGGGTTTTATATATAATTTACGATTATTTTTCATTTTTGATATATTTTTGGTTTTAGTTCTTTACATTTACAATGTCGAGTTCAGTCAGCGACCGTTGTGATTTGCTGAGTCAGTGGAAAATTTTGAATTCATAGCCGTTTTTTAAGTCAACCTTTATTAATAAAATAAAAATTTGTTTTTATTTTCAACACGCAAATTTGCGACTTTATGTTTATCGTAAAGGTAGGAAAAATTGTAAAGAATTCACATTAAATGTTTAATTAATATTTTTCAGTAGATAAAATTCGCTTGAAAGTTTGACTAAAAAAAACTTTTTAAATCCAATTTGCTACCGAGTTTACAAAGAAATTACAAAAAAAAAAAAATTGTATCACTTTCTCTACAAATTCATAAAAAAGAAATTTACTTACTTCTTTCTTTTTGTTTTCATTTAATATTCCTCTTTGGGGCAATTCTATGTTCAAGAGAAAAACAAAGAAATATAGAATTGAAGATAAAAAATAAATGTATATATATATATATATATATATATATATATATCGTCTCGTAAATAAAGGTTTACTTGTAACGAGAAAAGGACCTCGGAAGAGCTCATGTCAAGGGAGATAATTCATGCAAAATCTTTTTTTTTTTTTTAAATTCGTGGATTAAACAAAATTAACATCCATTTTAAAATGAAATTCATTATTTTTTTTTTTTCTATCAAATAGAATAAATGAATAAATTTTATGTGGAATTTTATGAAAGGATATATAAACATTTTTTTTTTTTCTAAAAGGTGGGATATTGTTTGAAATCACACTGCTAGAGTGGGAGTGAAAGTACACTCATCCCAAATGACATTTTTACTCATTTGGTACTTCAAACTTTTGGTCTTGTGCTAAACTGAGTTGTAGTAACTACTAGCAGTAGAGCCCGGCGTTGCCCGGATATGTAACAGTAAGTGATAGATCAAGTATCGACCATCATAAAAACTGAAAAATAAAATTGACAAAGATTATTGTTTAAGGTTGACGGACACGCATGTCTGAATTAGTTTTTTTTTTTTTGTTTTTTTTACGAATTAGTCAAACCCAAACTAAAACATTGTTTTCAATCGTTATGAGTCTATCAATTGAATAGAATTTTATTATAAATAATTGTCTTGTAAATGGAATTTTTAAAGCATTCTGAATGTAAAAATAAAGAAAAAAGTGTGCAAGACAATAAGAAACACTACCTGCCAAAAAAAAGTGAAGTTTTGTTGAAATCGGTTGAAAAATGTAGGAAATCCAATCCCATATATAAATGAACACACACACACACACACACAAACAACCTGGGTTTTATAATAAGTATAACTCGATATACATTCTTATTGAACTGGAGGGGTTGATCCCAGAATGCGGCACCTTTAGAAAATGCCTGAAAACCATACCACAGGTTGACCCAAGCCTTGTGAGTGAAATTGGGTAGACGAACCCCTTGGGTGCCATCGATAGCTGTGCTAGCACAAAGTCATCATGGCCGAGGACTTGAGTGTGCTGGCCTTGTTCAAATTGTTGATCCCACTAGATAAGTTTGTGTTTTATTTAACACCCACAGAGCCCACCTGTGGTTTATACTGCAACTATGCTGAGCAGACCTTAGTTACAGCTTCTGGGAAAGAGTGTGTTACCTAGCTTGATCAACAATTTGAACAAGGCCAGCATGCTCAAGCCCTCAGCCACAATGACTCATGACTTTGTGCTAGCACAGCTATTGACACCACCCAAGGGGCCCATCTACCCATTTTCACTCACAAGGCTTAGGTCAACTCAATGTAATGGTTTTCAGGCACTTTCCAAAGGTGCTGCACACTGTGATCGACCACTCCAGTCCAATAACATCATGAAGTCTCCTTCCTGACAAATCAACCAGGTCTCATTGTCAGAATGCGAACATTCTAACCACTCAGCCACGTGCCCAATGACAAAAAGTATATAAAAAACGAGAATGGTACGAGGTCTACAACATAAATTTATTTACAAACTGAATATAAAGCAGAAAAAATAAAGGAAGTATTAAATTATCCCTTTTTTTAAAGAGTTCCTTAGAAAGGGAGGTAACTGTATCCACAGTTTACTCTAATACACCACTTTAAACTTAGGATAGTAGTAATTTTGGTGATTATAACTTGATGTTCAACAGAGACTTCATAAAAATATCTGCAATATTCTCGTCTGTTGGTATATATTTTAATGATACCACCATCAATTTTGGTTCTTGTAAAGTGATATTTTATATCAATATGTTTAGTCCTTTGTAATACATATTGCACTCTGAGTATAAACTTGCTGATTTTATCAATTTTATTCAGTAATTGCATTAGAAATTGTCCTTCTTTAATAGCTGGTGTCATAGACACATATTTTGCTTCACATGTAGACAAGGCTACAGTAGGCTGTTTCTCACTTTTCCAAGATATAACAGGTCCTTGTTTGCATAAGGAATAACAACAGCCTGAGGTACTTTTACTATCCTTGGTGCTTGCCTAATCTACATTGGTAAATCCTGAGTTGTAATTTACCTTTTCTTTTGTTTTAATACAATTTATGCTCTATTGTTCATTTTAGGTAATCTTATCACATGTTTCATTGTGTTCCAGTGTTGAAAAGTAGGATTTTCATTGTACCGTGATAACTTGTTGACAATCCAACTAATATCTAGTTGGATGCATGTTGTCAAATAAATCAAACTTCCTATGGCTTCTCTATACATCATCTTAGAGAAATTTAATTTCTGTTCACTTGGTGTTGGAGGCACTGTGGAGTAATGGATAGCAGCTCAGATTGAGAAATCGGAGAGCTGAGTTCGAATTCCAGTTAGATCCATTACTCTCACTTATATGCTAATACTCTTGGGAAAGGTATGAATCCTCTTCTTCTTCCCCCAACTATGGGTAAATAACAGGGCAGACTGGGTTCTATAATCTTGGATGGCAACTGGTCTAGCACAGAAAGAAATGGCAACCTACTATGGGAAAAAATCTACCTTGTCAGTTATGTATCGAAAGATACATGATCACTTAAGCATGTATCATGCATGGCAGATAACTGACTGAGGTGTTGTTTTGGGTTTGTAATTAGCCATAAGGAACATTGGTATCAAATGACAATTGGAAAAAATCTTACATTTTGCTGACACATTTCATCTTCCGACTTTTTTAAGGCAGAAATGAAATAAAAAAAATAATAATAATAATAATCCCTTACTATAAAAGTAATTTACATTAACCAGAAGAAAAAGGCTTAGACAGAAGTGTCTATCTTTTTAAATTTGGATTTTTAATGCAACTATAACAACAAAAACATTTCGATTTCATTTTTGCCTTGAAAAAGTCAGAAGACGAAACGTGTCGGCAAAATGTAAGATTTTTTTCCAAATTGTCATTTGATACCAATCTGTCTTGTCCACAGAATTCATCTGGGAACTTAACTATAATGAACATTGTTAATATTTTCTCAATATACGCATGTTTATTCAGTCTTACTTCTAGTTTGGCTATGAAATCTATTCCAAGAAATCATATTTTATTTAAATCTTTTATTTTAAATTTTTGTGAAAATTTATTTTTCACATTATTCATGAGTCATTTGAAGATATTAGAATGTCATCAACCCATAGTAAAATTATTACTACTTGCTTATCTTTATTTTTCACAAATATATGATGCATACAATGATGCTTCGCTTGAAATTTTTTTTTTTTTACTGATTTCTTAACTTAAGAAGGCAGTTCAGTTCCTTACATTTTGTTTTACGTAATACAGTCATTTATTCATATACTAAGTTTTCTATCTTCTCTCTACCTGAAATTTAATACCCTTCTACTTGTCTATATTTCTGAGATGAGGTGTTATGTACACTATTTACATTATTCAGACTATTGTCCTCATCTTTGTTGCCATATTTATCACAACATTTCGGCTTTTGTATGCTCTGGCCTTCTTCAGGTGGCTGGAATGTTGAACTGAACCCTTTATTCATTTGGGATCAGTTTGAAATCATAGACAAAGAACATCATTGGAAAATTCATAAACTTAAGGAATCAGCACATATGCTAGGCCACAAAAATCTCCTGAGCTGACCAAGGATAGAAATGAATACAATATGGGAACCAGTAATAAGGAGTGTCAGGGAAAAAGTGATAACAACGAAAATTGCAATAGCTCTGTTAAAAAACATGCAATGACAACAGCAAAAATTGCAATATGAGCACTGTTAAAAATGGTTGCTGAAGACATTAGGTTTATAATACCCAGAAATTCATACACAGATGTCCTCAAAGACACATGGCACAGTGGATATAGGTGTTTGTTAAATCCAGTGACAGGACCCAAAGAGTGAGTTCAATACCTGGTTAAGGCAGTGGAGAACTTGGAGAGGGGAATTAACAGGAGAAAACTGATAACTGACATCCATTAGACATGGCATGTGGAACTAGAGCAGTCTACTCCAGCTAGCGAAATAAAGGGTTCAGTTCAACATTCCAACCACCTGAAGAAAGCTGGAGCATACAATTGCTGAAATGTGATAAATATGGCAACAATAGTCAGAATAATGTAAATAGTGTACCCATTTACTTGCAGTCAATTTTTGCATTAAGGTATGCAGACTTGACATCCATTCGGTGCACTATTACATCATATTAAGCAACAAATTGCATCAACATTATGATTGTAGTCATTTTAGTAGCAAGTGTATATGTTTCATGATAGTCTAAGTCCTTTACTAAATCCTTTAGCACCATATCTTGCTTTATAATCAATTGTGTCATTGGCATTTTCCTTAATATTAGGTTGTCCCAAAAGTTCATAAAAACTTGCGAAAAATTGAATTGGACGAGCATTTTTAGAAGCACATTGTGACATCGGATGAGAAATGAGTCTATCTGGTCCAGCACAATCGAGACAAGCGATGGGTTCAGAAAGGGCAAGAGACACGGTCGGTTCCAAAACAAGATTGATTCGGCAAGAAAGTCATGTTGTACGTTTGGTGGAACTTTGAAGGAATTGTGCATTTTGAGTTGGTTCCGAATGGTCGTGCCATCAGTGCCGAACTTTACTGTCAGCAACTGGAGCGGGTCTACAAAAAGTTGAAGTAAAAGTACCCGGCTCTGATCAACTGAAAGCGCCCTTTGATGCAGCAGGACAATGCCAAGCCACACACCGCCAGGAAGACAAAAGACAAGTTTGAAAAGCTGGACAGCGTTGAGGTTCTGCCACATCCAGCCTACAGTTCTGATTGTGCTCCATCAGATTACGGCCTTTTCCGCTCAATGCAACACTTTCTGAAGGGCCGCCGATTCGACTCGTTTGATGAAGTCGAGGAAGCGTGTCAAGAATTCTTTGATTCGAAGCCAGCTGAATGGTACTTTCACCAGATCCAAAAGCTTGCAGATCGATCGCAGAAAGTCTTGGAAAATGATGCTCTTTATTTTGAGGAATAATTTTTGTTGTTTTTGTTATTACTTGGCAAATAAAATTTCAATTTTTTACAAGTGTTTACGAACTTTTGGGACAACCTTATAGTATACATCCATCTACCACCACATTTTTACTAATGGGCAAGGTTGTTATTGTGAAGTTATTATTTTCCTTTAAGGATTTAATTTCTTCATCCATTGTCTTTTTTCCATTCTTGTGTTTCAGGGGAATTTATGGCTTCAGTATAAATTTCAGGAATATCAATTATTTTATGACAAGAATCCACATGAAGATATGCAGAATAATGGTAGTAATGTAATGTAGTCCTTTAGATAATCTGGTGTTCTTCAGTCTGAACAGACATCTGGAATTTCTATCATTTTCAGTGCTAGAAATTTTTTCACATTGTGGGGTGATTTCCCTAACATTATGTTCTTCTGTAGGTACATTTTTTCTTCTACAGGTTGATTATGATTTATCCTACAATGAAATTCTTCTTCAAAATTATTTACCTCTTCTTGATTATTTTCCTTTTCTTCAATAGAAAATCTATTTGTGAAAGTAACTGATCTCACTTTCTTAACAAAGTCTTTTTGTTCAAAGTAGACAAAATATGCATATGTCATATCACACAAAGATTCCTTTTTCTGATCTTAGATCCAGTTTCTTCGTCTTGAATATATGCATAGCAAATACTTCGTAAAGATGTTTGTATTTTAAATATTTAGTTCTTTACCGGTAAATGCTTGATATAAAGTTGATTTTAATCTGTGGCTTTTGCCTCTATTTTGGATATATGTTGCTGTAAGTAGATTATAGTTCCAAAGTTTTGGGGAAAATTTTGCATCTATTAACATAGATTGAGACATTTATTATAATGTTAATGTTTGTCACCCTCTTTCAGCAGTTCTATTTTGATAAGGTGAACATGGTGCTGATGTTTCATGTTTCATGTTTTATGCTGTGTCTTGTTAAAAAACAATTCAGTGTTAATAGTTGAAAACAACACATTTTCAATCTGGAATAATTATCTGTAAAAGTTAAAACATATTTGAATCCATTCCTGCGAGTCAGTTTTACTCCACCAGTTAGATCACAATGTACAAGTTCTAAGGGTAATTTTGCTTTTTTTTTTTTTCAGGTTCTCATGATAAGAATTCAAGCATTTTACCTAGAGTACAGATTTAACACTGTCACAGAGATGTTTTATCGGTGATACTCATTCCTTTCGCAGCACCTGGTAGTTTTAAAATGTCCGGAATATTAGGTTGCGTAATATTTTATGCCACGTTTTGAGATTATGTTTGGCTTGTTTTATGTGTCCCATTACATATGTATTTAAATAATATAGTCGACCATGTTTCTTTATCTTAAACTTGACTCTATTTCTGGTAGTTAATGAAGCTGAATTTTGTGAAAATCTTATTAGAGCTCCCTTTTCAGGGGCAGCTTGTACGGAAAAGATATTCTGTTTAAAGCCTGGAACACAGAGAACGTTATTTAAATACATGATGTGTTCAAAGCCTTATGCATCATGTAACATTAATTTAACAGTTCCTTTTTTCAAGGCAATATTATTATTTCTTGATCAATCTGATAATTCAATAAATTGTTCATTTGGATTGAAATTCTCTTCAAATTTTATAAATTTGTGTTCATCGTTTAAGATATCTATCGTCATTCCACAATCAACATGTAATTCAAAATTAACTGGTTTAATATTTGAATTTACTCTTAGCTTTTATTAAAAACTTGTATTTACTTTTACCTTCTTAATATTGTCTCTTTTTCATCTACAAAATTTTTTGTCATGTTTTTGATTGATAAAATTCACACTATCTTCCGTCTTGTAGGCAATCTTTCATCTTATGGTCATTTTTTTGAAGCACATGGTGACTGGTTTTGATGTGTTTTTCTTTATACAGGTTTTCATCACTGATGTAATGGAATAGCCTGTCACTCCCATCAGTAACTAAACTACAGGTAGTAACTATCTATAAGTATTAGTAAGTCAATGGACTACAGAGTCTAGCTGGGATCTGTTGAGTACAACTAAGACTTACACGAGAACTACCAATCTTCCAATGGTAGCACTCACTACTGGATTGACTTGCGACAACCTTGTGCATAACTGTTACCTTTATTCTTCTTGTACTGGTTTTTACAATAAACCTTTACTTATTTTATCAACCTTGTTTTTCAAGTATATATTCCTATTGGCACGGAATATAACAATCACAGATTTTTTTCAATTTGTATTCACTTTTGTCAAAAGTATGTATCAAAGTTTTATATTCCTGTAGAGTGGGTTGTTTGTTATTTTGTGTTATTAGTTTTAAATATTTTAAAACTTGCTCAAAATCCTTTGAGTAAGGCCAATATCTAATTGCTTTTTAAAACAATAAAAAACGTTGCGGGAGAAGAAAGTATATACAGTAATAGCAGTGTCAAGTGAATGAAGGTCCTTTTGACTCACTGTTTTTTGTTTTTTTTGCAGGCACAAAGGTTAAACATTCTAGGATGTTTCTTAACAATGAAAGATTTTGTGAAATATTTTCTTTTATTGTCTCCTAAATGATTGACAACACACCGAAGTGTTTTCATGATTTCCTCATAATCTTTAAAACCATGAAGTCTGCCAAAGTTGGACACAGAACAAATGAGAACTCACCTTGTTGCTGACAGGATCAGAACTACTGTTAGAACTTCATTTGAATTATTGAGAAAGAATATTAGCACCAAACCATTACCTCCTGCCACACTAAGTGCTACGTTTCATTAAAAACAATAATTGAACAGATACCTTCTTTAAAAAGATGTGCTTCCATAATGGCTACAAAAAAAAAATGTAACATTTTACAAAAAAAGCATTTACAAAAGTTGCAAAATTATAAACAATTTTTTTTTTGTAAGAAAATTCAACACTATCTTGCAAAACAAAGAAACTGCAATTTTATTGGTCATGATTCGGCATCTCAGCTGCAGTCTTTTCCACTGCTGTAACATAGCTTCCCTGTGCATTTTTTATAAATACTTTAATGGTAACTTTTCTAATGAACTTTCCTCTGTGGTAAACCATACACTTGAAAAAAAAAAACATTGCGGTTAAATTTTTAAATTGTTTTCTTTTATTCCCTGCACCCCGGACAAAATTCTACATATGGAGATTAGTTAGGACTTCATAGAGATTCTGAAGTATTATAGTGGATATGGTAAGAATGTATTGTTTTGGTGCAAGAAATATTGTAGTTTCTCTGGGTCAGTGAGTGTGGCTTGCTAAATTTAAATATAAGACAGTTTGAAGACAAGCCTTTCTTCATCCAACATTTGGCCTTGTGTCACATTTCTGTATCTTCCAGAATAAATATCACTTTCTTCTATGGTACCTAGATTTTATAAATTTAAGCATAGTCTTAAATTGGCAGCATGGTCTCATCATTTTACAGTTTAAATGGCTAGATGGAATGAACCATAAGTTCTATGCTGACAGTTTCTTCAATTGCACTTTTCAAGTGTGCATTTGCATGTTTTTCATGTACAAATTACACATTTTAGATGAATGTCTTCTCATCAATAAGCATTTGCATTTGTTTTTAAAAGAGCATTGTGCAAAAATGCTAACCTATAGTATGTGCCCTCATATGAGTTTTAAAACTGTAACTCTTTGAAAATGTCAAACCACATACTTAACATGGATAGACTTTCTCTCCCATATGCGTCTTTAATGTTGAACTCCACACACTTAACATATGGTTTTTCACCAGCATGTCTACATGTTTTATCAAACTTGAACTGCAAGAAAATGCTTGACCACATACTTTATGTGAATATGGCTTTTCACTACTGTGTTCACGTGTGATTTTATAACACTGAACTCTGAAAACTTTCCTCTCCACATTCCACACTTTTTAGCAGTGTGTATTCACTTATTATTAAACTTGCACTGTAAGAAAAATGCTGATGCACTTACTTCACATGATTATGGTTTAACTCCAGTATGTATACGCATGTGACGTTTTAATGTTGACTTATATGTAAATGTTGCGCTACACAATTCACATGAATATGGTTTTTCACCAGTGTGTGTACGCATGTGTTTTATTAAACTTGAGCTTTGAGAAAATGCTGAGTGACACACTTGACATGAATATGGTTTCTCACCAGTATGTGTACGCATGTGACGTTTTAACATCGAATTTGCTGAAAACTTTGTACCACAAATTTCACATGAAAATGGTTTTTCCCCAGTATGTGTTCGCATATGAATTGTCAAACTTGAGCTCCCAGAAAATGTTGAACCACATACTTCACATGGATATAGTTTCTCACCAGTATGTAATTGCATGTGAATTTTTAACAATGAACTCTGTGAAAATGATAAGCTACATACTTCACATGAATATCGTTTTTCACCAGTATGTATTCGTATATGACTTTTTAAACTTGAGTCTTCAAAAAATGCTGAACCACGAACTTCACATGAATATGGTTTCTCACCAGTATGTGTACGCATATGATTTTTTAATGTTGACTTATATGTAAATGTTGAGCTACACAATTCACATGAATATGGTTTTTCACCAGTGTGTATATGCATGTGTTTTATTACACTTGAGCTTTGAGAAAATGCTGAGCCACACACTTCACATGAATATGGTTTCTCACCAGTATGTGTACGCAGGTGACGTTTTAACATTGAATTTGTTGAAAACTTTGTGCTACAAATTTCACATGAAAATGGTTTTTCCCCAGTATGCGTTCGCATATGAATTGTCAAACTTGAGCTCCCAGAAAATCCTGTACCACATACTTCACATGGATATAGTTTCTTACCATTATGTAATTGCATATGAATTTTTAACAATGAACTCTGTGAATATGATAAGCTACATACTTCACATGAATATGGTTTTTCACCAGTGTGTATTCTCTTATGTCTTATTAAACTTGAGCGCTGTGAAAATGCTGAGCCACACACTTCACATGAATATGGTTTCTCACCTGTATGCGTTCGCATATGACTTTTTAAACTTGAACTCCCAGAAAATGCTGAACCACATACTTTACATGAGTATGGTTTTTCACAAGGATGTGTTTGCATTTCGGATTTTAAACTTGAACTCTCTGAAATCATTGAACTGCACATTTAACATATGGTTCTTCCTCAGTATGTACACATACAATTTTTTTCTCCTGAAGTCTATGAAAAGAAATATGGTGTAGCTATAGAATTTTTCATCATATGAATTGTTAATGCCACACTATTTAGATGAATATAGTTTTTTCTTCAGTGTGTGTACACATGTAAGTCTTGAAAGATGAACTCTGAAAAACCCAATTCTTCTTCTCAGGGGAATAAAGTGTTTCCAGGATGTGCTTCCAAGTTAATCTTTGTTGGGTATCCCTTTTTATGGGATTTTTATCTGCACAAGAAAATAGAATAATATTAGTGTCTTTTTAGAAATTTATTTTTAATTAGAATTCTAAAATACAAATAAAAAATATTTTAAAAAGTCTCCACGTCTTCAGTCACCAGTATGTATTCAAAAATTCAAATTCAAAAATATTAATATCAGGCATTTTCAGATTCAGTCATGTTTTTCAATGATTGTCAGCCTTACAGAAAAACCTCTGAAAACACATTTTCCATTTAAAATATAAGTGTTTAAATAATTTCATAAATACTAAAAAAATTTTAAATACTATAAAAATTTTATAAAATTTCCAACTTAGATAATATAAATTTAGTAAGAAAAATTTATATAATACTATCAATTTTCATAAATAACATATATACCGAAAATAAAATCAAAATTAAATGATAATTTTTTAAGCAGCCAATTTGAAATTAACATGAGATTTACTGAGATTTTAGTTTGATATATTTCAGCAGAAGAACAAAACTACTAGTTTTGGCTTTGAATTTCAAATATGACCAATTCCAAATTTAAGAAAAATTGGTGATAAACCTGAATGGACAAAGGAATCAACAATCTGTTCTTGTCAAATAAAATGCACTTCAAGCGTCTGTAACCAATGCAAGTTTCATAATCTTATGGTTTCCCTTGTTTATTACAATTTTTATTATACTCTTACGCATTTGTTATCTTTATTCATTAAAATACATAGTTTATGTTTATATAGGTTGTAGCATGCATCAATAGTTTTCATTTTAAAATAAGTGTTTTCAAGTTTATCTTGTTAACCTGTACTAAAAACCCAGTGACACTTGTGAATTTGACATCGTTCTCAACTCCTGTCAACAGTCTTATGAATTGAAGTAAGTAAACATTTTGTTAATAATAATTGTTTTTATGAGTCTAACAGAATTGTAATTAGAATTTGTCTTGACATTTTGGAACACAAAAGAAAATTTTGTACATTTTGTGTTCTGTTTTCATGTCATTCAATAACTATTTCTTTAAAAACAAAAGATGAAAAATCTTGTCTTATTTCTTATTTGTAACATTCAAAATATATAAAATAGATTTGACATTCTCTCTTCTACTCACAGCCTCAAAAATATTTTGTTTAGAGATTTTTGAAGAATTTTCTACATCAGCTTAACAATGTGCAGTTTACCAAGTAGTGCATGCCACTGTAATAAGTTATGGCCATCCCAAGTCTGTGCTATACTTCCCTTTCTGCCAACCAATTGGTGCAGGATAAATTCCTCTACACTTTACACACATTTTAACCACTGATCTGATGACCTTTTTGATGTGGCAGACGTCACTCCTCTGACGAAACAGTTCACTTAACACAGGGATGCTGACTGTTCATGTTTATTTCCAGTATTTCATCTTTGGTGGTTGCACAAATCTGTAGCAAGGCTTCATCTTCATTTTTCATTGCCTCAAGCTACCTCTGGAGAATTCTAATTATTCTATCCACTTTGATTTGGCTTGACTTTACAAATATAACATCTGCCACCAAACTGTTTCCATTCACAAACTCTGAGAAAGTCACCAACCTTCTCTTTATCAATATTTCACTTGCACCTTTGGTACCGACTCTTGCCTTACTGATTATAATATTAGAGAGCTAGCGATGAACACAAAAGGAAGCAATTTTAAGTGGAGATACTTAGCCTTCCATACTATGGATAAATCTACTCCCTTTACCACAGAATCCAACTCCACAAAGTTGATGTGCTGTGCATCTAATTCAGGATGCAGACAGCATGCATCATCAATGGTAGACCTATTCAATCAAATCATACTCAAGCTGTAAAATTGCTTGTATTAAGCCACAGGCTGAACTCCTTGACATTACACACTATTCACCCCTGAAGTCTCATTCTGCCTTCTGTGTCTGTTTACTTCTTCCTGAGTCAGGAATCATTTGTCTGGTCATCCAATTCTTTTGTCACTGTACTTCATAAAAATTTACACATCATTCACATCTGGAAGTCTTATTCTGCTTCACTCTGCCTTCACTCTCTGTTTACATCTGGTCAGCCAATACTTTTGTCACTGCTCTTGTTAATGTCAGTGATCACATCCAACCCACCAGCTACTAGATGTCCTACAACCTTGCTGCAGAAGAAGAATACCTTCCTTCTGGGAATTACTTCACAGACATCTAGGAGTACAAGTTCCTACACATCATAGGGAATTAGCTAATCATATTTCATGCATTAATATGACTCAGTCAGGGCTACGAACCTGATACACATTTTCCTGAGGCAGACTATCTGTTTGGTCGTCCCATCATTTTATCATTGCACTTCTTGATGCCAGATGCCACACACAACCGCCTGTATATGAGAGATGTCCTACAACCTTGCTGCAGAGGGAGATTAAAGTTCTTCTGTTAATTACTTCAGGGACATCTGGGAGTACATTCTTTCTTCCTACGCTCATTGACTCAGATGTCATTTGATGTACGACAAGTTTGTTTTTCAATTGGTTTTGGCTGGGATAGCACAGGACTTAGTGTGGATTTCCTTATCTGCAGACTGTTAATTCAAACACTTTAGCACAATTTATCAAGTGTTCTGAAATATATTTTTCGGAAACTTTAAGGAATATTAGCTGATTTAAAGTATAATTAGTGATTTAAAACAAATATTATTTACTTTAAGTTTAAAATATCACAGAAATTAATTTTTTAAATGAAGAGTAGTTTTTTTTTTAACCCTACAGTAATTGTGCTTATGTGTTTGACAAGGTGATAAAAAATCTAAGGTTGTTTTATGGAGAACTGTAAAGATAATCTATATCTGTGTGTATGTGTGTATATATATATATATATATATATATATATATATATATATATATATATATATATATATTTGTAATTTAAGAAAATGACTTGGGCATCTTTTTATATCATTTTTAATTACTCAGTAACCTTAAAAATTAAAGAAAATATGTTCTGTAATCTAATGTTGTATTGAATTTTAGAAATTTTGGCTTTAAATTTAATAAAGTTATCGCACTTATTTTCTGATGTCAACTGTACCTACAAAAATCAGCATGTTTATACAGTAAAAAAATATTCAAAATTCTTTAAAAAATGTTTGTACATCATTATTAGGCTTTTCAATTCATGATCAGAAATATATCATATATATTAATATAACTTAATAACAATATCATTTAAAAAGCAGAAATTAAAACAGATTTTTAGAAGTTTTAAAACTTTATAAATTATTATAATTAAAATTCAAAGAATGAAATCAATTCTTGTAAAAATTCATCATGCAATAATGTCTTTAATAGATCTAATTTATAAAAGCAATTAAAGCTTTTCTAATTAAATAAAGTAATAGTTTCAGTGCATTTTTTATGTTATGATTCAGAGCAGAATTATAGTAAATGAGTAGCTTTTTGGAAAAAAAAAATTGATGATTTACATTCTCCAAGTAGTTCTGCTTGTAACTAATATAAAAAAAAATATTCGGATCAAAATTTAATTTTTCAAAATTTCATAAATTAAATAATTGGGGGTAACAACTGTAAAAAAAAAAAAAACAAACAAATTATCAATATTTTTTCAAAACAAATATTTCAAAAATAATTTTATTCGTTTGGGAATAAGTCCTAAAAAAAAATTTAATTAAAATCCGACAATTATTTGATTTTTGCAAGAATTTCCAAATCAATTTGTTTTTATAACACAAAAAAAAAAAAAAAAAAAAATGATGGATTTTTAACCAAAATTTCGGACGTGCAAGAAAGTGTTTATTTACATACGGAAATTATTTTATTTTTTTTTTTTTCGGACTAGCATTGTTAAAATTTACTATTATTTTAAAAAAAAATGAAATTTAAATTCGAAGAAGGCATAAAAAATATTAAAAATATGTTTTCCGGTCTTTTTTTTTTTTTTTTTTTTTTTTAGAAAGTTTGCGGCAGTTAATGTTTTTGAAATAAAGTTAAAGATTTTTAATAAAATAAAAAACTTTTAGAGTTCATTTACTAAAAAATACGTTTTTTGTCTGTCTCTTCGCTCAAATAAAACACATAGCATGAAGAAAAATGGCCCCCAACTTAATAAAAACAAAATTTTTCCTTTTTCTTTCAGTGTGAGACAAACTGCAAATATTTCCTTTTTTTTTATTATTTTATTCAATTTTAGGCACGAAAACAGCGCAATGGCTTTGATTCTCATAAAAATATTTTATCATAACTGATACGCTTGTTTTATTTTTGTCATATGAAAGACATGCGGCGAAAAAAAGAAAGTTATTTGCTAAGTGTTGCTGTCATCACCCCAGGTCTTAAATAAAATAAAACAAAGCACAGCACATCAAACAATTAGTTGACTCCAGTGTTGACAACACCCTTTTTTTCACTTTTTGTTCTTATCTGAGAGTGGTGTGTTTTTACAAAAAAACGTTTATATTGCTAGCTGGCTGGCCTTTGACCCAACACAGTCAATTTGGCTTAATTTTTCCTTATCGCTGCCATTTTTTGAGAGAAAAAAAAGATAATCCTGGTTTCTGGTGGTTAGGAATTGCAGATAAAACTTTCGCCTTTTAAAAAAAGAAAAAAAAGATTTCTTACGAACAGCAACGGAATGAATTTCAAAATCGCACTGAAGGTTTTCAAATAAATGTAGTTTTTTACTGTCCAACCAAAATTTTTAAAAAAATAATAATTTCCGTATATGAATCCCAAACGTTTTAGGCATTTTTTAAAAGCATTGTCCTTTCTTTTTTTTCGTCACTAATCGGAGCCGACATTTAAACAAATTTCTTATGTCAAGATTAATTATTAATTCTCCCACCTCTCAATTCAAAATTCAAAATACTGTTATATTTGTCAGGCTTTAGCCAAAGAAAGATGAAAAACAAAAAACAAAAAAAAAAACAGAAATAGGAAAAGAATTGTGTAAAAAAAAGTTGTACACAATTCTTACAGTAGTAAAACTAGTAAAACACTTTTTTGGTTAGATTTTTTCCTTAAGACGTGATAAAAATTAGTTAGGAGATTTAAATTTTGTAACTTAAGACTTTAAATCATCGTGTAAAGGACAAATAAAAAAAAAACTATTTCATTTTTCTGTTAAACTTCTAAGTTAGTCTCAGTGAGACTTTTTTTCTAATTTTGTGAAGTACGAACTAGAAAAAGGCAAGAAGACTAAGTAAGAGGTTCTCTTTTTCTACAAATCATTTGTAAACGAAACGTTATACTTACTTCTTTCTCTTTATATTCGTCTAATTTTCCAACTTGGGAGAAATTCTACGTTAGAGATAAAATAAGGTAGTCTCAAATAAAAAATATGAAATAAATAAAAATGTACGAGTTATTGATTGCAATCAGCAAAGAGAAGAGCGAATGACAAGGGAGATAATTAGATACTTCTTAAACAGACGACACAAATTGATTCATCAAAACTTGTAATATTTGATTGATACCCTTGCAGAAAATGACTTATTATTTTGTTATTATTTTAACCTTTGTGCCCATATAAAAAACGGTGTATCAAAATGAAGGTTTTTCTGTTGACATTGCTATTACTGAATACTCCCGTCACGCCCTCAGCAATATTTATATACAATAAATATACATTTATATACAATACATATATATTTATATACAATATATACAATATATATACATTTATTTACAAGGTTATCAAAATATGTGAACCAAGTACAATTCAATATTATTTTCCATTTTTAGAGATTTAATTTTATAGATAAATTTGAAAAATAATCTTTTATTCAAAAATTTACGAAAAAAAAAAAAATAATCAAATTATGCAAACCATCTCTGTCAGTTGTGATACTTGCAGGAGTTTGATAAGTGACTGACGAGGCAGATTTACCATTTCTTTCTTCAGTAGACCAGTTGCCATCCAAAGCTATAGAACCCCATCTGTCCTGCTATTTACCAATAGCTGGAGGGAGAAGAAAAGGGTTCATACCTTTCCCTTTCACGTAAGTGAATGTAATGGATTCAAACTTGGCTCTCTAATTCCTGAATCTGAGACAATATCCATTACCCCACTGTACCTCCATCTGAACCAGGTACAATGCAATATTTACCATTTTATAAAGATTTATTATTTATCAGTTTTCAAAAAAACAATTTGGAAAAAAACTTTTTATTCAAAAATTTATTTAAAAAATTACAAAATTATCATAATGTGCGAAACACCTACAATGCTAGATTTATATTTACATTTTATAAATAAATAACTATTAAAGGAAGTTTTAATTCATAATTTTATAAAAATATCTATGAATTATAGAACAAGAAAATTCAAATGAACATTATTTTTGGGGATTGTGTACATTTTTTCTCACATTATCTCAGATCACTTCTTGTTTTAATTTTCCAACTTTTTTCATAATTGTGATCTGGGATCAGCTAATTGCCAATCGATTTAAACTTTATAAAATAGTAAATAATAAAGATTTGATAATATTTTGTTATAAATTCTCAAAAACAGAAAAAAAAAAGTATGAATTCACTTGTGTATGTTTGGGTTTTAATCATATTGTTTTAAAAAAATAAAAATTATCTAGAGAAAAAAAACATCCTTTTGACACAATAGACTTTTGCAGGAAGAAAGCTTAACCTTAGCCATTATCTTTATGTCAAGTGAGATATTTGAGAATTTCATAATGTGTATCTTTAACATTGGAAGAAAAAAAAAAATTGGAAATTAAACAAAGATACTAGTGTCAAATTGTTTTAATTCGTGGCCACAATCTTACCAATATATGATACGCAGACGACAAAGTACTGATAGCAGACATAGAAAAGAAACTACAAAACCTCTTACAGAAGGTAGCCAGGGAGAGCAAGAAGAAGGGACTAACCATAAACTACAAGAAGACAAAATACATGATCATCAGTAAATGGATGAGCCCAAAATGTGAGTTTCAGAAGTTTAAATATCTGGGAAGTCTTTTCACAGCGGATGTTAGGTGTGACGCTGAAATCCAAAGATAGATTGGGATGGTCAAAGATATATTCCAAAAGCTGGGCAGAGTACTGCGAGACAGGGGGGATTTTTTTTGTAACAAAGAAAAGAGTACTCAGCTACTACGTGACATCTTTCCTCCTTTATGGCAGCAAATGTTGGACGGTCTCCTCAAAGATGAAGAAGAGACTTGAGGCAGCGAAGGTGTGGTTCTACAGAAGTATCCTAAGGATATCATGGAGCAAGTGTGTGAGCATTGATGAGGTCTTGGAAAGGATGCAAACATGGAAGCTTATACTTACCATTATGAGAAACTCATTGCACCATCTTGGTCTCACGTTTTCCACTGACATGAATTGGAGAGCTTATATTGAATCAATTCCTAGGTTGCTAGTTTTGGCCAACCAATTTTCTCGTCGGAATCCATCTTGCTCATTTATAAATCTACTGTTTGTCTGTACATTGAATATTACTGCCATATCTGGTTTAGTGCTCCGGCTATATACCTCAAAAATCTTCATAAATCCAATGAACAATCTGTAATGTTATCGGTCCTGTCATGGTATCTGGAATGCAGTCTTTACTGTAAATATTTTCATGCCAATGGTTTTGATCAGATTTCCTCATAAGTACCTCGGCTACATGAAGTTAACTTTACTACTCGATTGGCTATTAGATCTCATTGTTTTACTTTTGAACTAGCAAGATGTAACAGGAAATTCTACTCTGTTTTTTCTCGCTTGTGGAACTCTCGTTTCTTGCTTCAAAAAGCTAAATGCAATGTCAATCATCTGTATTCCTTAAGCTTGTTCATTTATTGTCCTTACTCCTCACTAAATTTTTCTCTTTATGATCATTTTTGTTGTATTTGAAGCACATGGTGACTGGTTTTGATGTGTTTTTCTTTATACAGGTTTTCATCACTGATGTAATGGAATAACCTGTCACTCCCATCAGTAACTAAACTCCAGGTAGTAACTATCTATAAGTATTAGTAAGTCAATGGACTACGGAGTCTAGCTGGGATCTGTTGAGTACGACTAAGACTTACACGAGAACTACCAACCTTCCAATAGTAGCACTCTACTGGATTGACTTGCAGTGACCTTGTGCATAACTGTTACCTTTATTCTTCTTATACTGGTTTTTACAATAAACCTTTGCTTATTTTATCAACCTTGGTTTTCAAGTATAAATTCCTATTGGCACGGAATATAACAATCACAGATTTTTTTCAATTTGTATTCACTTTTGTCAAAAGTATGTATCAAAGTTTTATATTCCTGTAGAGTGGGTTGTTAGTTATTTTGTTATTAGTTTTAAATATTTTCAAACTTGCTCAAAATCCTTTGAGTAAGGCCAATATCTAATTGCTTTTTAAAACAATAAAAAAACGTTGAGGGAGAAGAAAGTATATACAGTAATAGCAGTGTCAAATGAATGAAGGTCCTTTTGACTCACTGTTTTTTTTTTTTTGCAGGCACAAAGGTTAAACATTCTAGGATGTTTCTTAACAATGAAAGATTTTGTGAAATATTTTCTTTTATTGTCACCTAAATGATTGACAACACACCGAAGTGTTTTCATGATTTCCTCATAATCTTTAAAACCATGAAGTCTGCCAAAGTTGGATGCAGAACAAATGAGAACTCACCTTGTTGCTGGCAGGATCAGAACTACTGTTAGAACTTCATTTGAATTATTGAGAAAGAATATTAGCACCAAACCATTACCCCTACCACACTAATTGCTACGTTTCATTAAAAAAATAACTGAACAGATACCCTCTTTAAAAAGATATGCTTCCATAATGGCTACAAAAAAAAATGTAACATTTTACAAAAAAAAGCATTTATAAAAGTTGCAAAATTATAAACAATGTTATTTTTGTAAGAAAATTCAACATTATCTTACAAAACAAAGAAACTGCAATTTTACTGGTCATGATTCGGCATCTCAGCTGCAGTCTTTTCCACTGCTGTAACATAGCTTCCCTGTGCATTTTTTATAAATACTTTAATGGTAACTTTTCTAATGAACTTTCCGCTGTGGTAAACCATACACTTGAAAAAAAAAAAAAAAAAAAACATTGGGGTTAAATTTTTAAATTGTTTTCTTTTATTCCCTGCACCCCGGACAAAATTCTACATATGGAGATTAGTTAGGACTTCATAGAGATTCTGAAGTATTATAGTGGATATGGTAAGAATGTATTGTTTTGGTGCAAGAAATATTGTAGTTTCTCTGGGTCAGTGAGTGTGGCTTGCTAAATTTAAAGATAAGACACTTTGAAGACAAGCCTCTCCTCATCCACCATTTGGCCTTGTGTCACATTTCTGTATCTTCCAGAATAAATATCACTTTCTTCCATGGTACCTAGATTTTATAAATTTAAGCATAGTCTTAAATTGGCAGCATGGTCTCATCATTTTACAATTTAAATGGCTAGATGGAATGAACCATAAGTTCTATGCTAACAGTTTCTTCAATTGCACTTTTCAAGTGTGCATTTGCATGTTTTTCATGTACAAATTACACATTTTAGATGAATGTCTTCTCATCAATATGCATTTGCATTTGTTTTTAAAAGAACATTGTGCAAAAATGCTAACCTATGTACTTTGCACATGCACGGATTCTCCACAGTATGTGTCCTCATATGAGTTTTAAAACTGTAACTCTTTGAAAATGTCAAACCACATACTTAACATGGATAGACTTTCTCTCCCATATGTATCTTTAATGTTGAACTCCACACACTTCACATATGGTTTTTCACCAGCATGTGTACATGTTTTATTAAACTTGAACTGCACCAAAATGCTTGACCACAAACTTCATGTGAATATAGCTTTTCACTACATTGTTCACATGTGACTTTATAACACTGATCTGTGAAAACTATCCTCTCCACATTCCAGAAGAACAAGGTTTTTAGCAGTGTGTATTCACTTATATATTTTTAAACTTGCACTGTAAGAAAATGCTGATACATTCACTTCACATGATTATGGTTTCACTCCAGTATGTGTACGCATGTGACGTTTCAAGTTTGACTGATTTGCAAATGTTGAGCTACACAATTCACATGAATATGGTTTTTCACCAGTGTGTATACGCATGTGTTTTATTAAACTTGAGCATTGAGAAAATGCTGAGCGACACACTTGACATGAATATGGTTTCTCACCAGTATGTATACGCATGTGACATTTTAACATTGAATTTGTTGAAAACTTTGTGCTACAAATTTCACATGAAAATGGTTTATCCCCAGTATGTGTTCGCATATGAATTGTCAAACTTGAGCTCCCAGAAAATGTTGAACCACATACTTCACATGAATATAGTTTCTCACCAGTATGTAATTGCATGTGAATTTTTAACAATGAACTCTGTGAAAATGCTGAACCACACACTTCACATGAATATGGTTTCTCACCAGTATGTATACGCATGTGACTTTTTAACTTTGACTTATTTGCAAATGTTGAGCTACACAATTCACATGAATATGGTTTTTCACCAGTGTGTATACGCATATGGTTTATTAAACTTGAACTTTGAGAAAATGCTGAGCCGCATACTTCACATGAATATGGTTTCTCACCAGTATGTATACGCAGGTGACGTTTTAACATTGAATTTGCTAAAAACTTTGTGCTACAAATTTCACATGAAAATGGTTTTTCCCCAGTATGCGTACGCATATGAATTGTCAAACTTGAGCTCCCAGAAAATCCTGTACCACATACTTCACATGGATATAGTTTCTCACCAGTATGTAATTGCATGTGAACTTTTAACAATGAACTCTGTGAAAATGATAAACTACATACTTCACATGAATATGGTTTTTCACCAGTGTGTATTCTCTTATGTCTTATTAAACTTGAGCGGTGTGAAAATGCTGAGCCACACACTTCACATGAATATGGTTTCTCACCTGTATGCGTTCGCATATGACTTTTTAAACTTGAACTTCCAGAAAATGCTGAACCACATACTTTACATGAGTATGGTTTTTCACAAGGATGTGTTTGCATTTCGGATTTTAAACTTGAACTCTCTGAAATCATTGAACTGCACATTTAACATATGGTTCTTCCTCAGTATGTACACATACAATTTTTTCTCTCCTGAAGTCTATGAAAAGAAATAGCTATAGAATTTTTCATCATATGAATTGTTAATGCCACACTCTTTAGATGAATATAGTTTTTTCTTCAGTGTGTGTACACATGTAAGTCTTGAAAGATGAACTCTGAAAAACCCAATTCTTCTTCTCAGGGGAATAAAGTGTTTCCAGGATGTGCTTCCAAGTTAATCTTTGTTGGGTATCCCTTTTTATGGGATTTTTATCTGCACAAGAAAATAGAATAATATTAGTGTCTTTTTAGAAATTTATTTTCAATTAGAATTCTAAAATAGAAATTAAAAATATTTTAAAAAGTCTCCATGTCTTCAGTCATTAAGTACAAACTCAAAAATATTAATATCAGGTATTTTCAGATTCAGTCATGTTTTTCAATGATTGTCACCCTTACAGGAAACCTCTGAGAACACATTTTCCATTTAAAATATAAGTATTTAAATAATTTCATAAAAACAAAAAAAAATGAAAATACTATAAAAATTTTATAAAATTCCCAACTTAGATAATATAAATTTAGTAAGAAAAATTTATATAATACTATCAATTTTCATAAATAATAGATATACCGAAAATAAAATCAAAATTAAATGGTAATTTTTTAAGTAGCCAATTTGAAATTAACATGAGATTTACTGAGATTTTAGTTTGATATATTTCAGCAGAAGAACAAAACTACTAGTTTTGGCTTTGACAAAGTGGATATAGTAATTTTTCTTTATTTCAAATAACCAATGCAAGTTTCATAATCTTATGGTTTCCCTTGTTTATTACAATTTTTATTATACTCTTATGCATTTGTTATCTTTATTCATTAAAAGTACAGAGATTATGTTTATATAAGTTGTGGCATGCATCAATTGTTTTCATTTTAAAATAAGTTGTATCAAGTTTATTTTGTTAAAATCTACTAAAAACCCAGTGACTCTTGTGAATTTGACATCGTTCTCAACTCCTGTCAACAGTCTTATGAATTGAAGTAAGTAAACATTTTGTTGATAATAATTGTTTTTATGAGTCTAACAGAATTATAATTAGAACTTGTCTTGACATTTTGGAACACAAAATAAAATTTTGTACATTTTGTGTTCTGTTTTCATGTCATTCAATAACTATTTCTTTAAAAAAAAGATGAAAAATTTTATCTTATTTCTTATTTGTAACATTCAAAATATATAAAATAGATTTGACATTCTCTCTTCTACTCACAGCCTCAAAAATATTTTGTTTAGAGATTTTTGGAGAATTTTCTATATGACTTTAACAATGTGCAGTTTACCAAGTAGTGCATGTCACTGTAATAAGTTATGTCCATCCCAAGTCTGTGCTATACTTCCATTTCTGCCAACTAATTGGTGCAGGATCAATTCCTCTACACTTTACACATATTTTAACCACTGATCTGATGACCTTTTTGATGAGGCTGAGGTCACTCTTCTGACAAAACAGTTCACTTAACACAGGGATGCTGACTGCGCAAGTTTATTTCCAGTATTTCATCTTTGGTGGTTGCACAAATCTGTAGAAAGGCTTCATCTTCATTTTTCATTGCCTCAAGCTACCTCTGGAGAATTCTAATTATTCTGTCCACTTTGATTTGGCTTGACTTTACAAATGTAACATGTTCCACCAAACTGTTTTCATTCACAAACCTTCTCTTTATCAATATTTCACTTGTACCTTTGGTACTGACTCTTGCCTTACTGATTATAATATTAGAGAGCTAGCGATGAACACAAAAGGAAGCAATTTTAAGTGGAGATACTTAGCCTTCCATACTATGGCTAAATCTACTCCCTTTACCACAGAATCCAACTCCACAAAGTTGATGTGCTGTACATCTAATTCAGGATGCAGACAGCATGCATCATCAATGGTATACTTATTCTATCAAATCATACTCAAGCTGTAAAACTGCTTGTATTAAGCCACAGGCTGAACTCCTTGACATTACACACTATTCACCCCTGAAGTCTCATTCTGCCTTCAGTGTCTGTTTACTTCTTCCTGAGTCAGGAATCATTTGTCTGGTCATCCAATCCTTTTGTCACTGTACTTCATGAAATTTATATGTCATTCACCTCTGGAAGACTCACTCTGCCTTCACTCTCTGTTTACATCTGGTCAGCCAATACTTTTGTCACTGCACTTGCACTGCTCTTGTTAATGTCAGTTATCACATACAACCAACCAGCTACTAGAAGATGTCCTACAACCTTGCTGCAGAAGAAGAATACCTTCCTTCTGGGAATTACTTCACAGACATCTGGAAGTACAAGTTCCTACACATCATAGGGAATTAGCCAATCATATTTCATGCATTGATATGACTCAGTCAGGGCTACGAACATGATACACATTTTCCCGAGCAGATTATCTCTTTGGTCGTCTTATCATTTTGTCATTGCACTTCTTGATGCCAGATGCCACACACAACCACCTGCATATGAGAGATGTCCTACAACCTTGCTGCAGAGGTAGAATAAAGTTCTTCTGGTAATTACTTCACGGACATCTGGGAGTACATTCTTTCTCCCTACGCTCATTGACACAGACGTCATTTGATGTATGACAAGTTTGTTTTTCGATTGGTTTTGGCTGGGATAGCACAGGTCTTAGTGCTGATTTCATTATCTGCAGACTGTCAATTCAAACACTTTAGCACAATTTATCAAGTGTTCTGAAATATATTTTTCAGAAACTTCATTTGAGGAATATTAGCTGATTTAAAGTATAATTAATGATTTGAAACAAATATTATTTACTTTAAGTTTAAAATGTCACAGAAATTAATTTTTTAAATGAGGAGTAGTTGTTTTTTTAACCCTACAGTAATTGTGCTTACGTGTTTGACAAGGTGATGAAAAATCTAAGCTTGTTTTATGCAGAACTGTAAAATATAATCTATATCTGTGTGTGTGTGTGTATATATATATATATATATATATATATAAAATATATATTTGTAATTTAAGAAAATGACTTGGGCATCTTTTTATATCATTTTTAAGTACTCAGTAACCTTAAAAATTAAAGAAAATATGTTCTGTAATCTAATGTTGTATTGAATTTTAGAAATTTTGGCTTTAAATTCAATAAAATTATCGCACTTATTTTCTGATGTCAGCTCTAACTAGAAAAATCAGCATTTTTATACAGTAAAAAATATTCAAAATTTTTTAAAAAGTGTTCGTACATCATTATTAAGCTTTTCAATTCATGATCAGTAATATATCTTTAAATTAATAACAATATCATTTAAAAGGTAAAAAATTAATACAGATTTTTAAAAGTTTTAAAACTTTATAAATTATTATAATTAAAATTCAAAGAATGAAATCAATTCTTGTAAAAATTCATTATGCAATAATGTCTTTTAATAGATCTAATTTATAAAAGCATTTAAAGCTTATCTAATTAAATAATGTAATAGTTTCATTGCATTTTTTATGTTATGATTCACAGCAGAATTATGGTAAATGAGTAGCTTTTTGGAAAAGGAGTTCTGCTTGTAACAAATATAAAAAAAATATTCAGATCAAAATTTAATTTTTCAAAATTTCATAAAATTAAATAATTGGGTGTAACAGCTGTAAAAAAAACCAAAAAAAACCAAATTACCAAGATTTCTTCAAAACAAATATTTCAAAAATAATTTTATTCGTTTGGGCCTAAGTCCTAAAAATTTTATTAAAATACGACAATTATTTGATATTTGCAAGAATTTCCAAATCCATTTGTTTTTATAACGCAAAAAAAAAAAAAAAAAAAAAAGGATTTTTAACCAAAATTTCGGACTTGCTAGAAAGTGTTTATTTACATACGGAAATTAATTTTTTTTTTTTTTTTCGGGCGAGCTTTGTTAAAATTTACCATTATTTAAAAAAAAAATATAACTGAAATTTAAATTCGTAGAAGGCATAAAATATTAATAACATAAATAAAATCTTTTAAAGTTCATTTACTAAAAAATACGTTTGTCTGTTTCTTCGCTTAAATAACGCATAGTATGAAGAAAAATGGCCCCAAACTTAATAAAAACAAAATTTTTTCCTTTTTCTTTCGGTGTGAGAAAAACTGCAAATATTATTTCGTTTTTTTTATTATTTCATATTCAATTTTAGGCACGAAAACAGCGCAGTGGCTTTGATTCTCATAAAAATATTATCATAACTTAGGGTACTCTGTTGGATCGCTAAAAAAAGAGCATAGCATGATTAAAAAGACGCCAAAGTTGATGAAAACAAAATTTTCGCGTCTAAATGCTCATGTTACTTTTTAGAGGAAAGATCAAAGTATTTTTTACTTATTTTTTTAAATTTTTCCTTCTTTTTTTAGAACATTGTAAATTTTGATTAAAAGACCTTGTTTCTTTTTTTTATCAGCTTGGCTGATAAATTAACGTTAAACATTTAGTAGCGTTTTTTTCCCGTTTGACACACATTAATTTGGAAAATCTTGCAAAAATGAAAATAATTGTCGGATTTTAATGAAATTTTCAGAAACTATTTACAAATGATGGAACTTATTATAAATACATTTTTTTAGTAAAGTCATCGCAGAAATTTTTTTTTTTATATGTATTTACCCACTCTAACTAATTGTCAAAAAACTATAATTTCAATTCCAAGGAGTTTAGTGATTATATCAGTTAAAAGCACAATGCTTTGAGGAAACAAAATCATGTTTTTTTTTTTTTTAGTTGGAGCCCTTCTACCTGAAAATCGTCTCTGAAGTGTAACATACAAAACTCAATAAAACAAAAATATTATTTAATTTCAAAAGCTTTTAATTGCTTTTATTTATTCCAATAAACATGGACAATATTGTCTGAAAGCAAAAAAGATATTTCGATGAAAATGAATTTTAAAACAATTACCTACAATTATTTTTTATTTCCGCAACCATTGTTTTTATTTTTACATTATGTTGTTAATTCTTCTAAAATTATGGAAAAGCGCGTACAGCTTAACGGATGTTGTTTTTAAGTAGATATATATTTACAGATTATAATTTCCAAAGCTTATTACAAACTAATGAGTCTTCGTATATAAAAAAAAATTAATTTGTCAATAATGTGTTTACCAATGAAATCTACGGAAGACCGGAAGTTTGGTGCGTGCAATAAAAATAACGTCCGTGGATTGAGTTTCTGTCTAGTAAGGGTTGTTCTTCGCTGTATATTTTAATTTAGCAAACTGTTCCTGCTGAAACACGTGTGCATCATTTTCATTAAGTTAAAATAGGTACTTTCATCTAGTTTTCATCGTAGTCCTGTAATGTTTGGTTGAAATTGGTTGAAAAATGTAGGAAATTCGATCCAATAAACGTAACACACACAACCTGGGTTTTATAATAAGTAAGATTCACATTTTGCCTCTAGAAAACTAAAACTTTTCAGTCATTTACACTGGCCAATTTTACTTTTAAATGAAACATATTGTTTGCTTTCAGAAAATACCTAGTTTCATGGGATTCAGATAAACTTTACCTGGTATTTTTCCAGATAAGTAATTTTTTATTACATAAAAATATAAGAATCCATTTATTTATTTTTTCCGAGAATATAGGCTGTGACAAAATGACTTTTACTATGTTTGATTATTTTTACTGGGGATAGAATTTTTTTTTATAATAGCAAATCTGAAATGACTTTAGAGGGGTCTATATGGGCCCTCAAACAGCAGTGCAGCACTTGTATTTTAATTTTTTTTAATAGTATTTATAATTTCTCCAGAGAGTATCAACAAACCTATGGTACATAGTAGTTAACAAAAAAAAAAAAATTGTAATGGCGAAAGTTTTTTTACTTTAAATATTACAAGTTACTACTTAAGTAGGTCCGCTTAAAAAAAATAATATGTCCATTCTGTGCTTCCGTATGGGAACTCGAATCTCACGTCAGCTGTCAATAATTTATAGATGTCATCACTTGGCACTCTGTCAATCAACGGCAACGTGAAGATCGGCTCTTTTATCTTTAAAAACATTTTTCTACGAAGAAAGTAAGTAAAAGTTTCTTTCAAAATATTTTAAATAAACTTTAAATTTTCTAAATTTCTTCGAATAAATATTGAAATACGTATAATTAATTTTTAAACGAATTTTAAACGAAGAATTTAACTTATTTTTAAAATTTTTAAAAATATGGCTGATATAGAGCTTTTTTCGTTTTTTCTGTAAACAAGTTTTTTTTAACTAAAATTTCGGACATGCTAAGAATGAGTAAAAAATTTCAAAAATTACTCAAAAAATACTTTAGTGTTTCTTCTCAATAATGAAATATACTTTTATCATGAAAAAAATTTTTTTCGTTAATTTTCAGACCGTTCTTGTCATGCTATATTAGATTTTCGCGAAATAAATAGAGGTACCTATCATAACTGATACGCTTGTTTTATTTTTGTTATATGAAAGACATGCGGCGAAAAAAAAACATGTTATTTGCTAAGTGTTGTTGCTGCCATCACCACAGGTCTTAAATAAAACAAAACACGACACATCAAATCATTATTATTGTTGATCCCAGTGTCGACCCCTCCCCGTTTTTTTTCACTCTTTGTTCTGATCTGAGAGTCGTGGGTTTTTACAAAACGTTTATTGCTAGCTGGCTGGCCTTTGACCCAAATATATCACAGTCAGTTTGGCTTAATTTTTCCTTATCGCTGCTATTTTTTGAGAAAAAAAAAATGATAATCCTGGTTTCTGGTGGTTAGGAATTGCAGATAAAACTTTCGCCTTTTAAAAAAGAAAAAAAAAGTTTTCTTACGAACAGCAACGGAATGAATTTCAAAATCGCAATGAAAAGATTTTCAAATAATAAATGTATTTTTTTTTCTGTCCAACCCAAATTAAAAAAAAATAATAATAATTATGAATCCCAAACGTTTTAGGCATTTTTTAAAAGCATTGTCCTTCTTTTCGTTTTTTTTTTTTTTCGTCACTAATCGGAGCCGCCATTTTAACAACAAATTTATTATGTCAAGTTAGTTAATAATTCTCCCACATCTCGATACGTAAATCAAAATTCAAAACATCGTTATATTTGTCAGGCTTAACCAAAGAAAGATGAAAAACAAAAACAAAAAAAAAACAGAAATAAGAAAAGAATTGTGTAAAAGTTGTACACAATTCTTACAGTAAAACAGAAAACTAGTAAAAAAAAAAACACATTTTTAAATTTGGTTCGATTTTTTCCTTATTATTTTACAAACTTTTACTTAAAAAGACGTGAAGAGATTTAAATTTTGTAACTTAAGACTAAATCTTAAATCATCGTGTAAAAGACAAATAAAAAAACTAACATACATTAGAATAACAAAGACTATTTCATTTTTCTGTTAAACTTCTAAGTTAGTCTAAGTGAGACATTTTTTTCTCCTAATTTTGAAAAGTCCGAACTAAAAAAAGGTAAGACTAAGTCTGTAAGAGGTTCTCTTTTTCTACAAATAATTTGTAAATCAAAAGAGAAAACGTTATACTTACTTCTTTCTCTTTTATATTCGCCTGATTTTCCAACTTGGGAGAAATTCTACGTTAGAGATAAAATAAGGTAGTCTCAAATAAAAAATAATATGAAATAAAAATGTACGAGTTATTACTATTGATTGCAATCAGCAAAGGGAAGAGCGAAAGACAAGGGAGATAATTAGATACTTCTTAAACAGACGACACAAATTGATTCATCAAAACTTGTAATATTTGATTGATACCCTTGCAGAAAATGACTTATTATTTTGTTATTATTTTAACCTTTGTGCCCATATAAAAAACGGTGTATCAAAATGAAGGTTTTTCTGTTGACACCGCTATTACTGAATACTCCCGTCACTCCCTCAGCAATATTTACAATACATTTATTTACAAGGTTATCACAAAATGTGTGAACTAAGTACAATTCAATATTTATATTATTTACCATTTTTAGAGATTTAATGTTATAGATAAATTTGAAAAATAATCTTTTATTCAAAAATTTACGAAAAAAAAAAAACAAAGAAAATTGTCAAATTATGCAAACCATCTCAGTCAGTTGTGATACTTGCGTGAGTCATGTATCTTTTGATACGTGACTGACGAGGCAGATTTACCATTTTTTTCTGCGGTAGACCAGTTGCCATCCAAAGCTATAGAACCCCGTCTGTCCTGCTATTTGGGGGAGAGAAGAAAAGGGTTCATACCTTTCCCTTTCACGTAAGTGAATGTAATGGATTCAAACTTAGCTCTCTGATTCCTGAATCTGAGACAATATCCATTACCCCACTGTACCTCTATCTGAACCAGGTACAATGCAATATTTACCATTTTATAAAGATTTATTATTTATCAGTTTACAAAAAAACAATTTGGAAAAAACTTTTTTATTCAAAATTTTATTTAAAAAATTACAAAATTATCATAATGAGCGAAACACCTACAATGTTATATTTGTATTTACATTTTATAAATAAATAACTATTAAAGGAAGTTTTAATTCATAATTTTATAAAAATATCTATGAATTATAGAACAAGAAAATTCAAATAAACATTATTTTTTTGGATTGTGTACATTTTTTCCTCACATTATCTCAGGTCACTTCTTGTTTTAATTTTCCAACTTTTTTCATAATTGTGATCTGGGATCAGCTAATTGCCAATCGATTTAAACTTTATAAAATAGTAAATAATAAAGATTTGATAATATTTTGTTATAAATTCTCAAGAACAGAAAAAAAAGTGAAAATTCACTTGTGTATGTTTGGGTTTTAATCATGCTGTTTTAAAAAAATAAAAATTATCTAGAGAAAAAAAAACCCATCATTTTGACACAATAGACTTTTGCAGGAAGAAAGCTTAAACTTAGCCATTATCTTTATGTCAAGTGAAATAATTGAGAATTTCATAATGTGTATCTTTAACATTGGAAGAAAAAAAAAATTGGAAATTAAACAAAGATACCAGTGTCAAATTGTTTTAATTGGTGGTCACAATCTTACCAACATATGATACGCAGACGACAAAGTACTGATAGCAGACATAGAAAAGAAACTACAAAACCTCTTACAGAAGGTAACCAGGGAGAACAAGAAGAAGGGACTAACCATAAAATACAAGAAGACAAAATACATGATCATCAGTAAAAGGATGAGCCCAAAATGCGAGTTTCAGAAGTTTAAATATCTGGGAAGTCTTTTCACAGCAGATGGTAGGTGTGACGCCGAGATCCAAAGATGGATTGGGATGGTCAAGGATACATTCCAAAAGCTGGGCAGAGTACTGCGAGACAGGGGGGATTTCTTTTGTAACAAAGAAAAGAGTACTGAGCTGGTATGTGACATCTGTCCTCCTTTATGGCAGCAAATGTTGGATGGTCTCCTCAAAGATGAAGAGACTCGAGGCAGCGGAGATGTGGTTCTACAGAAGGATCCTAAGGATATCATGGAGCAAGTGTGTGACCATTGATGAGGTCTTGGAAAGGATGCAAACATGGAAGCTTATACTTACCATAATGAGAAACTCATTGCACCATCTTGGTCTCACGTTTTTCAGAGAGGAATTGAACTTATATTGAATCAATTCCTAGGTTGCTAGATTTGGCCAACCAATTTTCTCGTCGGAATCCATCTTGCTCATTTATAAATCTACTGTTTGTGTGTACATTGAATATTAATGCCATATCTGGTTTAGTGCTCCGGCTATATACCTCAAAAATCTTCAAAAATTCAATGAACAATCTGTAATGTTATCGGTCCTGTCATGGTATCTGGAATTCCATCAATTTCCCACTGCAGTCTTTACTGTAAATATTTTCATGCCAATGGTTTTGATCAGCTTTCCTCATAAGTACCTCGGCCACATGAAGTTAACTTTACTACTCGATTGGCTATTAGATCTCATTGTTTTACTTTTGAACTAGCAAGATGTAACAGGAAATTCTACTTTGTTTTTTCTCGCCTGTGGAACTCTTGTTTCAAAAAGCTAAATGCAATGTCAATCATCTGTATTCCTTAAGCTTGTTCATTTATTGTCCTTACTCCTCACTAAATTTTTCTCTTTATGGTCATTTTTGTTGCATTTGAAGCACATGGTGACTGGTTTTGATGTGTTTTTCTTTATACAGGTTTTCATCACTGATGTAATGGAATAACCTGTCACTCCCATCAGTAACTAAACTCCAGGTAGTAACTATCTATAAGTATTAGTAAGTCAATGGACTACGGAGTCTAGCTGGGATCTGTTGAGTATGGCTAAGACTTACACAAGAACTACTAACCTTCCAATAGTAGCACTCAACTGAATTGACTTGTGCTGACCTTGTGCATAACTGCTACCTTTATTCTTCTTGTACTGGTTTTTACAATAAACCTTTACTTATTTTATCAACCTTGTTTTTCAAGTATATATTCCTATTAGCATGGAATATAACAATCACTGATACTTTTCAATTTGTCAAAAGTATGTATCAAAGATTTATATTCCTGTAGAGTGGGTTGTTTGTTATTTTGTGTTATTAGTTTTAAATATTTTAAAACTTGCTCAAAAGCCTTTGAGTAAGGCCAATATCTAATTGCTTTTTAAAACAATGAAAAAACGTTGCAGGAGAAGAAAGTATATACAGTAATAGCAGTGTCAAGTGAATGAAGGTCCTTTTGACTTTTTTTTTTTTTTTTGCAGGCACAAAGGTTAAACATTGTAGGATATTTCTTAACAATGAAAGATTTTGTGAAATATTTTCTTTTATTGTCTCATAAAAGATTGACAACACACCTAAGTTTTTTCATGATTTCCTCATGATCTTTAAAACCATGATGCACCAAACCATTACCCCTGCCACACCAAGTGCAACATTCCATTAAAAAAAAAAAATAATTAAACAGATACCTTCTTAAAAAAGATATGCTTATTATCTTCCATAATGGCTCCAAAAAAAAATGTAACATTTTACAAAAAAAGCGTTTACAAAAGTTGAAAAATTATAAACAATTTTTTTTTTTTTGTAAGAAAATTCAACATTATCTTACAAAACAAAGAAACTGCAATTCTATTGGTCATGATCTGGCATCTCAACTGCAGTCACTTTTCCACTGCTGTAGCATCGCTTCCCTGTGCATTTATTATAAATACTCTAATGATAACTGTTCTAATGAACTTTCCTCTGTGGCAAACCATACACTTAAAAAAAAAAAAAAAACATTGTGGTGATTAGTTAGGACTTCATAGAGATTCTGAAGTATTATAGTGGATATGGTAAGAATGTATTGTTTTGGTGCAATAAATATTGTAGTTTCTCTGGGTCAGTGAGTGTGGCTTGCCAAATTTAAAGATAAGACACTTTGAAGACAAGCCTTTCCTCATCCACCATTTGGCCTTGTGTCACATTTCTGTATCTTCCAGAACAAATATCACTTTCTTCTATGGTACCTAGATTTTATGAATTTAAGCATAGTCCTAAATCGGCAGCATGGTCTCATTATTTTACAATTTAAATGGCTAGATGGAATGAACCATAAGTTCTATACTAACAGTTTCTTCAATTGCACTTTTTAATTGGGGGATTTTCTTCCACCTTCTTGTTTCCCAATCAACTTTGATCTTCAAAGATTTAAATGCAATGTAAATAATTTTTGTTCTTTTATTTGTCCTCTCACCTGAATAGTATATTTTTCTCATATTGTCTAACACTCAGTAACCTCTTGCATCTTAGTGGCTTTTAGGCTTGCTTCAGGTGAAAAGATAAAAACAAATTTTTTGACCTCCCAATAAAGAAACTAGTTAGTCAAAGTTTAGTATTTTGTAAATTGAACCCATGCCTGAAAAATTTTTTAAAAATAATTACCCAAAGAAATGAAAAAGTAAAATATATTTTCCTATAAAAATTTTCCTACACTTTTCCTTTCAAGATAGTCTAAGTCCTTTACTAAATCCTTTAGCAACATATCTTGCTTCATAATCAATTGTGTCATTGGCATTTTCCTTAATATTCGGTTGTCCCAAAAGTTCATAAACACTTGCGAAAAATTGAAATGGACGATCATTTTTAGAAGCACATTGTGACATCGGATGAGAAATGAGTCTATCTGGTCCAGCACAATCGAGACAAGCGATGGGTTCAGAAAGGGCAAGAGACACGGTCGGTTCCAAAACAAGATCAATTCGGCAAGAAAGTCATGTTGTACGTTTGGTGGAACTTTGAAGGAATCGTGCATTTTGAGTTGGTTCCGAATGGTCGTGCCATCAGTGCCGAACTTTACTGTCAGCAACTGGAGCGGGTCTACAAAAAGTTGAAGCAAAAGTACCCGGCTCTGATCAACTGAAAGCGCCCTTTGATGCAGCAGGACAATGCCAAGCCACACACCGCCAGGAAGACAAAAGACAAGTTTGAAAAGCTGGACAGCGTTGAGTTTCTGCCACATCCAGCCTACAGTTCTGATTTTGCTCCATCAGATTACGGCCTTTTCCGCTCAATGCAGCACTTTCTGAAGGGCCGTCGATTCGACTCGTTTGATGAAGTCGAGGAAGCGTGTCAAGAATTCTTTGATTCGAAGCCGGCTGAATGGTACTTTCACCAGATCCAAAAGCTTGCAGATCGATCGCAGAAAGTCTTGGAAAATGATGCTCTTTATTTTGAGGAATAATTTTTGTTGTTTTTGTTATTACTTGGCGAATAAAATTTCAATTTTTTACAAGTGTTTATGAACTTTTGGGACAACCTTATAGTATACATCCATCTACCACCACATTTTTACTAATGGGCAAGTTTGTTATTGTGAAGTTATTATTATTTTCCTTTAAGGATTTAATTTCTTCATCCATTATCTTTTTTCCATTCTTGTGTTTCAGGGGAACTTATGGCTTTAGTATAAATTTGAAGAATATCAATTATTAACTGAATTTTCACAAAATAAGTTTTTATCATCAAGATTATATATATATAGGCATGGTGGAGTAGTGGATAGTGGCTTGAAGAATCGGAGACGTAAGTTCGAATTCAAGTCATTCACTTACGTGCTAATACCCTTGGGAGAGGTATGAATCCTCTTCTTCTCCCCACCCCAGCTATGAGTAAATAGCAACACAGACTAGGTTCTATAGCCTTGGATAGCAACTGGTCTACAACAGAAAGAAATGACAATTACTGTGGGAAAAAAATCAGCCTTATCAGTCATGTATTGAAAGATACATGATTGCCTAAGTGTGTATCACATATAACACATAATTGACTGACATATTCTGAAATTTACATTTGTCTATAATGATTTGCTTAAAACATATATCTTTTATTTTTATTTTGCATAAAATGTATCTGGTTTCATATTTGTAAAAAGAAAATGTCAATTTTCAATTCTCAAATTTTTATCATTTACCAATCTAATAAAGAAATAAATATGAAAACAATTTTTTATTCCTAAATTTATAAAAAATTACTAATTATTAAAATATGTAAACAACTATAAGGAAATCTTTATTATTTACCATTTTATAAAGGTTGAATCAATTGGCAATTCACTGATGCTTTGTCAACCTTTCAAAGAACACAAGTTGCCAGATGCTTTAGTCAAGATGATAAGTATTCACTCTTCATTTAAGAGTTCTTCATCAATCAGCATTTGGCTGACAATAAACAATTTATTAACAGATTTTCTAGGCATTTTTCAAAAAATTAGCAACAATTTAAAAAACTTTGTTTATCAACAAGAGTAGAAAGGGGTGTGGGGGTAACCTATAATTGCTGGAGGTTTAGGCCTTGGATTGATTAGATATCCTTGATTCTAGATCATGATTATGAAAAAATTGGAAAATTAAACAAGACCTAATTTGAGAAGAAAATGTATAATGTCCTGAAAAAATAAGGTTTATTTACATTTTCTAGAGAAAAATAATCATAAAAAATTGTTATATGAGCTCAGGTAAAAATGGTTACTGAGACATTAGTTTTATAAGTCCAAAAATTTCATACAGTGACATCCTTAAGGACACATGACCCAGTGGATAAAAGTATTGGTTGAAGTAATCCAAAGAGTTCTGAGTTCAACAGAGGTAAACAAAAACTTGGAGAGTTGAGTTACTAAAGGGAAATAACTGAAACTGTGATATCTGGATGAGGCATGGCACGTGGATCTAGAACAATCTACCCTAGTGGACTAGATACATGGTTTGGTTCGAAATTCCAATCACCTGAAGAAGGCCAGAGTGTACAAAAGATATGGCAACAAAGATGAGCCCGAACAATGTAAACAGTGTAAATCGTTAAATTTTCTTGTTCATTGATATTTTTCTAAAATTATAATTAAAAAAAGTTTCTCTGTTATTTATTTCTAAAATGGTAAATAATAAAGATTGCATTGTAGTTGGTTCACATATTTAGAAAATTTTGTAGATTTTAAAAAGTTCATATTTTCAAAATGTTGTAAATATAAAATTTATTCTTGTAAATAAACAGTGTTTAATATTTTTGTTTTAAATTTTCAAAGAACAAAGAAATTATATAAATTTACTTTCGTATGTTTGTGTTTTATTAAAATTTTAATCAATCGCTTTTTAAAACAATAAACATTGCTGAGGAATTGAAGATAGTATAAAATAATAGCAGTGTCAAGGGAAAAACCATCACACCATTTTTTTTGGCAGGCACAAAGGTTCAACTTTGTTCATTTTTGTTCCCAATTACATTTGATGAAATGATCTTCATATTTCTCATGTACTTTAATACTGACTTTCTTTTCTATTGGAATATCATAAACACTATTGGAAAAATTAGCAAACCAATTTTACAATTTTTTTGTCTTTTGGTTGTGTTTCTAAAATGTAGAATGACATGTCTTCAACTTGTTTCGCTAAATAGTGTTTATTCTTTGCGTTTTGATTTAATGTTCAATTTAAAGGCTGATTTTCAAAGAAATACATTTGGAATTTACTTACAATATAACCTTCCAATAATTTTGCCTTGTGTAATACTAAGTTTTGTAAAGTATATAGAATTCTATTTAACATGTAAAGTCAAAGAAATATATATAGGTTTTTTTCTTTATAGAAGACATTTCAGCAGAAATGGAGCTGTAGTTTAATCAGCATTATTAAAATATTTCAAATAAGAAGCTGTTCCATAAAAAGCACTTAATTCGGTGGTCATTAAAGAAATGGTTTTGTAACATCATTGAATATAGCAGAAAAAACTGAAGATTTAGTATTCTTTATTAGTAAAACAAAATATGTAAATATTGTTGATCAGTTCTTAGGTAAAGATGTCTTAAAGAAAGCTGATTAGTAAATTTTTAAATAAAGGTTTAAACCAATGAGATTAGATTAGAAATAATTTTCAATGACATGTCTAATGTAAATCTTACAATCTTTGGTGTGTAAACTTTTCCTCGCGCTCCAATGTGACAACTCTTTACAAATTGACAATGATAAAAAATCTTTTACAAATTGGTGAAAATATTGAAAATGTCAGAAGTTTGTACCAAGATTCAATATTCAGTTTTCTTTTTTAAGAAATGCCAGTTACTAGAAATGGAACTGTAATTTAATCACCATTAGGAGAATACTTCAAACAATATGCCCTAGCCTGATCCATCAGAAGCTGGTTATTCCAATGTGCCTGAATATCATTTTTCAACATTTTTGTGATAATTGTATTTTGTGAAAATTCACATTGATAGAACACCTTGGAAATATGTTATTAAAGGTTCCTTTTAAATAAAATTGATCGAAAATGCAAACAATTTAGTGCACTAGAAAACAGTAATCCTTCAAAGAATTTTCAAATTTTACTGAACCTCACTTTAGAAGCATGTTTTTTCTTCAGTCTGCATCCCTCTGTGATTTAACAAATTAAACAAAGCAAAAGTCGTCTCACATTAACAAACTTTTTTCTCATCAGAATGAATAAATAAACGTGATATTTTTAAAATTGTTGAATTCTATACGTCACATGAATAGTTTTTATCCAGTCTGTATCTACATGAAAGCTTGCTAACAAGTTCTGGATTTGCATGTTTTTCATGCACAAATATCAAATTGCACATTTTAGATGAATGTCTTCCCATCAATTTGCATTTGTTTTTAAAAGAGCATTGTGCAAAAATGCTAACCTATGTACTTTGCACATGCACAGATTCTCCGCAGTGTGTGTCCTCATATGAGTTTTAAAACTGTAACTCTTTGAAAATGGCAAACCACATACTTCACATGGATAGACTTTCTCTCCCATATGTGTCTTTAATGTTGAACTCCACACACTTAACATATGGTTTTTCACCAGCATGTGTACATGTTTTATTAAACTTGAACTGCAAGAAAATGCTTGACCACATACTTTATGTGAATATGGCTTTTCACTACTGTGTTCACATGTGATTTTATAACGCTGAACTCTGAAAACTTTCCTCTCCACATTCCAGAAGAACAGGGTTTTTTAGCAGTGTGTATTCACTTATATATTATTAATCTTGTACTGTAAGAAAATGCTGATGCACTCACTTCCCATGATTATGGTTTCACTCCAGTATGTCTTTATATATGACTGGTTAACTCTGAAATCAATGAAAATTTTGTGCCAAACAATTCACACCAGTTTGCATTTACATATACGTTCTGAAAGTTAAGCTCGGAGAAAATGTTAAACTACATATTTTATATGAATATGCTTTTCTACAAGTATGCTTGCATGTGATGATTTCATATTGAACTCACTGAAAAATTTGCTACAAACTTGAGACTATTGTTTCTCCCCAGTATGTGTTCGCATGTGAATTTGTAACCTTGACCTCTGTGAAAATGATGAGTTACACACTTCACATGAATATGGGTTTTCACCAGTGTGTATTCGCATATGTCTTATTAAACTTGAGCTCTGAGAAAATGCTGACTCACACACTTCACATGAATATGGTTTCTCGCCAGTATGTATTCGCATGTGACGTTTTAATATTGAACTCTGCGAAAATGTTAAGCTGCACACTTCACATGAATATGGTTTTTCACCAGTATGTATTCGTATATGACTTTTTAAACTTGAGTCTTCAAAAAATGCTGAACCACATACTTCACATGAATATGGTTTCTCACCAGTATGTGTACGCATGTGACTTTTTAACTTTGACTTATATGCAAAGGTTGAGCTACACAATTCACATGAATATGGTTTTTCACCAGTGTGTATACGCATGTGTTTTATTAAACATGAGCTTCGAGAAAATGCTGAGCCACACACTTCGCACGAATATGGTTTCTCACCAGTATGTATACGCATGTGACGTTTTAACATTGAGTTTGCTGAAAACTTTGTGCTACAAATTTCACATGAAAATGGTTTTTCCCCAGTATGCGTACGCATATGAATTGTCAAACTTGAGCTCCCAGAAAATGTAGAACCACATACTTCACATGAATATAGTTTCTCACCAGTATGTAATTGCATGTGAATTTTTAACAATGAACTCTGTGAAAATGATAAACTACATACTTCACATGAATATGGTTTTTCACCAGTGTGTATTCTCTTATGCCTTATTAAACTTGAGCGTTGTGAAAATGCTGAGCCACACACTTCACATGAATATGGTTTCTCACCTGTATGTATTCGTATGTGACGCTTTAATATTGAATTCTCTGAAAACTTTGCGCTACACATTTCACATGAGTATGGTTTTTCACCAGTATGTGTTCGCATATGACTTTTTAAACTTGAACTTCCAGAAAATGCTGAACCACATACTTCACATGAGTATGGTTTCTCACAAGGATGTGTTTGCATTTGGGATTTTAAACTTGAACTCTCTGAAAATATCGAACTGCACATTTAACATATGGTTCTTCCTCAGTATGTACACATACAATTTTTTTTCTTCTGAAGTCTATAAAAAGAAATATGGTGTAGCTATAGAATTTTTCATCATATGAATTAATGCCACACTCTTTAGATGAATATAGTTTTTTCTTTAGTGTGTGTACACATGTAAGTCCTGAAAGATGAACTCTGAAAAACCCAATTCTTCTTCTCAGTGAGATAAAGTGTTTCCAGGATGTGCTTCCAAGTTAATCTTTGTTGGGTATCCCTTTTTATGGGATTTTTATCTGCACAAGAAAATAGAATAATATTAGTGTCTTTTTAGAAATTTATTTTTAATTAGAATTCTAAAATAGAAATAAAAAATATTTTAAAAAGTCTCCATGTCTTCAGTCATTAAGTACAAATTCAAAAATATTAATATCAGGCATTTTCAGATTCAGTCATGTTTTTAATGATTGTCACCCTTACAGGAAAACCTCTGAGAACACATTTTCCATTTAAAATATAAGTGTTTAAATAATTTCATAAATACTAAAAAAATTTAAAATACTATAAAAATTTTATAAAATTCCCAACTTAGATAATATAAATTTAGTAAGAAAAATTTATATAATACTATCAATTTTCATAAATAACAGATATACCGAAAATAAAATCAAAATTTAATGATAATTTTTTAAGTCACCAATTTGAAATTAACATGAGATTTACTGAGATTTTAGTTTGATATATTTCAGCAGAAGAACACAACTTCTAGTTTCAGCTTTGACAAAGTGGATATAGTAATTTTTCTTAATTTCAAATATGACCAATTCCAAATTTAAGAAAAATTGGTGATGAGTGTCAAATTTTCAAACCTGAATGGACAAAGGAAACAACAATCTGTTCGTGTCAAATAAAATGCACTTCAAGTGTCTGTAACCAATGCAATTTTCAAAATGAACACTGGATGTAGTAGTGAATAGATGTGCCTTTTCATTGCTTTAAGAAAAGCAATGTGGTTTTTAAAAGAAGCAAAGTTAAGATTATGTTTTATTTACACTTTACACACATTTTAACCACTGATCTGATGACCTTTTTGATGTGGCAGACGTCACTCCTCTGACGAAACAGTTCACTTAACACAGGGATGCTGACTGTTCATGTTTATTTCCAGTATTTCATCTTTGGTGGTTGCACAAATCTGTAGCAAGGCTTCATCTTCATTTTTCATTGCCTCAAGCTACCTCTGGAGAATTCTAATTATTCTATCCACTTTGCTTTGGCTTGACTTTACAAATGTAACATCTGCCACCAAACTGTTTTCATTCACAAACTCCAAGAAAGTCACCAACCTTCTTTTTATCAATATTTCACTTGCACCTTTGGTACCGACTCTTGCCTTACTGATTATAATATTAGAGAGCTAGCGATGAACACAAAAGGAAGCAATTTTAAGTGGAGATACTTAGCCTTCCATACTATGGCTAAATCTACTCCCTTTACCACAGAATCCAACTCCACAAAGTTGATGTGCTGTGCATCTAATTCAGGATGCAGACAGCATGCATCATCAATGGTAGACCTATTCAATCAAATCATACTCAAGCTGTAAAACTGCTTGTATTAAGCCACAGGCTGAACTCCTTGACATTACACACTATTCATCCCTGAAGTCTCATTCTGCCTTCAGTGTCTGTTTACTTCTTCCTGAGTCAGGAATCATTTGTCTGGTCATCCAATCCTTTTGTCACTGTACTTCATGAAATTTACACATCATTCACCTCTGGAAGTCTCATTCTGCGTCACTCTGCCTTCACTCTCTGTTTATATCTGGTCAGCCAATACTTTTGTCACTGCACTTGCACTGCTCTTGCTAATGTCAGTTATCACATACAACCCACCAGCGACGAGAAGATGTCCCACAACCTTGCTGCAGAGGAAGAATACCTTTCTTCTCGAAATTATTTCACAGACATCTGGGAGTACAAGTTCCTACACATCATAGGGAATTAGCCAATCATATTTCATGCATTGATATGACTCAGTCAGGCTACAAGCTGGATACATATTTTCCTGAGCAGACTGTTTGGTCGTCTTATCATTTTGTCATTGCACTTCTTGATGCCAGATGCCACACACAACCGCCTGCATATGAGAGATGTCCTGCTGCAGAGGTAGAATAAAGTTCTTCTGGTAATTACTTCAGGGACATCTGGGAGTACATTCTTTCTCCCTACGCTCATTGACACAGATGTCATTTGATGAACGACAAGTTTGTTTTTCGATTGGTTTTGGCTGGGATAGCACAGGTCTTAGTGCTGACTTCATTATTTGCAGACTGTCAATTCAAACACCTTAGCACAATTTATCAAGTATTCTGAAATATATTTTTTGGAAACTTTATTTGAGGAACATTAGCTGATTTAAAGTATAATTAATGATTTGAAACAAATATTATTTACTTTAATTTTAAAATATCACAGAAATTAATTTTTAAATGAACAGTAGCTCTTTTTTAAACCCTACAGTAATTGTGCTTATGTGTTTGACAAGGTGATGAAAAATCTAAGGTTGTTTTATGGAGAACTGTAAAAGATAATCTATATCTGTGTGTATGTGTATATATATATATATATATATATATATATATATATATATAATTATTTATTTAAAAATATGATTCCAACTCACGACATAAGAGGTCTCATGTTTCAAAACAAGAGCCGAAAACTTCAATATAATTATTTGAATTAAATTGAGTTAAAGTATTTCGCATGAAGATGGAACAGAGCTTACTTTACCTCAATGTAATTCAAATAATTATATTGAAGTTTTTGGCTCTTGTTTTTGAAACATGAGACCTCTTATGTGAGTTGAATCATATTTTAAATAAATAATTATATTTATGCTCTACTTTTGTATCGAGCACTATTTTTTTAAAATAATAACTAAAATACGAAGGAACTTTGGATTATTTGCCTAACCAGTTCCTTCCTATTTTCTATATATTTTCACACACACATACACACACACACACACACACATATATATATATATATATATATATATATATATATATATATATATATATATAAATATAATATAATTTGTTTTTTAAGAAAATGACTTGGGCATCTTTTTATATCATTTTTAAATATCTTCTGTAATCTAATGTTTTATTGAATTTTAGAAATTTTGGCTTTAAATTTAATAAAGTTATCGCACTTATTTTTTGATGACAACTGTACCTACAAAAATCAGCATGTTTATACAGTAAAAGAAAATTCAAAATTCAAAAAATTTTGTTACATTATTATTAAGCTTTTCAATTTATGATCAGTAATATATCTTTAACTTAATAACAATATCATTTAAAAGGCAGAAATTAATACAGATTTTTTAAAGTTTTAAAACTTTATAAATTATTATAATTAAAATTTAAAGAATGAAAACAATTCGTGTAAAAATTCATAATTCATCCTTAAAACAATAGTGTCTTTAATATAGGTAACTCCACGAATTTGCTAAAAAAAAATTGCAAAGCATGATGAAAAAGACTTGATGAAAACAAAATTTTATCATCAAAATGTTAATGTTATTATAAAGAGGAAAGACCAAAGTTTTTTTTAATTATTTTTTTCAAATTTTTCTTTCTTTTTAGAACATTCTAAATTTTGATTAAAAAAACCTTGTTTCTCTTTGTATCAACGGAACTAGTAAAATAACATAGACAATTTTTGGCACTTTTTTTTTTGCATGACACACATTAATTTGGAAATTGCGCAAAAATAAAAATAATTGTCGGATGTTAATGAAACTTTCAGAAACTATACACAGATGATCAAAATTATTATAAATAAGTTTATTTTTTATTAAAGTCATGGCAGAAATATTATTTTTTTATATTTATTAACCCCCTCATAACTAATTTTATGAAAACGCTAGAAATTCGATTGCATCAGGCTTAGTGATTACAGTAGTTAAAAGCACAAGGCTTTGAGGAATGTAAATCATGGTTTTTGTTGTTTTTAATTGGACCCCCACTACCTGAAAATCAGCTCTGAATTGTAAGATACAAAACTCAATAAATCAAATACATTATTTAATTTCAAATGCTTTTATTTGCTTTTAGTTGTTTTTATGAATATAGGCAATATTTTCTGAAAGCCAAAAATTTTTTTGATGAAAAATGAATTTTTAATACAATTATTTGTTATTTCTTTAATTTTAATAGATTTTTACATTTAAGTTGTTAAAATATTATAAAATTAGTTAAAAGCCACATCGGGTTTTCTAAGTGTCCTCATGAGATAGATATTTTTTTAGCACGTTGTAAATTGTATCGTTTTGACTAATCAGAAGATCCGCAGTAATTAAGAAATCTAATTTTGTGTTCATAAAAATCATTAAAATGGCTGTAATTAAAAAGTACAGAAGGTCACAAGCAATATAAGGTCACATGGCTTGAGTGTAAGCGTTCTCTGCTGAACGTCAATTACATTATTGCAAATTCTTTGTGCGAAACACATGCTGAGCATTTTGAATTAGCGTTTTTTACTTCTTAAAAAAATTTGAACATCATCCTAAGCCATTTTCACCATCAACATTACTACATTTTTAAAAGTACCATTTATTTCATTTACATATTTCATTGCAATTTCAATTTTTTGAAGTTGTTTTACAGTTTTTACAGTTTTCAGTGAGTCATCTTTATTTCAGTTTTATGTGAATTTCTTATTTCAAACAAACTGTCATTAGAAATGAAAGAGGATTCTTTGCTTTCAGGAAATACCTAGTTTCATGGGGTGCAGATCAAAAGTTTCTTTGATATTTTGTTCAGATGATGACAAAAGTCATTTTTCAATTTTTGTTTTCAGTTCAAATTGGCTGTAGTGCAACAAAATAAGTTTTGATATGTTTGTGATGATTTTTACTTGGGATAGAAATGTTTTATCATAGCAGATATGTATTGACTTTAGGGGGCTCAAAAAGCTGTACAGCACTTGTATTTTAATTTATTTATAGTATTTATAATTTCTACAGATAGTATTAACAAACTTATGGTGTAAGCTGCAGTAATAAAAAAACAAAATAAAAGAAATTGGAATGCTGAAAGTTTTTTTTTACTTTAATAATTACAAGGTACTACATAAGCTGGTTCATGTAAAAAAAACGTTATGTCAATTATGTCCTTCCGTATGATAACTCGAATCTCATGTTAGCTGTTGATATGTGATGATATCATCACTCATCACCTGTCAATAGCCAATGATGTTAAGATTGCCTCCTTTTATTTTAAACAACATTTTTCTTCGAAGAAAGTAAGTAAAAGTTTCTTTCAAAATATATTAAATCATCTTTAAATTTGCTAATTTTTGTCAAATAAATTGTGAAAAACGTATAACTGATTTTGGGATGAATTTTAAACTAGGATTTTAACTTAGTTTACAAAATTTTTAAAAAATGGCTGATATCGAGTTTTTTTTAGTAATATTACTGACAAAAAAAAAAAAAAACAAGATTTTTAACTAAAAATTTGGACATGCAAAGAATGAGTGAAAATTTTTTAAAAATAATCAAAAAATACTTTGGTATTTCTTCTTAATAATGAAATATACACTTAAGCAGACAAAATTCTTTTTCATCAATTTATTCTTGTCATGCTATGCTCTTTTTATTGATTTTCATGGAGGTACCTACAATTTATAAAAGCTTTTCTAATTAAATAAATGTCATAGTTTCATTGCATTTTTTATTTTATGATTCAGAGCAGATTTTATGGTAAATGAGTAGCTTTTTTGAAAAAAAAATTTGATGATTTACATTCTCCAAGGAGTTCTGCTTTTAACTAATATAAAAAAACATTCAGATCAAATTTTAATTTTTCAAAATTTCATAAAATTAAGTATTTGGGTGTAACAGCTGTAAAAAAAAAAAAATTTAATTTTCTCAAAACAAATATTTCAAAAATAATTTTATTCGTTTGGGAATAAGTCCTGAAAATTGAATTAAAATCCGACAATTATTTGATTTTTGCAAGAATTTCCAGATCAATTTGGTTTTAAACACACACAAAAAAAAAAAAAAAAAAAAAAAAAAAAAAAAAAAGAATTTTTAACTCAAATTTCGGACGTGCTAGAAAGTGTTTATTTACAAACGGATTTTTTTTTTTTTTTTCGAACTAGCTTTGTTTTACCATTATTTTTAAAATTTAACTGAAATTTAAATTCTAAGAAGTCATAAAATATTAAAAAGATTTTTCGGTGTTTTTTTTTTTTTTTTTTTTGAGAAAGTTTGCGGCAGTTTATGTTTTTAAAAGAAAGCTAAAGATTTTTTAAAAACACTAAGAAGTTTATTTACTAGAAAAGAAAAAAAAAGTTTTCTTACGAACAGCAACGGAATGAATTTCAAAATCGCGCTGAAAAGGTTTTCAAAATATAAATGTAGTTTTTTTCTGTCCAACCCAAATTAAAATAATAATAATAATAATAATTTCCGTATATGAATCCCAAACGTTTTAGGCAAAAGCATTTTCATTTTTTTTTTCGTCACTAATCAGAGCCGCCATTTAAACAACAAATTTATTATGTCAAGATTAATTAGTTAATAATTCTCACACATCTCGATTCGTAAATCAAAATTCAAAAGTCAAAACATTGTTATAATTTGTCAGGTTTTAACTAAAGAAAGATGAAAAAAATAAAAAAATAAGAAAAGAATTGTGTAAAAGTTTTACACAATTCTTACAGTAAAACCAGTAAAAACACTTTTTAAAAATTGGTTAGATTTTTTCCTTGTTTTAGAAACTTTTACTTAAGACGTCATAAGAATTAGTTAAGAGATTTAAATTTTGTAACTTAAGACACAATGATCGTGTAAAAGGACAAATAAAAAAAAAGCTAACATACATTAAAAAAAAACAAAACTATTTCATTTTTCTCTTAAACTTAAGTGAGACATCAACAGTTTTCCTTGACTAAGTAAATAAAGACGATATTTTATTAGGTAATTAAAAATTAATAATAATCGATAAAAATCTTCAATTGTTTTCAATAAGGAATCACCTAATTCCAAATCATTATTTAGAAAGCGGATAAAAATAAAATAAATATTGCAATCTTAATTGTTCTAATTTTGAGAAGTACGAACTAGAAAAAGTTAAGAAGACTAAGTAAGAGGTTCTCTTTTTCTACAAATAATTTGTAAATCAAAAGAGAAAACGTTATACTTACTTCTTTCTCTTTTATATTCGCCTGATTTTCCAACTTGGGAGAAATTCTACGTTAGAGATAAAATAAGGTAGTCTCAAATAAAAAATAATATGAAATAAAAATGTACGAGTTATTACTATTGATTGCAATCAGCAAAGGGAAGAGCGAATGACAAGGGAGATAATTAGATACTTCTTAAACAGACGACACAAATTGATTCATCAAAACTTGTAATATTTGATTGATACCCTTGCAGAAAATGACTTATTATTTTAACCTTCGTGCCCATATAAAAAACGGTGTATCAAAATGAAGGTTTTTCTGTTGACACCGCTATTACTGAATACTCCCGTCACTCCCTCAGCAATATTTACAATACATTTATTTACAAGGTTATCACAAAATATGTGAACCAAGTCCAAGTACAATTCAATATTTATATTATTTACCATTTTTAGAGATTTAATGTTATAGATAAATTTGAAAAATAATCTTTTATTCAAAAATTTACGAAAAAAAAGAAATGATCAAATTATGCAAACCATCTCAGTCAATTATATGCCATGCATGATATATGTGTCAGTCATGTATCTTTTGATATGCGACTGACGAGGCTGATTTTTTCCCACAGTAGGTTACTATTTCTTTCTGCTGTAGACCAGTTGCCATCCAAAGCTATAGAACCCCGTCTGTCCTGCTATTTACCCATAGCTGGGGGTTGAAGAAGAGGGTTCATACCTTTCTCTTATAAGTGAATGTAATGAAATTCAAACTTGGCTCTCTGATTCCTCAATCTGAGACATTATCAATTACTCCATCATACCACCATCTGAACCAGGTACAATGCTAGATTTATATTTACATTTTATAAATAAATAACTATTAAAGAAAGTTTCAATTCATAATTTTATAAAAATATCTATGAATTATAGAACAAGAAAATTCAAATAAACATTATTTTTTTGAATTGTGTACATTTTTTCTCACATTATCTCAGGTCACTTCTTGTTTTAATTTTCCAACTTTTTTTATAATTGTGATCTGGGATCAGCTAATTGCCAATCAATTTAAACTTTATAAAATAGTAAATAATAAAGATTTGATAATATTTTTGTTATAAATTCTCAAGAACAGAAAAATATGTGTAAATTCACTTGTGTATGTTTGGGTTTTATTAAAATTCTAATACATGATCATCAAATGGATGAGCCCAAAATGCGAGTTTCAGAAGTTTAAATATCTGGGAAGTCTTTTCACAGCGGATGATAGCTGTGATGCTGAGATCCAAAGATGGATTGGGATGGTCAAGGATACATTCCAAAAGCTGGGCAGAGTACTGCGAGACAGGGGGGATTTCTTTTGTAACAAAGAAAAGAGTACTGAGCTGCTATGTGACATCTGTCCTCCTTTATGGCAGCAAATGTTGGACGGTCTCCTCAAAGTTGAAGAAGAGACTTGCGGCAGCGGAGGTGTGGTTCTACAGAAGGATCCTAAGGATATCATGGACCGAGCGTGTGAGTTAATGATGCGATCTTGGAAAGGATGCAAACATTGAGGAAGCTTATACTTAACATTAGGAAGAGGCAGATAAAATTTCTGGGACAGGTAATGAGAAAGGAAGGCTCGGAGAATGTGATACTCACAGGTTGGATAGAGGGCAAAAGAAACAAGGGAAAGGAACACATGACCTACCTGGTAGGCTTAAGCAAGTGGATAGCAGAATGTGGTCTAGGGGAGTTGGCAGAGGCACAAAACTTATTGAGAGCCACGAGGGATAGGAGGAAGTGGAGAGCCATGATCCCCTATGTCCTGAAAGGACACAGCACATAAAAATAAGAGAGAGATATTTGGAAAACAAATTTACAAATGGCGTAAATTAACATTTTAGAAAGAATCAACAGCAGCACTCTCAAGAACTTTCTGTCTAAATAAGTTATTTTCTCCTTTAATAAGTGTGGCATTCTTGTGAGCAAAGTTTTGGTTGAAATTATTTCTGTGTATAACTAATGCATTTGAGAAATTGTTATGCAAGAGATCATTTTATGTTCATAAATACATTATTTACCATGATAGAATTCCTCAGTTGACAAAATGCATCAGTAAAGAAAAGTTTTCCTTTTATCTTTACATACCCACATTTGAATCATTTGTATATTTTACCAGCATTTGAATCATATTTATTTAAAAGGTTTATTTTTATAATTAATAATTATATATTTTTTGTACATGTGGTTGGTGCAGTTTTCATTTGAAGTTTATCAGCAATTATTTACATTAATGTATTTGTTTGTAATGTTAGATCTTCAGAATTTTTTTTACATTTGTCAGTGATGTACATCTGATTTTCATTGTTCCTGTGTATATTTAGAGCTTTCTTTAGGTTAGTACGGTAAGGTATTGTAGTGATTTGAATGTGTTTTCGATATATTTAACATTTTCATGCAGATAGTGTGTACATCTATCTTCTATTTCTTGACTGATCAAAACCAAATTTTGAGAAGTGCAGCTAGGTAAAGAAAGGGTTACAAAGTTGTTGGTGGCAGCATCCATCCGTCTCAGGAGATGATGTAGCGCTTAGTGTGCTACAAGCCTGGGCGGGATGTATGGAGAACTAGGGCTGCCCAGACGTCTAGTTCCCCGTCTTGACCTTGCTAGCAGAGTCCAAAGGAAAAGATTAACCAATACAGTTTGGTACCAGCACAGCTGCAGGAGTTGCCAGAAGGTAGCACAGAGTGCCATCCATCTGCCTTAGGGGCTCCACTTCAGATTTGTATAGGGTTTACTCCTTAGCCTTTCCTTCTCCTGATGATTTCCACAAGGCAGTGGAGCTATTCAACCCATAGCTGGGGAAGGGTTACAAAGTACACATAGTTTTACTAGGGTGTGTAGCTTAGTACAATAAATTTTCATTAATTTTTTTCTTTGAAAAAGTAATTTTTATTATTAAACACAGAAAATACTTCCACTATTTAAAAAAAAATTTAATCATTAAAATAACAAATACTTATGTAATAAAAATGCAATAGCAATATTGTTTTTGCATCTCTTTTCTTTGTACACTCCAGCCTTCTTCAGGTGGTTAGAATGTCGAACTGAACCCTTTATTTTGCTCACTGGGGTAGACTGTTCTAGTTCCATGTGCCATGTTTAATGGATGTCAGTTATCTCCTGTTAATTCCCCAAGTTCTCCACTGCCTTAACCAGGTATTGAACTCACACTCTTTGGGTCATGTCACTGGATCGAACTAACACCTTTATCCACTGTGCCATGTGTCTTCAAGGATCCATTGGCACATGGAACTAGAAGTCTACCCCAGTGAGTGAAATAAAGGGTTCAGTTCGACATTCCAACCACCTGAAGACGGCCGGAGTTTACAACGGCCAAAATGTTGTAATAAATATGGCGACAAAGATGAGGACAATAGTCCAAATAATGTAGATAGTGTACATAATACCTATCTCAGAAATATAGACAAACACTTGTCAACTGTTATTTCCGGTATTTTAAGCTGGAAATTCCCTACTACTGCTTTTGAATGACACCATTTTGAATTCTTCTAGACTATACACAAGGTGTAGCATTGATTAAACACACATTAATTTTTTGACAAATTTTTGTAAACAAAAATGGTCACATCATCATCTAAAGAAGCCTTTATTCAGAAGGTTTTCTTTGATTCAGACTCTGATGATTTTGAAGGCTTTACTCAAATGGATATTGATGTCATATGGAGAAAAATGTTGATGACCACTAGAGGCTACCATCATCTATGGCTGACTAATTTTATGGAAGCTACTGGTGACCATCGATATACCTGATAGCCTTTCTGAAAGTGAAGTATTTTGTCTATTTATAAACAATGAAATAATAACTTTATTTGTCAATGAAAAAAATAAATATGATAGGTGAAATAAAGACCAAACAAATTCTGGTGTCTTCTCGTATGTAAACACAAGGAAGCACATCATTTTTTGAGGAAATGAGAGCCTTCTTAGCCATTTTGCTTCTTATTACATCCCAGAACTTCACAAGGAGTAATAAAAGTCAAAGTATGTTGAATTGTTAATGTAGTTGTTTTATTTTTTGTTTTTATTTTGTTTTCAAGGTCAAAACATGCATGCAAAATGTAATGCATTACATCAAAATATTACTTCTTCATTGTTTTATTAGTATATAAAAAATAAAATCTATACATACAATATAAAGAAAGTTATAACAATTTTAGAACAGTAGGTGTTTATGTTTTTGCACCCTCAAAAAAATGAAGTGACAGGGGAGACAATTCTAGAAAGAAAGCCTAGCAAAGTTAATATAAATTGACTTTAAAATCTTAAGGTGAAATAGCATAGTTGGTGTCGGAGGGGAATGAGAATTACTATAGTAGTAAATTACAAGTTGTTGAGGGAGGAATGTAACAGTGATTTTAACAGTAAGTGAATTTATACCGGGTCCCAGTTGGAATGGAAATTAACTTGGGAAATTGTTGTGAAAAGCATAGATAGTTAAGCTAGATAAAAGCTGAAAATTTTTTTTTTTATTTATTGGTTAAACAAAACATCTACAATACTATCACCCCAGTCTTAAAGCAAGATCAGATTAGATTGGCAACAGTTTTTAATGACATGTCTAATGTTAATCTAACAATCTTGTGTGTAAACAAAAGTGTTATTTATTAAAGACATTTTTATGTTTAACGTTCTTTTTTATAGATACAAGTATTTAAGTAAATGCTCTGTTTATAATAAACAGTATTAAATAACACTTACCGGCCTGAATGTCCGAGAAATTTTCAAAGAAAATATTTGTCCTTTGACAACTGTCAAAGGACGAATATATAAACAGAGCATTTACTTAAATACTTGTATCTATAAAAAAGAACGTTAAACATAAAAATGTCTTTAATAAATAAATTGTCGGACTTTGTCCATTTCTTAATATATAAAAAGTGTTATTTTACATTTATTTTATCTCTTCAAATCTTTTTCCTCTCATTCTTCTGAAGTTAAATCATTTTTAACTTGGTGTGTAAATGAAAATCTTATTTTCAGTTTATATTATCTCTTCCCATCTTTGTCATATTAAACTAAATAAGTCACTAGAATGGAAGTGTCAATATTCATTATTGGGAGTTTTCTTTTTTTTATAGAAGACAGTTTATTAGAGATGGGACTGTTGTTTAATCAACATTATTAAAATATTTCAAATAAAAAACCCTAACTTTTTCAATCAGAAGCTCTCAATTAGGTGGTCACAGAAGAAATGTTTTTTGTAATATCATTGATTATAAAAGATAAAAGCTGAAGATTTAATATTTTTTATTGGTTAAAGAAAACATCTTCAAGATTGGTGTCACTCAAGTCTTAAACAAGGTTTAAAACCAAGTAGATTAGATTAGCAACAATTCTGAACTTGTTTAATGAAAATTTTACAATGTAAATAAAAAATGTTATGTTCAATATCTCTTTGAAACTCCATGCCTCCATCCCAATGACAAATCTTTTGACCATATTCAACTAAATTACATATTTTAGATGAAAACTCAATATTTCATTTCTTTTATTGTCTAAACAAACCATCTAAAATATTTTGTCACTTTTAAAAACAGGGAATTTAAGTTAGAAGTATCTTAAAATGCATTGTCTAATACAAACAATTCAAATTCCGGTGTAGACAAATAGTATTTTAAATTTATATTCACTTATCCTAACTTTTTCTCACTACAGTGAGATTAACAATTATAAGTAAATCTATTTGCAAATTGGTTTCCATACTCGAGTACTCAACAAGTCAAAAGAAAACAATTTCTAGTCTGCTTGAATTTCAATTTTTACCCATTTTAATGATCAAATCTCTGAATCCATACATTTCACATGGGTATACAATCTTTGTACTGTGTGTTTTAACATTACTTTTAAATAAAACAGGTTATGATGAAAATGTGAATATACTAATGTTAATTTACAAGAATGTAACTATCATTCAAAGAATTTTCAAATATGACAACCTCACCCGAGGAGCATTATTTTCTTCCACTGTATATATTTAAAAGTAAACACACTAAATATGCTAAGTCATTCTTTTTTTTTACCAGAGTATACTTGCATATGTGTCATTAAATGCAGAAACACACACTTCATATGAATAGTTTTTATTGACTGAAAGCTTACTAACTGGTGTGAGCTTGCATATGATTTTTTAAGCGTAAGGAATGTGCAAATTCCGAATCGCACATTTCATATGAATATGCCTTCTCATCAATATGCATTTGCATATGTGTTTTTAAAAGTGTATTCTGTGAAAATGCTAACCCACATACTTTACATGAACATGGATTCTCCTCAGTATGTGTCACCATATGAGTTTTAAAACTTGAGCTCTTTGAAAATGTTAAGCCACATACTTCACATGAATAGGGTTCCTCTCCAGTATGTGTACGCATATGTTTTTTTAATGTGGAACTTTGTGAAAATGTTGAGCTACACAATTCACATGAATATGGCTTTTCCCCAGTATGTATTCGTGTATGTTTTTTTAAAACTGAGCTTTCAGAAAATGCTAATCCACATACTTCACATGAATATGATTTCTCCCCAGTATGTGTTCGCATGTGACTTTTTAGTTTTGAACTCTCTGAAAACTTTGAGTTACACATTTCACATGAATGTGGTTTTTCACCAGTATGTATCCGCATGTGTCTTTTTAAACTTGAGCACTCAGAAAATGCTGAACTACATACTTCACATGAATATGGTTTCTCACCAGTATGTGTCCGCATGTGATTTTTTAATGTTGAACTCTGAGAAAATGTTGAGCTACACACTTCACATGAATACGGTTTTTCACCAGTATGTGTTCGTGTATGTTTTTTTAAAACTGAGCTTTCAGAAAATGCTGAACCACAGATTTCACATGAATATGTTTTCTCCCCAGTATGTCTTCGCATATGTGTTTTTAAATGTGTGCTTTGTGAAAATGCTGAACCACATAATTCACATGAAAAGGGTTTCTCACCAGTATGTATTCGCATGTGACGTTTTAAACTTGAACTCTCTGAAAACTTTGAACTACAAACTTCGCATGAATATGTTTTTTCATCAGTATGTTTCTGCAGGTGATTTTTCAATCCTGAACTCTGTGAAAATGCTGAACCACATACTTTACATGAATAGGGTTTCTCCCCTGTATGTGTTCGCATGTGTGTTTTTAAAGATGTGCCTTGTGAAAATGATGAACCACATACCTTACATGCATACGGTTTTTCACCAGTATGTATACGTATGTGACGTTTTAAACTAGAACTTACTGAAAACCTTGAGGTACACAATTCACACGAGTATGGTTTTTCATCAGCATGTTTTTGCATGTGATTTTTTAATCCTGAACTCTGTGAAAATGCTGAACCACACACTTCACATGAATATGGTTTCTCCCCTGTATGTGTTCGCATATGTCTCTTTAAATGTGTGCTCTGTGAAAATGCTGAACCACACACTTCACATGAATATGGTTTCTCACCAGTATGTATGCGCATATGTCTTTTTAAACTCGAGATCTCAGAAAATACTGAACCACATATTTCACATGAACTTTGTTTCTCACCAGTATGCATTTGCATATGGTGTTTCAAAACTGAACTCTCTGAAAACATTGAGCTACACACTCCACAGATGGTTTTCCATCAGTATGTGTAGACATGATTTTTTAATGCTGAATTGTATGAAAATACTGAACCACACACTTTACATATCTCTCCAGCATAGATTCTTATATGAATAGTCAACTTAAACTCTAAACGTTCTGAGCCAGACTCATCACATCAATATAGTTTCTCATTTATGTGCATCAGCACATACTTTTTTTTACATTTGAACTGTAAATGCTGAACCACACACTTCACATGAATATGATTTTTCTCCAGTGTGTGTGTTTTGAAATATTGAATGCTGCTTCTTGAATTGTCTGCAGGGTGTGCTTCTACATCAATCTTTTGATGGGTGATCTTCTATGGAAATACAATCTGTACAAGAAAATAAAATAGTTTTGGTGACTTATATCACAAATCATTTATTAAGAAAACATACAAGTGCAAGATGATTTACAGGATGGCCTAAAAGATATGTTTAAGAATATCTGACAGCTAATTAAAATATTACTTTACTGAATTAAAAAAAAATATGCATTTTTTATCATATATAATTAAAACACATTACACAAATACATTACCCAAAATGTAATACATTCTGGGTATGACGATAAACTACATCTGGCAGCAAAGTTGGAAGATTTTGAGGAGCATGGAACAACCTCTTAATTGCTGCTGTTTCCAAGTCCACCCTGAACCAGGGTGGTAGTACCTGTTAGGGTCCCAGCTATAGGCAAATAGTTAACCCCCAAACTGGGGTCAAAACACAACGGAAATATAAAAATAGATTTTTAGCAATAGGTTTTTGAAAAAAAAAACTACCAGCAATACATAAAAAAAAAAATTACCAGCAATACATTTGAATACATTTTTTTATAGGCATTTCTCTTATTTATGAAGCTAAAATCTTTATAAAAAAATATATATTTATTCATAATTTTTTAACATTTTGCAAACACATCTTCAAAAGTAAGGTCAGAAAGCAGAAGTACCTAAAATTCAAAAACATTAGATTTCTCAAAGTACTTTATTAATTTTTTAAGATTACTGAAAACTATAAAAAATTTTTAAAAAATGTTCACATACAGCCATTGTGTCTTAATTAAAAAAGAACAACCCTTTAAGGAGAAAATATTATGAAAACATTTTTATAAATTTTCTACCAACTATAAACACTCACTTAAAACATTACATCACATCACCATCTTTCTACAGATCCATTATTCATGAATCTAACTTATATTTATGTAATATTTAAAATAATGAAAATATACAAATCCTTTTCAAAAATATGCATGAGAAATGCTTTAATGAAAAATCCAACCAAAACAAGATTATTATATCTTGCTGTGTTTCACTGAGCCACACAGAGGTGACGACAACAGATATTCCCCATATACAAAATTATTGCAACATTTTGCTACATTTCACCAACATACACAAGAGTGACATATATAGACATTTCTCACACACACACACGAATTAATGTTACTGTCCAACATACACCTAGACAAACAAGTGTTTCTTTACATACACACTCATAATGTTTCTTTACATACACTCATAATGTTTCTTTACATACATACTCATAATGTTTCTTTACATACATACTCATAATGTCCAAAATGTTCCTCACACATATCTATATATTATCTATTGCATTAATACATGTGACATGTATCTGACCAAGAAGAACTAAACAAAAACTGTAACATGCCAGTACTGTTTCTCTTTGCTTTTTCATTTCTATCTAAATCTCTGACAAAGATTTAATAGAGGTGAAACATGTTAGACTGAGATATGTTTCCTACTTGTTCTTTATTTTATCACAAACACACAAGGTGTGATGAGTAAATTGTCATCATTTTATATTTTGAATTTCATGCATACATGTTATTTGTTTTTGATTTTATTAGCTGCATGGTATAATAAAGTCAGTTGGTCACCATCTGTGAGAAAAAGTGCACCATAACACAATTTGCTCCACCAGAAATTTGGAAATGTTATGCTATACTGCTTGGCATTCACGCTGGAAGCTCCAATCTAAACATTTCAGTGTCTTTGGGTGTCAATCTGAGGAAAATGCAGAGGATTCAGAAAGAGTTGGATGAGTCTAATGGTGATTATGAAGGTACAGCAGCTTGGAAAACTCTCTCTGATCATTCTGATAAGAAAAGACCTCCTGAGTTTGTTGGTGAAGGCCTCAGACTCATCACAGAGTCCTATATCAAGTACCTTGAGAAGGTAGAGCTACCCTGGTTCAAGAGGGTGGCTGCTGGAAGAACCTTTGTCTGGAAACAGGACTCTGCACCATGCCACACAAGCTAGAGAATCCAGTCATGGCTGTCAGACAATTTCTGCAACAACATCACCCCTTTTATCTGGCCACCTAACTCTCCAGTCTGCAACCCAATTGATTATTATGCACACATGTGTGTGTGGAGTGGGGAGTTGAGCGAGTTTACAAAGTTGTCTGAAGGCTGTGGTTGAAGCCAATGGCGATTTTATTGAATAAATTTACTCTTTAGTATTTCAAGGTATTTTTATCTAAATTTAACAAATATATCTGTTAAAATGAGATTAAGTGTTATTTTCATTTTTGCAGAATTTAGACAATTTATCCATCGCACCCTATATATATATATATATATATATATATATATATATATATATATATATATGGAGGACTTTCCCATTGTTTTTTGATATATGAGGGTCCAGTTGCTCTATTCTTAAAATCAAACTGCCAAACTAGGAGCTAAATACACAGTACTGGTGCACAGCGTATCACATGGTTCCCAAATTACCCTCATCAGGTTTTTTAATTCTTCTAGACTGGTTGGCACTCAAGGCTATAGGACTCAGTCTGTTTTGCTAGTTACACATAGATTGGAGGAGAAAGACAGATGGATTTATACATTTCCCTGGGTATTTGCATGTAAGTGAATGTAATGAGCAACATCTTGAACTTAGCTTCCCAATTCCTCAATCCAAACCGCTGTCTATTACTCAACCACTGTGCACTTTTAATATATATATATATATATATATATATATATATATATATATATATATATATATATGTGTGTGTGTGTGTGTGTGTGTGTGTTCAGGTATGTAGAAAAATAGGAAAGAACACGTTAGGTAAATAATACAGGGTTCTTTGGTATTTTTGTTTTTATTACTAAAAAACAGTGCTCCATACAGAAGTAGAGCTTAGATTATAATTATTTTTTAAAAATATGATTCCTTCGCTACATAAGAGTTCTCCTGTTTCAAAAACGAGAGCCGAAACCATCAATATAATTATTAAAATTAAATTGAATTAAAGTAACAATCCCTGTTTCATTGTCAAGCGAAAATTTAGGAATAACCAATTTTGAAATTTATGTATCGTTATATGAAACAGGGCTTGTTAGTTTAATTCAATTTAATTTTAATAATTATATTGATGGTTTCGGCCCTCGTTTTTGAAACACGAGAACTCTTATGTAACAAAGGAATCATATTTTTTTAAAATAATTATAATATATATATATATATATATATATATGGGGAAATGTATGACAATGTGGAAAAAGTTTTTGTGTGACACATTTCATTCTTTAGGATTTTATCAGCCAAAATTTATTATGTTAGTGTGACTACACATGCACATGAATATGGGATGCTGGGAATTTAAAATTTTCTTATTAGATATCCCACACCATGATTATATATCAAAAAAGTAATGGCACTTGATCTGAAGATCACATTGAGGAATGAAACTGACAGTCACCATGCATTGTTGATGCCTATATCCATACTCTGTTACCAGGTCAGTAGATAGGTCATGAATAGGTCATTGCATTGCCCTTCCCTGTCCTCTGATTGGAAATTTGAACCAAACTCTTTATTTTGTTCACTGGGGTAGATGGTTCTAGTTCCATGTACCATGCCTCTTCTGGATATCTCAGTTTCAGTTAATTCTCATCAGTAACTCAACTCCTCAAGTTTTTGTTCACCTCTGCCAGGTATTGAACTCACAACTTTTGGGGTCAAGTCAATGGATTACTTCAAGTGGCCAAGACATTTGAATATGACAACAAAGATGAGGGCAACAGTCCAATTAATTTAAACAGTGTAAATAGCAAAGTTTATTATTTTAAAATGTAATGATTAGAATTGTAATGGTTAATTTGCAGTTTAGCACCCGCGCTCAGTGCGCATTAAAAATTTCCAGAATACTTACATTTCGTAATGTAATGCGTTGCGGGCAGCCATTTCATACATTGACTGCAGAACAGCTATGAGTGGGATATTCACTTGTCTTGATTATTGTCCACACAATATAGTTCTCTTACGCAGTAATTGAGACAAGTTGAGATGGGTAAGATCAGTAAACAAGGCCGTTAACTATGTTCGCTTCTGCACTTAGCTTTCTGCAGCGAATGTATGCAAACAAGGCCAGAAATGGCTGCCACCACTGACGTGAATGAATCCTAACTTTTACTGTCGATAACTCCAAAATGGTAGATTTTATCAAATTTATCAAGCCAGATTCGAATGAAGCATGTAGAATTACACATAAATGTAAGTATTCTGGAAATTTTTAATGCAAACTGAGCGCAGGTGCTAAACTGCAAATTAACCATTGTAACAATCAGAATTGAAAGAAAAATTAATTTTTGCAGATAAGATTTTTTAGGTATTTTTAGAACATTGACATATTCTTCTTCACTCATCAAACTGCCATTATAAGCAAAAAATAAAAATATCAAATTTAAAAATCTCTTAAAAACCTAATAATTATACTATATGTTTCAAAATCATTTAGTAAAAGGGTTTGTAAAAGTAATGTTTACTTTTTAGTTTAAACTTGGATAAAAATGTTTACTTATGCACTGTATAAAACTTAAAACATATATAATAATCACAACCTGACTTAGAAAAATGTGTGCAAAAAATTTAAAAATTAAAATTAAAGAAATATACAGAACACAAACAGTGCAATAACCTTTCCTTATATAACCAATAGTTTTTTAAGAAATATAATTTTTTATTGTATACAATTTTATGAAATTTAGCAGAATGAACAATTTTACTTTTCAAGACTTAGAAGTACAATTTATTTTTAAAATTAAAAATGATACTTTTAGTTTTGAGTTTCCATGCTTTTTTAGTTTTATTATTTTTTGTGTCTGATGTCATAAAATATTCTAATTTCACCTAATTTGTTTTTTTTTAATCTGAATTTAAGAGTTATTGAATTATCATATTACACTTCCGATAGAAAGTAAAAAAATTATTTCCTTTTTGAAAAACAGTAGCTAAAATATAGGAAAAAAAAAAAAAATTTCCCTTTCAAAAAATGTCAGTGGAAAATGGCATTTAACGTCACATTTTTCAAACATTTTTTTTGTCTTTAAAAAACAAAAAAAACAAACTATGAACAGCAATATAGAATCATTTCAAAATCACACAGAAATTACAAATATATTTTTTTAAATACGAAAAATATTTAAATATTTTTTTAAATATAAATATTTCTTTATGTTGTGCTGTCATATTTGTCAATATGGACGATTTTATCGAATTTTTTTTTTTTACTGATAATCAGAAAATGAAATTATTCAAATTAATTTTTAAATTCGGTTTGAAATACAACAAAAAGTTGCGAAATTTTGCTTGTTGGAATTTATTAATAACTTGAAAATTTGAAATTAAGTCAAATAAAAAATTCAAACCCCTTCTTTTTTAAACATATTTATTTGGTAGTAAGTGCAGTTTTTTTTGTTTTGTTTTGGTTTTTTTGCATTTTTCTTTCAGAAAAATTTGTTTTGAGTTTTCTTTGGGGTTTTTTTTTTTATTGAATTATTTTGGTAAAAAACAAATTTTCCGGATGTTCATAAAAAAGAAAAACATTGATACTGAATTTTTTTTTTTTTACTGAAAAAAACATCTTCAGTAATTTTTCTTTAACTGAAGAAAAAAATGACGAACACCACTACAAATTAAAAATGACACACAAGGTACCAAAAAGTGGGAATGAAAGAGAACCCCCCCACCCCAAAAAAATATTGGAGTAGCAATTTTTTGCTTATATTTCTTCAATTTCAGGGATAAAATAAAAACGCGTCCATTTTTTGGTGGTACCGATATTTAAATAAATTTGTGTATTTATTATTTAAAAATACGTCAAAAAATTTATTTGCGGATTAATTTTTTTTAGGCTATTATTTTCCAAATAATATCAAAATTTAACTACAATAAAGAAAGACATTTGAATTATTTTTTAAAATGCATTTTAATTTTTTTTTAAAGTTTTACTTTTTAAGCATATATTTTTTAATTTAAATTATAAATTCGATTTTTGTTACCGTATTTACAAAACTTACGAAACGAGTGTCACTTTCTCTAGCAATTCATAAATGAAAAGAAAAACAAAACTTTACTTACTTTCCGGCTGTTTTTTTCGCCTAATTTTGCTCTTTGAGAGAAAAAAAGAAGAAAATTCAGGTTAAATTTTCTCGAAAATAAAGACTTCGGAAGAACTAATATCAAGGGAGATAATTCATACACATTCGATTTTTCTTTTCTTTTTTTAATTTACGGATTAAATAAAATTAATATCCATTTAAAATTAAATTTAAATTAAATTTTTGTTTTTACTTTTTCTATTAAATACATTAAATGAATAAATTTTATCTGAAATTTTATGATAGAATATAAGCATTTTTATTTTTTTGTAAAAGCTGATAGTCATTTCATTATTTTGTGGGAAAGTTTTTACAGCCATACAGGTGGGAGTGATATTTAGCTACCCCCCCCCCCGAAGGTTACATGTGGCACAAGGCCGGGTTTAACGTGGGATCTCCGAGCCCATAGGCTCGGCCAAAAATATTCACTCTTTGAACCCGCATAAACGGGTTCAGGGGCAGTCAACCAACCCGAACGAAACTCTGCCCTTCAGCAGAGCCTCGTCCAGGTTCCTCTCCGCCCGAAGGCAGAGTGGGAGTGAATGCAAACTCATCCCAGAGGATATTTTATTGGGTACCCCAAACTTGGGCTAAATCGCGGTACATTTAGTAACACTCTACTTAATTGTTGCTTTTCTATTAATCGACAGAGTTTAAAGATAAAAGCCAGGAATTCAAATGAGAATTTTTTTTTATTTTTTTATTTTTTGAGGCAAGAAGACAATTCCTATTTAAAAGATTCAAGCAACACTGTCTTCCTAGCCATTTTTCCTACAAGTTAGCATTGGGACCATATTAAGCTAATCAGTGTAAATCTCCAGAAGAACATGATGTGAGAATTTTAATGACCTCCCATACCTGGTCGTGGATAGATGAACAAAGAGAGAGAATATTAAACATTCTTTATATAGGTAATGCATTGCATAACATGAAAGAGAACAAATCAAGATTGCTAAAAGTATGTAGTGATCACTTATATGTGCCACACCTCTGCTTTCTTTAATGTCATTGGTTCATAAATATATGATACTTACCATATGACAATTTTGCCATCGCACATCATTTGAATTATTCTCTAAAATCACGGATTGGTCCATTTCCTGACCAATCGCGTATTTTAGTATCTTTCTATATTTTTGGCACCAAGCTCACTGGAGCCTATGCATCACTATATAAACTCTCTTGCTGTTAGCCAACACCCAGTAACAGTTCAATTCTTGGAAAATACAGCACCACGCATATTTCTTATGACATTTTCATTCTTAATTATTACTCATTCAAGTAATCTTACTAATTTCTATTGATATCACTCGTGAACATTACATCTTTCCACACTCCTAACAGACTGTGGAAATTATTCTTTATTTAGCTAAGACCTTAATTGAACTTTGTAGTTAAGTAATATTCAACATTGTACTCAACATTAATTAGCTAAACTTACCCTTTTTATTATGGAAAAAGGGAAGCAACTTTCTTTATACTATTGTTGATATTTGTATATCATTGTTAATACAATAGTTTATTAATGTTCACTGAGCTTGAGTATTTTTCTCTCATGTATGTTGTGCATTATTCATGTGGGGTGTTGTTTTACAAGAACACAGCTTTCCTTCTTGATTATATTCACAGTGACCCTAGCCAACAATTCTTACAGCACCACTACATTTGGCAACCCCGACGTAGGCAATACATTTGGTAACCCCGACGTAGGAACTACAAGCATATTCCTTTAGTGGTTATTCGCAAAGCTTAGGAGACGAAATCCAAAAATATATCTACTGAAATGGAAGACATGTCTGATTAGTGTTTCATATTTCACTGTATTTCTGTATGTTCTCGCATTATTCAGAACTGCATTCCTGTTAGAATGGTCTGGAGGCTCATATCATCACTTTATATTCTTTTTGATGTCTCCAGTCTGGAATCTATTGGCTGCATGTTGGATTCACAGCCATTCTCATTTTTATTGGAATAGGTAAATACACATGTGGACTGCAACATGTTCTACTAGCATCTGCCCTTAGTACTCAAAATCTCATTTAATGCCCAATCTTGGTTTCATCTATTCTGTAGGGGTATTGAATGGCCACAACTCAATCTGTACATTTTTTTACTTTACAAATTTGTTTTAACATCCCGCTACCACTTTCTTATCAATGTCAACTTCTGTGCAAAAAGCGGATCACAGAGCTTATCAAGCTTCATATATATTTTCAGAATACCTCAACTTCTGATTGGTTACTTAATATTTAAATCATATTCGAATAACATTGACCTAGTTCTTGACCTGACTAAAAAATAATTCCACCCAAAATCTTTCAAGCCTGTCATGTTGATTATAAATACCAGACACGAATTCATCCTTTCTCTTCTTCCTTGATTACTCTCGCTACAAAAATGTAGTCGTAAAAAAAACTGCATTTCGACCCCTTTGCAGACAAACGCTATGAAAACATATTCATGCATACATGTACATACAAAACTTTTCAAATTTCATTACGAACATTACAAACTTAATGACAAGCAACAGAAACTTAATTACAAACATTATGGAACATTCAACCCTTCGGAAGCTAAAAGTTTACTCAACATATTCTCAGCTTTATAATTCTTTCAACTCTCTAACAGTGAACATTTTGAGCAGCAAGTTCATTCAACTTTTATGAGCTCAGATAAAAAATATTTCATTAGCAAAAACTAGTCATAGAGACATAACACCAACAAAAATAGTAAGCCCTATGCTTGTACATCATTATAGAAATAGAAATATAAATCTCGTTGTTGTTATAAAACCTTTGTGTGTGTGTGTATGTGTTCCTTGTTGTTTCTCTTGTTGCTTTTGCTTACACATTCATAAAGTAAAAAAATATGTGGGTTGATTTAGGCTGTCAATACTGTCACAGTGTCAGCAAGCAAACAAGAGAAACAACACAAAAACTGTTTTTATAATAACAATCTTCAGTTTACTGTATGGCATACAACGCAATCAAGTGTGTGATTTTTATATAGTAAGAGTTGTAATTAATAGCAGGATTTATTCACCTTTAACTGTTATTTGAATTAGTTAAAACTTTAAGGAAGATATATATTTTTTTTATCTGGGCTCACAGAAAAGATTTCAGTTCATGAAATACAGTTCAGTCTTAATGAAAGAAATGTTCTTCGATAATTAGGTGTTGTAGGCTGAAATTCGATGTAAGATGAGTTCAAAGAAACTTGTTGATTGAGAGAAAATGTAATCTTCACTTGAATATTGAAAAATTGAATTAACTGACCGCTAAAATTGTTCACTGAAGAGAGATGAACATGAGTGAGAGAATTCTGGAAAGCTGAGAATATGTTGAATCATAACTTATAGCTCCAGAAGATTTTGAAGTAAATTAAGTTTCTGTTGCTTGTATTTGATGAGTTAAGGGATGTTCAATGTTCGTACATACATGTGCATGTGTCATAACATTTTCTCTTAAAGGGACAAACACAACCTTTCTACAGAACTACATTGCTGTGGGTTTGATAAGACAGGAAAGAGAAAGAGTTGAAAATATCGCTGGTTTTTATAATGTTGTATGTCACGTGATAGGCTTGAAACACATAGACAGATTTTTGGTGGAATTGTATTTGCGTTCACGTCAAAAACTAGGTCGATACAATTCGAGTGTAGTTGAAAACATGATATTAGCATTAACTGACCAATCAGGAGTCAGAGAAATATCAAAGCTCTGTAATTCACTTTTTGCATAAAATTGAACAAGTTATTTTCAGCTATTTGAAATGATGTAGAATCAAAATTCTACAGTAACCTGTATATTTTTTTTATATTGACTCTTTCTAGATTCAGTTTAACATGTAAATCTTATAAAAATATTAACTCAATATAGTCTCAATCAGAAAAAAACAGAAAATACATAAAGAGGAAATGTTCATACAACAGATTAAATGATCTAACACAAAATAATATCCAAAAATGTTTAAGACAAAGGTAAGAGAATTTGTTGCACACTGAAGTGATACATGGTTGCATACATTCAAAAGTATAAGAGGGATAGTCTGAAATACTTAGTATTTGTGAATTGTTGAGAAAAAATTCTTTGAAGTGCTGCATGCTGGTTAGAGGCTAGTAATATACATTATTATATATTAATATATTATATATATATTAATATACATATATATATTAATATATATTAATATATTATATATATATATTAATATACAGAAGTGAACATAGAAGTCAACACTTAGAGGCGACAGTGTATTTCATGCTAGATGTAATCATCAGGCCACGAGTCTTGTGACCTGACGATTGCATCTAGCATGAAACAGACTGTCGCCTCTTAGTGTTGACTTCTATGTTCACATTTTTATATTTACACACGCTCTGTCTCTGATATTGAGCACTTTATCCCATAAATATATCACATCTTAAGACTATATTTCTTCATATATTAATATACATATATATATTAATATATTAGTATATTATATATATATATATATATATATATATATATATATATATATTAATATACATTAATATATATAAATATATATTACACTGGTCACAAGGAAATGAAATTAAACCTTTCACATGACTTCAGATGCTTGATTTAATTTTTCTCCACATTTTATATGAAAAAGAATTTTGCATAGGCTTGCTACTTTCTTTCCATTGATGCTTAAAACTTTGTCTTCCATCTGATAGACAAAATAGCTTGTAGCAAAAATAAAGCAAACTGTCACAAATTTGAAGAAGAGTCATACATCCACATCTTTGCAAATCCAGTCTTCCTACTGTCGGCTTATTTCTGTTCCCTTGTTTACTGGCACTAATATGCATTTGTAGGCAGCGCATCTGGGTTATTCTATCAACCATTTTCTTTTATAAATGACGGAATGAGTTTACTCCATTTTTTCTTTGTATTATGGAGACAATGGCATCAGCAGGTGCACGCCCTTAGCCTTTTTGAAGGTAAATGGATTTCTTCTGTACAGGAAGCTACATAATTAAGCTGGTATTAATTATTTTCAATATTTGATATAAATTATTTTGAATGTAACAGCTCTACCTTGTTTCATATCTCAGTTATCCTTCTCAAGTAATATTTTCATCTCACTACTATCAGTTTCGTAAAACTGGTTGGCCACAAATTGTAGTTACTTTCCTTTAAGCAACTCCTGGGTGAATTCATTTGACTTGCTTAGGGATACACAACAGAAAGACAAATGATAGAAAGTTTTCAACATCAGCAGCATCAATAACAAAAGAGAAAAAGTTCAGTGATTACAGTCAAGCATGACAACCAGCATAAACACTTATCAGCAGGTAGGATAGGTTTAAGGCTCCAATTTCTCCACAAAGAATTGTCCTATGGGACAATAACCTAGTACTAAAAATAAGAATTAGACAAGATATTCCAAGCTATGGGTAGTGGAACAAGAAAAGTCGGTAAATTTTCATTGTAACACCCAAGCGCTAATATCCCTGCTGACAGATGTCCGTATCATGATTGGGGACCACAAATTGTGATTTTTTATACACGCAAATAACTCTTAGTTTTTTTCACTTGTTTCAATTTATTTATAATTTATGAGTATTTTCATCGATATTTTCATATATTTGAAAGTACTTTGTTATTCTTTTATTTGTCGATATTTTCATATATTTGAAAGTTAACTTTCTTCTTTAAAAAAAATTACTTTGTTATCTATTTCTTTGTCGATATTTTCATATTATAAAGAAAATAAATAGAAACTACACTTATCACTTATATTTGAATGTTAACTTTCTTCTTAAATTAAGTACAAATAAAAAATAAAAAAAAAAGAAGAAAATCGCTTTACGGAGAAAGTTAAATTAAAAAGAAAAAAGCGCGTACTAATTTCTTTAAGGGAGTAAATATACCAAAATTGTATAAGTGCGCGAAATGGTTCAGCAGAGAATGTCTCTCAATAAGCCAGTAAGGGATGACAAAAAGAGCAAGAAGTCCGATTTTTTCTGGTCGTTAACATCCAAAAAGGTAGGTTTCTTCAATATCTAATTGTTGATTTGAGTTAAGCATATACATTTGCATGGAAATAAGACTATTTTGGAAAAATTTGAAGGGATATTAGTGCTCAGGTGTTACAATGAAAATTTACCGAAAAGTCTATATACCTGTACATTAAATAAAGGGTTCAGTTCAGAATTGCCTATAGGTAACAAATTTGATATACACTTTATGAATGTTACAGTGGCCGAAATCTTGTAATAACAACAACAATAGTTTGCATGTAAATAACCACATCATTTTACTTTCAACATTTTAGGTAATAGTTTTATGTTTACATTGGTCATCACATAAGGGAATACTCTCCATGAATTTTTTTATGCTTGATTTATATGGAAGCTACACATAGAAGAGACTAACATAATAAAGCTGGTATGAATTATTTGATATAGATATTTTGATTGTGCCAGCTTTTCCCTATGTTGTATTTTATTTATTCTTTTTAAGTAATATTTTTATCTCACTGCTATCAGTTTCAGTTTGTCTATCCAGCCATAAAGCATCTTTCAGGATGATGTTTTAAGCAAGAATCTTCATCTATTTTTGATGTGTTCCATTATTCATATTAGATGCTCTAAAAACTTAAGTATTTTTGCATTTCACTCACAATGTTAGAATTAATAAAAAAGAAAGATGTATCATTTTTAGCAATTGTTTAAAAACTAACATAATGACAACTGTCGCAATACAATCATTATTGAAAATGAAATTTGTTAAAATTAACAGTAGCAGAAACAGTGCATCAAGAATGTGCTTATATTTAATAGTGTTGAAGAGTAATTGCCAAGAAATGCTCTTAAATGCTACCAATTTTAAATAGCTAATCACATAATGAAATACTGTCCAATATTTTTTTATGCTTGACGAAATTATGAATATCAGCTTTTAAAAAAAAATCCTTATATTCCTTCATAAAATTTCAGATAAAACTTATTCATTTATTGTATTTACTAGAAGAGAAAAAAAAGGAAAATTTAAGGATTCTATTAAATGGATATTAATTTTGATTAATCAATAAGATTTAAAAAACAAAACAAAATGAATTTTGCATGAATTACCTCCCTTGACAGTGGCTCTTCCAAAGTCCTTTTCTAACTTCAAATAACACCTTCCGTTTATTTTCAAGAAAATTTAACACATAAATTTTAATTTCATCTTAAATTCTATATTTACCTCTTATCTCTTTAACATAGAATTGCCTCAAACAGGAAAATTAGATGAAAACAAACTGAAAGAAGTAAAGCGTGTTTTCTTTGCATTTACAAATTTGCAGAAAGTGACACATATATTTTATTTTTGTTGTACATCGCATTTAAAATTCATTTGAAATTTTTTTGTTTTTTTTAAAATAATTTAATTTTATTGGAGCTAAATCTTAATGTTATTTGAAAGATCATACCCTGTAGTCTAAATTTAATGATTAATCCCCCCATAAATAAATAAATCTATAAAATCTTGTCAAAGAATATCAATTAGAAATTTCATTTAATTGAGGTCTTACATATTTTTTTTTACTTACATGGCAAACTTAAAAGTCTAAATTTGCATCTTGCAAAGAAAACAACTTTTAATTAGGTACCTTGCTAAAAATGAGTTTTTAAAAAATGCACAATACAATAATTAAGTACCTCACAATTCACTAAAAATCAGTATACTATGCTGAAAAAGAGCTCCAACTTTGATAAAAACAAAGTTTAATTGTTCAAATTTTTATATTATTATTAAGAGGAAAGATCAAAGGTATTTTTTGATTATTTTATTACATTTTTTAATCCTTTTTAGCACGTTCGAAATTTTGGTTAAAAATCTTGTTTTCCTTGTGTCAGCGGGTGAGCCAAAGATCAGTAGGGAAAATTTAACATCATTTTTGGATTTAAAAACACATTGATTTGGAAATTCTTGCAAAAATCAAATAATTGTTGGATTTTAGTGAAATTTTCAAGACTTAATTCACAATTGAATGAAATCATTTTAGAAATGTTTTTTCAGAAAATCTTTTTTTATATATCTGTTATTCCCACTTAATTTTATGAAATTGAAAGAAATTAAAATTAAACGTGTTATAAAATAAAATAAGACATATCTCGGCTGATTTACAGGCAAATATTCAAGAGCGAGAACCGGATGTGAACAGGACAAAACACCGTCACAAAATGACCATTATCTTCATTTACAAAATGTTCCCGACACACGTGTTCCGGTCAAAAAATAAAATAATATTTAAAGTGTTCTATTTTTTGTCCAATAAAAATGCTTCCCTCCTAATTATACTCGCTTCGTTTTTCGAGCCTGTTAAGCCATAAAAAATGCTATAAAAGGGGTCACACGGAAATTCAACAGGCAGTTAACAGGTGGCCAGTGAACAGACCTGTCACGGTCAGGTCGAGCGGTCAGCAGCAGGGGAGCATCAACCACCATCAACATGTGTGAACTACTATGAGAGATCAACCTAGATCCGAAGCCGACTTAAAACCACGCAAATCTATTTCTGCTGTTGTCGTATTTCTTTCTTGCAACCATACGCCTGTCTATAACAAACGTATGCTTCAGAATAGCAACTGTCAGTCTCCATTATATCAAAGGCTTATAGAAAAAGAAAAAAATGAAGGAGAACATGACCAAGAATTGTGAGTACATTTCAGTTGTTGTACACTCTGACATTCTTCAGGTGATATTGAAATTTCAAAATAAACCCTTTATTCATCCTACAGTGGTAGATTGTTCTAATTCCACGTGCCCAAGGACACAAGCCCCAGTGAATAAAAGCATTGGTAGAGTAATCCAAAAAGTGACTTGACGCAAACAGTTGTGAGTTCAATGCATGGCCACATCATAGGGAACAAAAACTTATTACGAAAGGGAAGTAGCTGATAATGATATATCAAAAACAAAGGCATGGCACGTGGAATTAGAACAATCTACCCCTGTGGACTAAATAAAGGATTTGGTTCAAAATTCCAATGTATATCACCATAAGAAGGTCAGAGTGTACAAAACATTGTGAATATGACAATAAAGATGAGGACAACTGTCTGAATGATGTAAATAGATATTGATAAACATTTGACAAACATCAAATTGTGTGGATGTATTATGCCGGAACACACATACATACATACAAAAATACAAATTACATATAACGCCAAGTTATTAGTTAATTAATCACCACTATGTTATTATAGACAATTTACAAATCACAGCAATGCGACAATTTTGTAATCGCTCTATTTAAAAGTAGTCAGTTTTGTGCACTTTTGGAAGAAATGGATCACAGAAGCTTTCTTAAGTCTCCCCAAAGCTCACTTGCTGATTGGTTGATGCCAACCAATCAAATCGTTTGCATATGAAGAATAATTCTTCCTGCACAGTGATTTGGAGCCTACAATTGCTTATAAAAGTTACGGCCATTTTCTTTCTCACTCACACACCACACACCACTCACACGCTGAACATACCTTGTACACACTCATATAAACTCTTCCTACACAGCAATATCTTTCAAGAACAATCATTACAAGAGACTCTAATGAACATTCTTCCAGTGAACTTTGGAACACTAAAATAACAGATAAAGAGAGACAACTCTTGGTTAATTCAACCTTTTCTTACTTAAATGCATGCTTTCTTTCACATCGTTGTTTGATAATGTACATCCTGTTAAATACATATTTTATGTGTAACAATGTCTTTTGGTTATCCTTTTCTGCGTCAGCCATGTTTCCTAATCTAAAGTTAAATTGATGTGGTGAAGTCTGCCACAAAATGAATATTCACAAGGAGAGTAGTTTCCATTCCTGTTTTGTTTTAAATAGAAATGGTTCTGCAAACTCTAGAATGGAGCAAGATCTGGAGAACAAGTAGGCTGAGTTTTCATGAAACAAAGGATTTGTAGGGACATTATTATTATAAATAATTAAAAATAAAATATAAAATAATAATAATCATGAAAATTATAATAAAATAAAATAAAACAATAATATTTAAACTTTGTTTAAAATAAATAAAAAATAAAAATAATAAAACTTACCCAGTATGCAACAGAAACTGTTCCTGACGGATATATAGACACCCTGCCAAAAGACATTAAATACAATCTCTTCATCAAGAATCCTCAGACAGGCAACGTGTGTAACTTCTCTCTTTGTGCTATGGTGTATAATATGAAGTAACTTCTTCCTTTCATTACATCTACCATGAAACAATTGTAACATAAACAAAATATATATACACCAATACACACAAGAAAAGTATAAACAAATTGTATGAAATTAACCTACAATTTACCATGCTTTCCTGTCAAGTATGTTTTTATTTCCATGAATGGGAGACTAATTTCTGCTGCTATGTGAGTGATGCCCTACAGATTGCATTCTACTTATTTTTATATGCATATTTCATGTATGCAATTCTCATTTCAAATTTAATTTTTCTTATAGTTTAATCTGTGCAAATTCATCTGACTGAAATCTCTTTAAAATTCAGACAAGACTATGATACTTTAAGTAGACATTATTTCTATTGACCTACGTTGTTTGGTAGATTTGATTGTTTCGTTTTCTACAGCTTATCAACCATTTGCAGGTTATTTAAAGCCAGAAGATATTTTTAGATTAAAAAAAAAAATTATGATTTAGTGATACAAGTTTTACTAATTAATCCATAGCTGGGGGGGAGAAGAGGTGGTTTCAAACCTTTCCCAAGGGTATTTGCGCATAAGTAAGTACAACGAACTCGAGTGGAATGAGAAGTCAGCTTTCCAATTAACAATTCTGAGCTTACAGCACCTGGCATTCCTAAGCAGTCACCCATCTAGATATTGACTAGGCTCAATGTTGCTTAACATCTTTGATCATATGAGAAATGGTGTTTCAATACGATTTGGCCATAAGCCCAAGTAATATTTAGGGGTCAGTTTATTACTTAATAATAATAGAAACCCCCCCCCCCACATTATGTCCAGTACAGTTTTCTGTTAATACAAACTTATCCATGCCATAGGAAATGACAATGTCTTTTGCTATTATTATAAAATAAAATAAGACATATCTCGGCCGATTTACAGGCAAATAAACTAACATACTCAAGAGCGAGAGCCGGATGTGAACGGGACAAGGCCCCATCACAAAATGACCATTATCTTCGTTTACGCATGTTCCCGACGCACAAGTTCCGGTCGAAAAATAAAATAATATTTTAAAGTGTTTCTATTTTTCGACCAATAAAAATGCTTCCCTCCTAATTATACTCGCGTCATTTCTTGAGCCTGTTAAGCAATAAAAAAAAAGGCCATAAAAGGGGTCACACGGAAGTACAACAGCAGTCAACAGGAGGCCAGTACTTTCTGAGTGACTGTTCGGTTGTACTCTCTTCCTACAGATGGGAGGAACCCAAAAGAGGCTACGCCGAAGGGCAGAGTCTCCTTCGGGGAGGTAGACCAGCCCTGAACCCGTTTATACGGGTTAAATGGCCTTGTGCCACATGACACCCTCGTGGGGGGGGTGACTGAATATCATCAACAGGAGGCCAGGGAAGAGACCTGTCACGGTCAGGCTGAGCGGTCAGCAGCAGTCAGCAGGGGGAGCGCCACGCCAACCTGTGTGAACTACTATGAGAGATCAACCCAGATTCGAAGCCGGCTTATGAACTTTACCACAAGGTAGCTGTCCCAAACCCACACGTTCCTGTTGAAATGAATCATGTAAATCTATTTCTGCTGTTGTCGTATTTCTTTCTTGCAACCATACGCTTGTCTATAACACTGTTATTAGGTTTTCATATGCAAATGTAAATATATATATATTTTTTTTATATTTATCTAGTAATTATTGGGAGATTGTTTTATTACTTAATAAAACATAAAATAGATCCCCCACTTTATGTCTAGTAGGATTTTAACAATTCTGAGTCATTATCCATTACACCACCCACACATCCAAACTTACAGTATCTGGAATTCCCAAACGGTCACCTATCTGACCAGGCTTGATGTTGTTTAACTTCAGGAATCGGTGTTTGGTCATAATGTGGCTGTATATCTTCCTTGTTTGGAGAATGCTATATGCAGGCTAGTGGACATATTGCTAGAAAAAACAAGATTTCTTAAAATGGATAGAATTTAAATTGTAGTGAAGCTATCAAGCATTAAAGAAACAGTGTTAAAGTAAAAAAAAAATATTTTCTGCAAATTATATTCTTTATGATAGAATTGTAAAATATGAAATACAAGATTTTCTCTTCTATACTTCTTTTCAAAATTCCGTGGAATTTAACAAGAAACAGCAAAAATCATATATACAGGAAATCAAATGACTTATTTTTTATTCCTCTTATTTTGTTAGTAATTATGTCAACATTATTAACAAATGTATAATGAGGTACTCAGGAGTTTATTAAAGGAACATTTAACATTTAAAAAGAAACACATTTTCATGCAAGAAAAATCATACATACATATAGGAAATCAAATTCTAAACTGGATCCTCACAAAGCATGCGGATATGATGGTATCTCTGCAACAGTCCTTAAGAAATGTGCTCCTGAACTGGCTCTTGTTCTCTCTAAACTCTACAATAAATGCTTTGCTGCTTCTTGCTTTCCTACTTGTTAGAAATCCTCTTCTGTATTTCTAATCTTTAAGAACTCGGGTAAACTATCTGATCCTTCTACCAGCCTATTAGCCTTCTATCTCTTTTTGGAAAATTATTAGAGGCTCTAATTAAATGATTTGGTTAAGTATCTAACATAGCAGGGTCTTCTTTCAGATAAGCAATATGGCTTTCACTTCTCCAGGTTAACTGCTAATGTGTTAATGATTACTGTTGAAAGAATCTGTCAAGCTTTAGATCAGAATGGTAAAGCTCAGTCTGTTGTTTTGGATATCTTGAATGCATTTGACAGGGTTTGACATGGTCTTCTTCAAAATTTATCAAATTGCAAAATGAAATTTGTTTTGAATGGCCACTCTTCTAAATTTTGTTTTTTGTTACAATAATGCAGGTGTCCCTCAGGGGTCTATCCTTGGATCTAAGTTATTTTTAACTTTCATGAATAACCTTCCTAATTTCATTAGTTCTCAACTCAGTATCTATGCTGATGACACAACTATTTTCTACTGTCTCAATGGTAAATCTGATTGGTTCAAGAAAGCAGGTGATCTAAAAATGACCTACAATCTGTTGTCAATAGTGACAAAGAATGGCTTGTTAATTTTAATGTATCAAAGCCAAAATTTTTCTTTTAATCATCTAAGAAATCCCTTTTTAACTTCCATCGCTGATGGCTGATGCTAACCACCAGTAGAGCAACTCATTATGCCTTCTCAGCCTAACGTTTTCAACTGACATGAAATGGAAAGATTATATTGAATCAATTGCTAAGTATACAGCTAAAAAAGTTGGTTCACAATGTTGTTCTAGACAGTTTCAACAAAACTTCACAGGACTACGTAAAATTACCTTGCGGTGGTTCTGACAGCGCCAAAAATTGGAAAAACAATTGTTTTTGCACGAAATCAATTTGAAAACACAATTAAGAGGCATCACTGTCAAAAGAATGAAAGGGGAACAACTCATATCAAGTTATACTTATAAAGCCAGGTTGTTTGTGTGTTCATTTATATATGGGATCAGATTTCCTACACTTTTTTTGGCAGGTAGTGTTTCTTATTGTCTTGCACACTTTTTTCTTTATTTTTACATTCAGAATGCTTTAAAAATTCCATTTACAAGACAATTGTTTATAATAAAATTCTATTCAATCAATAGACTTATAACGATTGAAAACAATGTTTTTGTTTGAGTTTGGGTTTGACCAATTCATAAAAAAAAAACTAATTAAGACATGCGTGTCCGTCAACCTTAAACAATAATCTTTGTCAATTTTATTTTTCAGTCTTTATGATGGTCGATACTTGATCTATCTCTTACTGTTACATCCCCGGGCAACGCCAGGCTCTACTGCTAGTATAAACTAAAAATATGGATACACCTACACATTGGCAACTGAACAGTTTCCATTAGAAATCTTTTAAGTTCTGTGTGAATTTCTAGGATGAGGAGTTCTCATTTTTCTTTTCATTACACTCCAAACAAGGTAATAAAGCCACTAAGATGTAAGGGGTTACTTGGCATGGTAAAAATAAAAACATTATTAAGGAGAGACAACAATTCATTGAGCTCAAGTAGACAATACTGGGTCCAGGAATTGAACTCAGAATTACTACATCAGAAAATTCACTAAACTATTGTCCTGTAGGATAATTCTCTGGAGAAAATTGGAGCCTTAAACCTAACCTGCCTGCTGATGAGTGCCGCTGTTGAAGACTTGCTGTCATTTTTCTTTCTTTATTAGCAACTCTCATATCGTATTTATTTCTATGCTAGGCCTACTAAGGAAGTCCTTATAGCCTAGCATATGTATTGATTCTTTCAAATGTCTAACTCTCCAATTTCACAAATTGAACATACATGGAACATATTTCAAAAATACTTTCTACATTTCAAATCAACTAATGAGAGAGTGGCTTTGTTGATTTCTTCAGAAACCATAAAATTTTCACTATTGATTATTGCCAGGAGTTTTAATGAGAAAATAAGAACTGTAGTATATTTCTGCATATAAGACAACCTTTAAATCTCAAAAGTCAACCTTCAAAATTGGGGGTTATATTCAGTCAGTTATGTGCCGTACGTGATACACACTTAAGTGGTCATATATCTTTCAATACATGACTGACAAGGCAGATTTTTTTTCCCACAGTAGGTTGCCATTTTTCTTTCTGTGGTAGACCAGTTGCCATCCAAGGCTATAGAACATAGTCTGTGCTGCTACTTACTCATAGCTGGGAGGAGAAGACGATTCATACCTTTCCTAAGGGTATTAGCATGTAAGTGAATGTAATGGATTTGACTGGAATTTGAACTCATCTCTCCAATTCCTCAATCCGAGCTGCTATCCATTACTCCACCTTATATTACAACTAGCAGTAGAGCTCGGCATTGCCCGGGGATGTAACAGTAAGAGATAGATCAAGTATCGACCATTATAAAGACTGAAAAATAAAATTGACAAAGATTATTGTTTAAGGTTGACGGACCCGCATGTCTTAGTTTTTTTTTTTCTTTTTTTTTTACGAATTGGTCAAACCCAAACTCAAACAAAAACATTGTTTTTAATTGTTAACTTATGAGTCTACCAATTGAATAGAATTTTATTATAAACAATTGTCTTGTAAATGGAAGTTTTGTTGAAATCGGTTGAAAAATGTAGGAAATCTGATCCCATATATAAACGAACACACACACACAAACAACCTGGGTTTTATAATAAGTATAACCTGATATAAGTTGTCCCCCTTTCATTCTCGCAATGTCTCAATAGTGTTTTCAAATTGATTTTGTGCAAAAGCAAGTGTGTTTTTTCCAATTTTTGGCGCTGTCAGAACCACCGCAAGGTAATTTTACGTAGCCCTGTGAAATTGGTTGAAAAATGTAGGAAATCTGATCCAATATATAAACGTACAGACACACACACAATCTGCGTTTTATAATAAGTAAGATTCAAAAAAAGAAACCTTAATTTCTGAGTGATGTTTGTCAGTAGGCTAACCTACGCCTCGGTGTGATGACTAATAATGTATATAAAAAGATTTATATTATCAAATAAATTGAAAATAAAAGTAATAAAACCATTTCTACCTTATATATTACTAGCATAACTTCATAATTGCCTATTCGAAGAATAATTCCATATCAATGAAATGAACTTGTATCCATGCAAGTTCAGCTGATAAAATGTAAACATCAAGTTATGATTGCATTCACAGCAAACTTTATCTTTCAATAACTTTTAATTTAAACCTCACTTCATACTTTCTTCATTTCGCTGGTGGTTCCATGATTTATATGGGTATAAGTTAATAAGAAATTTCAACTGGCTTAGATAGAAGTTAGGAACAGACTGAATAAAAAAAATGTTGCAAGTGGAATGTACTATTATCAGTAGTATTTTGTGATTGTTGATGAAGTATAAGTAAATGGTCATTAGTACACCAGGCTGTTTTTAACTGTTTAGATACAGGAAAAGAAAAAGAATCAGTATTGGCAAGGTCACGTGATGAAACAAACAAAACAATGTTTTCTCTTTTAGGAGACATGTGTAGAAAAAACATGATATAAAATCGGTCTTGTTATTTTGTTTATGAAACATAAACAAAACAATGTTTTCTCTTTTAGGAGACATGTGTAGAAAAAACATGACATAAAATTGGTCTTGTTATTTTGTTTATTTTAAATTTCTAAGGATACAGTAACAACTTTTCCAATAACATCATCTTTATTTAACCAATAAGCAAGTATAGGATAAATTCATGAAAATTTGCTATATTTTTTGATCTCATCTTATCTAAAGGTCACCTTATATGTGGAAATATTAGTGGTAAAAAATAACTAGTTTCATCAGCATTATTAAAATGTTTCAAATGATATGCTATATTCCTTTTCACAAGAATTTCTAATGTTTAATTAGGTTTGGTTTATATGGCATATAAACTCTTTATGGGTCATTTAATGATGAAATTTAATTTTCATGGGAGCATTAATTTCTTTCATAAAAACATATTAATGGTGAAATGTTCTGGTATTTTTACTATAAAAATATTTATACTTTCATAGTATTTTAACCCCAGTTTTGGGGTTCTCTATTTGCCTATAGCTGAGACCCTAATAGTTGTTACCCCCCCTACTTCAGGGTGGACCTGGGAACAGCAGTAATTAAGAAGTAGTTCCATGCTCCTCAAAACCTCCCAATCAGAGGCCTTGCTGCCAGATGTAGTTTATTGTCATACCCAGGATAGGATTTAATTAAGTTGTTAAAGTGCAAAACAATTGTAATGTAATTTAGTATACTAGATAAAACTTGAAATGTTTTTTTATTCAATAACCATCAACAATATAGGTGTCATTCAAGTCAAAATCTTAGAGAAAGGTGTTTACATTATCACTTAAGGAAAAATATTTAAACCAAGGAGATAGAATTAGAAATAGCTTGATATGTCCATCCAATTGCCAGAGTAGAATCTAATGAATAATTCTTAAACTTATATTCACTATTATGAAATCTATTTGCAAAATAGAACAAACATTGTAGTAATACACACATCAAAAACATATTTCAGTATGTTTGAATGCCTATTTTGAATATTTTTGAAACATTTGCAAGATTTTCAACTTGAGTGCTGTGAAAATACTGTACCACATATTTCAAATAAATATAGTCTCTCTTTCTCTCTCTAGAATGTGCACATACCTGCATTTTAACCTAAAAATGAAGCACACACTATAAACAAACAAGGTTTCTCACTAGTATATGTTCGCATAAAAGCTTTTTAATATAAAAATTACAAATCACACTTGTCACATTATTATGATTTCTCACATACATGTGTGTACATGTGAGATTTTAAACTTCAAGTAGGTGAAAATACTGTAACAGTGACATCACATGAATATGGTTTCCCACCAGTATGTGATTGCACATGTCGTTTTAAATGTGAATTTGTTATAAAGGCTGAACCGCATACATCACACAAATATGGTTTCTCACCAGTATGTGTTCGCACATGTTGTTTTAAATGTGAGCGTTGTGAAAATGCTAAGCCACACACCTCACAAGAATAGGGTCTCTCCCCAGTATGTGTTCGCATGTGTGTTTTTAAATGTGAACTCCGAGAAAATGCTGAACAACACATTTTACATGAATATGGTTTTTCACCAGTATGTACTTGCATGTGTGCTTTTAAAACTGAGCTCTGTGAAAAAGCTGAACCACATATTTCACATGAATATGGTTTTTCACCAGTATGTTTTCGCATATGAATTGTCAAACTTGAACTCTCTGAAAATGTTGAACCACAAACTTCACATGAATATGGTTTCTTGCCAGTATGTGTACACATGTGAGATTTTAAAGTTGAACTGTGTGAAAATGCTGTCCCACAAACTTCACAGGAATATGGCTTCTCACCAGTATGTGTCCGCATGTGAGTTTTTAACTGTGAATTCATTATAAACGTTGAACCACATACTTCACATTTATATGGTTGCTCACCAGTATGAGTTTGCATGTGTCGTTTTAAAAGGGAGCTCTGTGAAAATGCTAACCCACACACTTCACAGGAATATGGTTTCTCCCCAGTATGTGTCCGCATGTGAGTTTTTAACTTTGAATTTGCTATGAATGCTGAACTGCATACTTCACATGAATATGGTTTTTCACCAGTATGTGTTTGCACATGCCGTTTTAAATGTGAGCCCTGTGAAAATACTGAACCACATACTTCACAGACATGTGGTTTTTCACCAGTATGTGTCTGCATGTGGGTTTTTAAATGTGAGTGCCGTGAAAATGCTAAACCACATACTTCACATGAATATGGTTTCTCTCCAGTATGTGTTCGCATGTGTGTTTTTAAATTTGAGCTCTGTGAAAAAGCTGAACCACACACTTTACAAGCATATGGTTTCTCTCCAGTATGTGTCCGCATATGTGTTTTTAAATTTGAGTGTTGCAAAAATTCTGAACCACATACTATACATGAATGTGGTTTTTCTCCAGGTTGTGTTTGCATATCTATCTTAGCTTGAGAATAATTTTTCATAGGCATATTGACAATCTGCACAATACCAAAGTTTTATTGTCTTTTTTAAGTGAGTTTTCTAGATAAGATTCTAAAATTCATTTTCAAAGGATGTTTTTACTCTGTTTCCTCAGATTCAATCATAATAAATAAATTGTTTTTTTTATTGATTTGTTTTCTATGACTTTGCAGGTTATTTAAATCCAGAAAATATATTTTAGATTTTAAGAATTTTTTTGGTTTTACTAATTATAATTAACCTATAGCTGTGGGGGAAGCAGAGAAATAGCTTCATACTTTCCAAGGCTATCTGTGTATTAGTGAATATAATTATCCCAACAAGAATTGAAACTTGGCTCTCCAAACACTTATCCAGTACACCGCTTGCACATCCAAGTTTACAACATTGTTATTACTAAGTGGTCACCCATCTAGGTATTGACCAGGCCTGATGTTGTTTAACTTCAGTAATCGTATGGGAACTGGTGTTTCAATGTGATGAGGCAGTAAGCCTAAACAAATTAAAAAAACATTTTTTAAATTTGAATTTTCTGTAAATTCTGAACCACACAATTCACTTGAATATGATTTTTCCCCCAGGGTTCACATTTCAGTTTTTTAGGTTTTAACATATTTTAGATATTGAACCACACACTTCACAAGAATATTGTTGTTCTTCTGCATGTGTCTCTATGTAATTTTTTAACACATTTAATTCTCTAAAAACACTGAACCACACACTTTTCCTTCTGTGTATAATGACAGGTAAATCATTTTCAATGTAAATTCTGTGTAAATTTCAATCCATTTTCTTCTTTAAAATGTCTCAAGATTGTTCCTATGGCTTGCACAGTTATCTTTCTTTGAGAAGTTGTTTTCACGAACACAGAATCTGCAGAAGAAAATATCAAAATATGTAAACTTGATTTCCTTGTAACATTATAAAAGACAAACACAATAAATAAAATAATTTGTAGGTTTTGTCAGCTGTCAGTTACACATTTAAAAACATAGTAAAATTATACAAAGGATCTGCGGTCTATATAACATCAGGACAACCTTCAAAAGCCTTCAAAATATCTCTTGATGACCCCCCACAGAGGATATCTGACTAAAGACTGTGTGTACCCCTCGGAAAGGAATATAAAGGAGAGACAGGCCGCCCCCCCTCAAGGTAAGGCTTCAAGAACACCAGAAATGTAACACGAGGGGAAAAAACTGTGTACACTATCCCACCCCTGTGGGATCAGGTTGAGATCTGAGGAAACCATTGGAATAAATAAATCAGCACACATGCTAGGCCACAAAAATCTCCCCGACCAAGCATAGAAATAAATACAATATGGGAACCAGTAAGAACAGTGCCAGAGAAAAAAATGTTAACAACAAAGTTGCAATATGAGCTCTGGTAAAACATGGAATGGGGAAATTGCAAAAGCACTGGTAAAAATGGTTGCTGAACCAGGTTTATGGAGAAATTCATACCCAGATGTTACAAGGACCCACATGTTGAGATCAGTGGAGACTTCAAGGCAGTGGAGAACTTTCAGAAGCGGGAGATAGTTGATAACTGACATCCATCAAACATGGCATCTGAAACTAGAACAGTCTACCCCAGTGAGTGAAATAAAGGGTTCAGTTCGAAATTCCAACCACCTGAAGAAGGCTGGAGCGTACAATGGCTGAAACGTTGTGAAAATATCCTGAAAAGACGAGGACAATAGTCTGAATAATGTAAATAATATAGTAAAATTATCTTAAATATTTCTTATTCAATCTTGAAACAATGTTCATTTCTCTGCAATACTGAAATAAGAACATTCTTTCACTTCAGGTGGAAAAGTCATTATAAAACATCATATGCTCTTACAATTAGAAATTTATACTTCAAGGATTTTCAGATTTATATAAATATGAATTTTGCTGCATGAAAATGGTTAGCCGATAAGATTGAGGAATCAGAGAGCCAAGTTTGTATTTTTCAAATCCATTGACATTCATTTACGTACTAATACCCTTGGGAAATCATGAATTCAAGAAAGACCAGGTTCTATAACCTTGGATGGACTACCACAGAAAGAAAAACAAAAAAATGTCTCGTTAGTCATGTATCAAAAAAAAAATTTTTTTAGATAATAATGATTTAATATTTAATTAATCTATTGTAAATGAAAAAAACATGAAATGGAAAAAATTAATTATTTTAAAATAATTGTCACTTCTTTGCTGAAGAAAACCATCTCTTCACCTGGTAAGTTTTTTGTTTTTTTCATTTGAAGACAGTAATGCTCTGCTATGAGCCCAGAAAAGGCCGCTTCATTTTTACAACCTCTCTTACACAAAATTATGGAAAAATAAAATCATGTGATGTTTATTTTGTCATAAAAAAAAAAACCACATTACCTCCAAAAACGTTTGCAAATGTGTCGGTTGTCCTAATAGCTCTGGGACTGATTCTATTTCTCCCTTTTTAGCATATATATTCTCTTATATATATATAAATCAAAAGCAACAATTTCTAATATTATATATTCATATTTGGATATTTGGTTTACTTAAGTGCTTTGTAAATACACTTCAATTATATTTTCCTTTATTTACTTAAAAAAACACCCACATATTAATATATAATATTTATATACTTGTTTTTGGATTAAGAGAAACCCGGATATAAGAGAGATTTTCTCTGGTCCCAAATTAGAGCCTGTGTTAATGTATATAAAATAGACCAAACCTGGATATGAAAACCCGGATATAATTCTCCGTGTGAAACTCTCTTTATAGTGTTTGTGCCTTTATATATATATATATATATATATATATATAATATATATATGGATATTTCCAAAAGGATGTAAAGGAGAACTCTACAAAAAAAAAAAAAAAAAAAATTTCTGTTTATTTTTGGATTTGACAGCCTGATAAATCTTCTTTTTTGACCCTAATGAAATAAATATAATCTTTTTTTTAGTGTTTGTGCCTTTTTATAATATATATATTATATCTTATATTTCTTCCTTCCTTTTTTCTTTCAATCCATTTATTGTTTTTTTCCTCCTTCCTTATTTCTTTCCTCTTTTTTCTTTTCTCTTTATAACCTCATTTTTTTTTTCTTTTGTTTTTACCTTTATATAATTCATACAGCTTTTTTTTTCCATTTTTCTCTCTGGTTTGATTTCATGCTTTGTACTTCACATTTCAAAAAAGTGTTTTCAACATGTGTAACAGAGACAAACTTTATGTTTGCCACATGTGTAACAAAGGTTGTAAAAATGAAGCTGAATTTAAGAATCACTTTCCTTTCTTGAATGAACAAGAAACCAAGTTGTCTATGATACTGGATAATCTTAATTGCCAATACCCATTGGATGTCCACAGAATACTCAGCTATGCTTATATTCGAGAGATTTCTCTGATCAGAAATCACCTGAAAAAGCCCCCAAAAGCATTTGAAATGTTGATAATTTAAAGAAAAAAAAAAATATTTCAACACAGGTCACAAACAAATATTTAATTTACTAAAACAGAATATAAAATATTTAAACAATTGTGGGGAAAACACAGAGTTACTGGTGGAGTAGAAGAGGAAAGGAATAAAAATATCTTTTCATTTTTGGTGAAAACTAATATATTTGGTAGGAAAACTTATTAATTTTTAGTTTGGTCAATAAATTATAAATTCACATTTACCAACTTTGTTCTCAATTCTCCTGAGGAATTTTAATAGATTTTACTTATAATCCGACATTATTCATTACAACCCTTTTCAAAATCCCATTTTTTAAATGTTATAATTTGCATATTTCTAGACATCCGAATCATTAGACTTTTTTTTTAAATGATCTAGAATCTTAAAACATTTATTTCTAATTTCTCTATTTACAACTACTTTTGAGGATCTTAATGAAGAAAAATGAATCCTTTCAAGCACATGTATATAATAAATAAGCAAAAATTTAAAGGAAATAATATCTTAACCTTTCTCTTTTTATTGATATGTCTATTAAATTTAATCAAATTCTTTTTTTTACTTATAATCAAATATTTTTGAATTTAACTTTAATTGAGTAATCTCTGTTTTTTTTTTTTTAAATAGTGTAAATTTATGTCACATACATATATGGCTTGATGATTGCATCTAAAATTTAAATATTTTATTGCCTCTTTAGTGTATGTCTATTAAATTCAATCCTTTTTATTGAATTTTATGCAAACTTCAAACACATAACTCTGTCCTGATATTGCAGCACTTGATTCCATCAAATATAGTTGCCTTCAATTTTTTACTTTTTTATTAAATGTATATATATATATATATATCCATATATATATATATATATATATATACACACATTTTATTATAGGATATTACATTCAAAACATTTAGAAACAATGCTATATAAATGCACTCATGTTTAGATGTGTATCAACACATCAGGCATTAGTAAATGAACACTATATATAATAAAAAATATTGCTCTAGTATTGAATTGTATTAAACCCTATTTTAAATTAATGTTATGAATGTTTGAATTTATATTCAATTTATTCTCAGTTCATGTGAATATATATATATATATATATATATATATAAGCATGTCATAACATCACTACAAAAATAGCCATTTTGTTTCAACACTTCTGGTGTCTTATCAAGTGATGGTGTTGATTGCAAAATAAAATGTTTTAAAAAATTCAAAACAAACACCCCACCCCAGTAGTGGGAACATTATTATGTAAGCTGCGATGGCCAATCAAAATACAAGTATATAATAATTCAAATAACTTGACAATGGACCCTAGATACAATTTATTAATGCTTTAATATTAATATTAGATTAGATTGGAAATCAGTATAACTAATTAACTTTTAATTTACTATGCAGTTAAAGAATAAAAATTACGAGTATTAAATTTTAAATATTACCATCCAATAAGTTTAGAAGATTACAAAATTATTCAAAGAAAAAAATGGAGAAAATATACTAATGTTTTCATGCATTGTTCTTAGCTATATGTTAAGTTCTTCTTCTGATGTGGCACTGATGTAAGAGGTATCAAATTGGTTCCATTGAAATGGTTTTGGCAGCAGATTTAGTGGACAAAGAAAGATTTATAAATGATAAGACAGCTATAATCAAACATGTAAATCTGACTGAATATAGATGCATAGTGATTGCATATACATGCTTTAATTTTATAACCATCTGATATAAGAGTTTTTTATTTAAATTCTTCCCTGATTCTTTAAATAAGAGATTTTATTATTCTTTTCTTCTATTTCCTGTGTCATTTGGTCCCGACAACTTTCTGTGTTCAAATATATCCATGTAAGTAGGTTATTTTCCCAAAATTCTATTAACTAATTTTTAATTTTAATACAAAATTTAGGAATAATTTTTTTAAAATGTTCTAAATTTTTATTGCATTTTATTTTTCAATTAAGGGAAATAACTAGGTGTCTGGCTTTTTAAAAAAAAAAAAAAAAACATGATTTAAATTTCAGGAGAAACTAATATAAACATTGATTAGGATAGTTTTTTCTTAAAATTAAATGGTGTGTAACAGACATAAAAACGATGTTTTTTTAATATTTATAAAAAAAGAAATTTTTTCATTTCATTAATAAAAAATGGCCAAATTAATTTTAATGCCAAAAATAGATGCATGTAATAGATTTTAAAGAATAAAATTTCTAATTAAAAAAAAATGATCTAATAGTATAAAATTTTGACCTTTTTTTTAATAAAATAATAGCATTTTGAAGGAAAAAAAAAATAGGCATGTCAAAAAGTTTCAACCTTCAAACTTGATTAAAGCATTTTTTTTATCAATGTTTTTCACATTTTTTTTATTTTTTAAAAAATGTTTGAAAAAAAAAACGTTTTTTAAAAAAAAAAATTTGACATAAAATAAAATTGACAGTTTTTCAGTTTTTTCATCGAAAAAATTTTGGCCTCAGTTTTTCGAAAGTTAAAAAACGATTAGAAAATTTAAAAAGTATATAATATAATTTTTATAATCCATTAGTTTTAGAAGAAAAAAATTAAAATCATCCATGGTGATTGGTTTTTATTGAGTTTTCAGTGGTAGGAAAGAAAAATTTGTGCTAATTTTTTTGTTAAATAAAAATACTTTTATATTTTACAATTCAGTTAGTGATCTTTTTTGAGACAATATAATTTAATATAATTCATTTTAAATGAAAAAAAATCATTTTTGAAATAGAAAAATTTGAAAATGACTTAAAGGTCATTCAGAGATTTTCATTTAATTAAAAAAATTCCTCGCAATCAGGAAATAAGACATTCAGTTTTTCGAGACGATTTTTTCAAGTTTTTTTTCATAAAAAAATTATTTTAAAATAGATGCATGTAATAGATTTTAATAAGCTTTCTAATTTATGATCTGTAAAAAGACCTTTTTAATGTATTTCAAAAGTTTCTAAATTTTTTTTATCAAGGTTTTGACATTTTCATAAAAAAAAAAAAAAAAAAAAAAAAATAAATTCATGCATTCATTTAATTAAAAAAAAATAAGTTCTGAAAGTTTCATTAAAAAAAAACATTTTATTTGATTAAACATTTCTAAAATAAATTCATTCATTCATTCTTAAAATAATGTTTTTCAACTTGTTTTTTTTGAAAAAGAATTTCCAAAAAACCTAATGCCTAAAAAAAAATGCCAAATTTAGGTGACCTCTGACCTAAAAAACAAACCCCCCCTCGAAAAAAACAAGATTTTTTAACCAAAATTTCAAACGTGATAGAAATAAAAACACAAATCAAACAAAAATAAAAGAATGTCTTAGTTAAAATAGTTAGTTATTTTAGAAACGAATCGCTTAATTTTAGATCTTTTTTTTAGATTGAGGATAAAACATTTTAGATATATTTAATGAAATTCCTTAAAATTCGTCGTTTATAAATAAATTGTAAAATATTTCCTGCAACTAAGGGTCCTCCATTAGGTCACGTAAAAAAGCAGCATATCACGATGAAAAAAGGCTCATAAATCAACAAAAACAAAGTTTTGTCTCAATATGTTGTTATTAATTGAAAGCTAAAGCATTAAATTTATTAATTACACTAACATATTCCGGTGTTTTTCAGACAGAAATTATAGATTGGAATGTCAAATATATGCTCGATTTTTGTTTAATTTTCTTAAAAGCGGCCATTTTTTAAATTTTAAGAAATTTGTAAACAAACAAAATTATGATTTAAACTTCTTCTTAAAATAAATTTATATATTTTTGACACGTTATTTGAGTAAAATTAGAAAATTTAAAGTTAAATTAATCTGACATGAAACAAACAGTACTTACTTATAGCATAAAAATTTGTATCCAAACATTTCTTAACGATGTGTCTGAATTTATCAAAGATATCGATTGTGACGGTGATGACAGATTCTATGGATGATCAAAATTGACAATTTTTGCAAAGTAAGCGAACGCGGTTTTTCGTTTTTAACTAGTACTTTTTAAATATAAAAATATTTTTATTCAGCAACTATGTAATATCTATTTTATTTCATACTTTCTTAATTAGATAATAGTTTTAAAGTTTTTTATTAATTAGACAATTGTTTAAATTTTTTAAGGATTATGTCATGTATACAATTTCCATACGTAGAAATTATGAACGTTTTTTCAATAATAAAAATTTTTTTTAAATTATTTTAAAAATATCTGGGGTCAAACGACTGTTATGTGCTTTTCAAATTTCGATTCGTAAATTTACTTTTTCATTAACGTTATCATTGCATTACGTGCTTGAAAGCAATAAAGAATTTTAAACGATTTTTGAAGTATTAAGAAGTTAATGAAAAAATTTTAAAAATGTGAAAAAAATTTGTAAAAAATACATTATTCATCGAAAAAATTTTATTTCTTCACAAAATAATGTCCTTTAGTATAACGTATTTACAAAAACAGGTGAAAGCGTTTCTAATTAATTAATGTCATACTTTTTTACATTTTTTTTTAATAATTCAAAGCAGGTTTTCTATAAAACCGGGTAGTTTTACAAAAAAAAAAAACTGGTGATTTACTTTCTACAAAGAGTCCTGTTTATAACTAATAAAACAAATCCCGCGCGTGAAGATTTTTAATTTCTTGAAATTTCATGAAAATATGTAAGTGGGTGGAAACATGTTAAAAACAAAAAATCTCTTTTTAACAAGATTTTCTAAAAAAAAAAATTTCAAAAATAATTTCATTCATTTGTGAATAAGTCCTGAAAGTTTCATTAAAATCCGACAATTATTTGATTTTTGCAAGAATTTCCTAATTAACGTATGTTTTCCTCGGGAAAAGCGCAAAATAAAACAAACCTTTTTAGTTTTTTTTATCTTATCGCGTGTCGTAAAAAAAAAAAAAAATTTTAACCAAAATTTTCTATTTGCTAGAAAGGAGTAAAAAATTTCAAAAAATACTTAAAAAGTACTTTAGTCTTTCCTCTTCATAACAACATAAACATATTGAGACAAAACTTTGTTTTCGTTGATTTATGGACCTTTTTTCATCGTGATATGCTGCTTTTTTACGTGACCTATTGGAGGATCCTCGGCGGTTCAACGTAAATCAACTTAAAAAAAAAAATTACTTACTTCTTTCAGAATGTTTTTGTCGGATTTTTCTTCTTTGGATAAATTCAACATTACAGAAAGAAGCATAATTTTTTTTTTTTTTTTTAATTAAAAAATAGATTAAAAACTTTATTTGAACTTCCTTAAAACTTATCTGCGATCAGAAATTACAGTTAAGAGAATAATTCAAGGGAGATAATTCGTGAAAAATATTCAATGGACTCCATAAAGTAGTCGTTATTACTTTTTTTTTATTATAACTACAATAATATTAACTGAAATTTTACAAATACAAAAATAATTTCAAAATACATAAATCTGAAAAATATTAATTAATTCAAATTTTCAAAGTGTGTTCACATCATTTTTCACGACAAAAAAAACCTTAAACGCAAAATCTTGCAAAGAAACAAATGAAAAATAAAACTCTTTTTTAAAAAGTTAAAGGTGAATCAAATTGTTACAGTGTGTAACTCTTTAATTTGCAAAAATCCACAATGGCTATGAGAAAACTCGCTATAAACAAATAAAAACATAATAAAATTAAAAGTAATCATAGCATCGAAATGATTTTAATGGCTGTAGGTACCTTCATGAGAACTAGTAAAATAACAAATTTTTAGGACGTTTTTTTTTTGTTTTATATATGACAGATTTGGAAAATCTCGCAAAAATAAAAAAAATGTCGGATGTTGTTAAGAAACTTTTAGAAGCTATTCACAATTGATGGAAATTATTATAAATATGCTTTCTTTTTTTAAAGTCATGGAAAAAATATATTTTTTTTATATATTTATTGCCCCACCCTCCTTAACTAATTTTATGAAAACTCTAGAAATTCAGTCGCATTCAGTTTGTTTAGTGATTATAAAAGCACAAGGCTTTGAAGAAAGCAAATCATGTTTTTTTTCGTTTTTAATTGGGCCCCCTCCCCCACTTGAAAATCAGCTCTGAATTGTAACATACAAAACTCAATAAAACAAAGATATTAATTTCAAATGCCTTTATTTGCATTTAGTTGTTTTTATGAATATGGACAATATTTTCTGAAAGCAAAATTTTTTTCGATGAAAAATGAATTTTTAATACAATTATTTGTTATTTCTTTAATTTAATTTTAATAGATTTTTACATTTATTTTAAGTTGTTAAAATATTATAAAATTAGTTAAAAGCTGCATCGGGTTTCCTAAGTCTCCTTATGAGATAGATCTTTTTTAGCGCATCGTAAATTGTATCATTTTGGCTAATCAGAAGACCTGCAGTAATTAAGAAATGTAATTTAGTGTTTATAATACAGCTGTAATTATAAAGTATGGAGGACCAACCAGAATACAATTAAGTTGCGTTATTTGAGTTAAGCATTGTTCTCTGCTGTTAAGGCCTTTACTTTTGTGAAACATGTGTGGAGAAGTAAATTTGATTTTTCAATTTCAACTGAAAAGGGTACCTACAAGTATCAGTATCATCTTATTTTTATATTAATCTCAGTTATGACATTTTTCCATAAATGAAATATCAAAATTAATAATAAAATTAATTGAAATACAAATAACACAGTAAAATGTAATAAATGTACATAAAATTGTAGTATTTTATGTACATTTCTGATAAAATTTCATAAGAAAGGTACCTATAAATTAATTAGATACCGTTCTTATGGAATTTAATCTCACTCTCAACAGTCTTATTTTCATTTCTTTATATTTTCCATAATGCATCGTAAACATAAAGGTGAAAGCTAAGTACAAAGAAAAAGAAAAAGTGCTGAAAGTTTTCCTTAAAAATAGCTAGGTAAATAATTTGTTCACTTAAATCAAAATAATTTCACTTTTCTCCTTCTGTAGAATAAATTATCCTCACGTAAGCTGTCAATATATTTTAAATTGTGATTCATCACCTGTCAAGTGACGCGAAAGGTTATGACCTGCTTTATTTTCAAACTACATCTTTTTGGTGCAGAAACTAAGTGATGCTTGTTTCAAAATATTTTAAATAAACATTATAATTTCTGATTTTCTTAAAATAAGTTTTGAAAGATTTATAATTGATTTTCAAAACAATTTCAAACTGAGATTTTCATTTTTTTTATAAAATGCAAAAAAATGGTTGACATGATTATCTGTCAATTTTGCTGACTCAAAAAAGACAAGATTTTTAACAAAAATTTTGGATGTGCTAGGAATGATTTAAAAAAGTAAAAAATACCCCAAAATACTTTAATCTTTCCTTTTAATAACATAAACATTTATTTAAATTTTATTTCTAAAAAAAAACTACATTGGTGACTTGCATCAGACAATAGTTAAAAAAGGTAAGCAAGTCAGTTTTTTGATAAAAAAAACCCCCAAAAAACAGCATAGCATGATAAAAAAGGACGAAAAATCTTAATAAAACAAAGTTTTATCATGAAAATGTTTATGTTAAGAGGAAAGACCAATGTATTTTTCTAATTTAAAAAAAAAAAATGAAATCTTTCTAACATGTTCAAAATTTTGGTTACCTAAGTAATTGACCTAAGGAGGAAGTATTTTTGCGCTTTTTTCCAGTGAAAAACATTGATTTGGAAATTCTTGCAAAAATCAAATAATTGTCGTATTTTAATGAAACTTTCAGAATTTATTCACAAATGAATTAAATTATTTAAAAAATTTTGTTTTAGAAAATCTTGATAAAAATATATTTATTTTTTCATTTATTAATTTCATAACATTTTGAGAAATTAACTCGTATGTCAAAACTTTTTTCTTTATTAGTTAAAAATTAAGACTCATTGGAGAATGTAACTCACCCATTTTTTTTTTTTTTTTTAAACTTTTCTTCGTTTTCTGAAAATCTTCACTGAATGGTAAACAAAAAAATAAAACTTTGAAATTATTTAATTAAGAAACCTTTTAATTGCTTTTGTAAATCAGTTATATTTGGGACATTACGGTCTTAAGGAAAAAGAAAAATTTTGGATTGGATTTCCTACATTTTTCAACCGATTTCAACAAAACTTCACAGGACTACATAAAATTACCTTGCGGTGGTTCTGACAGTGCCAAAAATTAGAAAAATAATTGTTTTTGCACGAAATCAATTTGAAAACACGATTAAGAGGCATCGCGAAAATGAAAGGGGGACAACACATATTGAGTTATACTTATTATAAAACCCAGGTTGTTTGTCTGTGTGTGTGTTCGTTTTATATGGACAGGATTTTTCCTACATTTTTCAACCGATTTCAACAAAACTTCATTTTTTTTTTTTTTGGCAGGTAGTGTTTCTTATTGTCTTGCACACTTTTTTTCTTTTTATTTTTACGTTCAGAATGCTTTAAAAATTCCATTTACAAGACAATTGTTTATAATAAAATTCTATTCAATCGGTAGACTCATAACGATTGAAAACAATGCTTTTGTTTGAGTTTGGGTTTGACCAATTCTTAAAAAAAAAAAAAAAAAAAAAAAAAGCTAATGAAGACATGCATGTCCGTCAACCTTAAACAATAATCTTTGTCAATTTTATTTTTCAGTCTTTATGATGGTCAACACTTGATCTATCTCTTACCGTTACATCCCCGGGCTCTACTGCTAGTCATCTATAAGATAAAGTATCTGCTAATAGAAAACAGCATGCCTGTTTTGACTCCAGCTGCCATTATATTGATGATGGGGGTGCTATGCTGATGACATAAGTATTGACAATTGAGATAAGAATGATCTTAAGCAAAACAACATTCCTTACCATGCATTCTGTGGAGTGAGTAGCCATGGTCAAATGCAAAATAAGTAACAGAACTATACAATAAACAATATAAGAAAAGAACAGAGCAAAAATAGTATAAAGCAAGCAAACAATATATGCAAGGCAAATTTATAGTAATAAGGCAAAAGCAACAATAATATGGCAAAAAAGTTCACAAGCTAAGAATTGGGGTTGACACACAAAATGAAGTTCAAACAAGCAAAGATAGTGTTCTGAGCAAGACAAAACAGACTGGGACTAAATCAGATGAAACCAAGAAACAGCTTATTTTATTGGTTAGGGAAAAAATCTCAGCATGCATTGGTACGCTTTGGCCAATAAATTGGAGAAGGGCAAATGTTTTTCAGTTATTCCAGCATAGATTGGAATCAACACATTCCAAGAAGTAGGACTTACAATAAACCTTTACAGAACAGAAATTATGATATGATTTTGTTTTTTATGGTTTATCAACCTTTTGCAGGTTATTTAAAGCTGGAAAATATTTGTAGATTATTTTTTTAGATAATAATGATTTACTGATGCAAGTCCTACTAATTAACCCATAGTTGGGGGAGAAGTGGATTCATGCCTTTTTGAAGTGAATATAACAAATTCAATTGAGATTGGAACTTGGCTTTCTGATTTACAATTCCAAGCCATTATCCATTACATGACCCATACATCCAAACTTAAAGAAGCTAATATTTCAGAGAGGTCACTCACCTAGGTACTGACCCAAATAAATACTGGTGTTTCAACATAAGGCCGAAAGCTGAAACTATACAAAATTGGAATGAAAGCAGTTATGGCACCTACACTGAATCCATCATAAAATTTCAGAATGTGAAATTTAATAAGTATTAAAACTTTGAATACCTTGATGTATGGATTGATTATAATAAATTTCAAGAAGTGATAAGGAAACTGAAGATTGAATGGAGGGGGCAGGGGATATGTAAAAATATATTTTAACAATAAAAAAGAAAAAATTCTAAATTTCATTAATTTGTTAATAAGCCCTTAAAGTTTCATTAAAATCTGACAATTATTTGATTTTTACAAGAATTTCCAAATCAATGTATTTTTCAGTGCAAAGTTTTGTATACTAATCTTTGGTTCCCATACTGACACAAAAAAAAAAAAAAAAAGAAGATTTTAATCAAAATTTCAAACGTTCTAAAAATGAAAAAAAAATCTTTTGGTTTTTCCTCTTGATAATAACAAAGAATTTGCCGATAAAATTTTTTATTACGCTTGGGGTATTGTTTCATCATGGTATGTTCATTTTTAGCAAACCTGCACTAAGTCTAGTTTCACACAACACCACAAGATGCTACAATACAAAAATATTTTTAAAAAATACTCAAAAACATAAAAAAAATCTTTTGGTCTTTCCTCTTGATAAATGACATAAAAATTTGCCGATAAAACTTTTTTTTATTAGGCTTGGGGTATTTTTTCATCATGGTATGTTCATTTTTAGCGAATCTGTGCTAAGGGTAGTTTCACACAACACAATATGCTACAATGATAAAATATTAAAAAAGTACTAAAAAACATTAAAAAAATCTTTTGGTCTTTCCTCTTGATAATAACATAAAGAATTTCCCAATAAAACTTTTTATTAGGCTTGTGACATTTTTCCATCATGGTATGTTCATTTTTAGTGAATCTGTGCTAAGGGTAGTTTCACACAACACCACAAGATACTACAATACTAAAATATTAACCTGAGAATTCAACTTGATAGACTCTGATATAGATGCATGGTATCCATCTTATTCAGCAAAGTTTAAACTATCAGCAAAATAACAACTGTTTTCTCAGATCAATGATTAAACATTTCTTCAAGTCAAGAATCCTGTAGGTCTTAAAGAAGACAATCCTTCATCAGATGTTATAGAAAGGTGCTACAGTATCTGTTTAGATTTCTGAGATGAGGTATTGTCACTATTTACATCATTCAGACTGCTCTCCTCCTCTTTATTGCCATATTTATGACATTTGTATGCTTCGGCCTTCTTCAGTTTTTCCTGCAGAATCTTATGCACACTAGACTTTGGGAGCCTGAGCTCTAATGATGCACGCCTTACAGACATTTTTGGACTTGCTGTAAAGGATTTTTCTATGGATGCAACAATTTCGTCGCTGATACATGGCCTTCCAGACCGTGGCTTATCATGGATGGAGCCTGTCTCTTTAAATTTATTCATCCATTTAGCAATAGTGTTCCTATGAGGTGGTTCTTTATTGTATTCAATTCTAAACTTTCTTTGTACAGCAATAGTAGATTTCAGTTCAGCCAACCAAAGGACACAGTTTACTTTTTCCTCAGTTGAAGCCATGGATCAAATTGATTCTGGAAAAAAGAAAATATTTTTTTTTTACTTATCTAAAAAGTGTTGCAAATTTTGTGGTAAAGAATTATTCAATAACTATACTTGAAACTAGGTACATTAAACCGTATAACATTTTTTACAGATTATTTCTATCGCAAATACAAATAAAGTTATAAATTTTTTAAAGTGCACACGAACTTTATGGACACCCTGTATGTTGTTTGAGTGACCCAAAAAGTGACTAGATGCAACAGTTCAAGACCTGGCCACAACAGAGGGAACAAAAACTTGGAGAGATGAGTTACCAAGGGGAATTAACTGGAACTGAGATATCCAAAAAAGGCATGGCATGTGGAACTATAAAAAAATTAAGCCCTTTGGACTAAATAAAGGGTGCAGTTCAAAATTCAAATGTATATCACCTGAAGAACACCGGAGTGTACAATGGCCGGAACATGAATATGACAAGAAAGATTACAACTGTCTGATCAATGTAAATAATGTAAATAGTTACAATATCTCATCTCAGAGATATAGACAGTAACTGAATCAAAACAAATGATACCACATTATACTGTACTATCATGAAAAAGTTAATTACTTTTTACAGTTAGATGGCATTAGAAGCATCTTTTGTCTATTGCTGGTCAACATGAAGTCTAATAAAAAGTATCGGAACTGGTGCTATATAAAGAAAACTACAACACATATCAATTCGACATTTAATCTCCTTCAAAGTAGTCCCCTTTTGAAGCCATCCACTTTATCCAGCATTATTTCCATTGATGGAAGTATTCTTGGAACTCCTTTTGTGGGATAGCGAGCAGCCGCCTAGTCACATTCTATTGGATTTACTTGATGTCTTGAAATCTAGTTCCTTTCAAGTAGGATTCAATTTTTAAAGAGGAAAAAGTTATGAAGGGCAAGATCTGGGAATATATGATGGTTGTTGGACCCCCGGGAAAGTTGTGCTTGGCCAAAAATTGCTGCACAAGCCATGGTCACTGTTGGATCTTCTGTGGTGTTGTGAGATGACCACCCTCTACACACTTTCTTTCCAAACACTGCTATAAACAACAGAAGTGAGTGAGAATGCTATAACTTAGTGTGTGTGTATATGACAGTTCAAGGTTAATCTATGCCAAGCAGCTTCACTCTGTGGACTTTAGCTCTATTACCATAACAAAAGTTCTGATACTTTTTGATTGGGCCACATACTGTCAAGTATGACAAACAAGTCAAAATATTACTTGAGAAGAATACATAGTATTCAAAATATCTATATCAAATACTGAAAATAATTCATACCTGCTTATTTACATTGCTCAGACTGTTATCATCTTCATTGCTATATTCACAATATTTCAGCCATTGTACGATCCGGCTTTCTTCAGGTGATGTTAGTTGGAATTTCAAACTGAACCCTTTATTTAGTCCACAGGGGTAGAGTGTTCTAGTTCCACATGCCATGCCTTTTCTGAATATCTAAGTTTCAGTTATTTCCCTTAAGTAACTCCAAGTTTTTATTCACCTCTACAGTGGCCAGATATTGAACTCATAACTCTTTGGGACAAGTTACTGGACATCCAAAAAAAGGTATGGCATGTGGGACTAAAACAATATACCCTAGTGTATGAAATAAAGGGTCTGGTTTGAAATTCCAACGTATATCACCTGAAGAAGGCTGGGGTATACAACGGTCGAAATGTCGTGAATATGATAATAAAGATGAGGACAACAGTCCAAACCATATAAATAGTTACAATATCTCATCTCCACAATATAGACAAAAATAGTTTAACTTCTCAGAGGCACATATAGTAATTCTTTGTTGGAAAGGAGAAAAATTTCTGAAAAGTTGGAATTAGGATGCTGCCTTTAAGTTGGCATAAAATAAGAAAACAAAATGGTAAATATGATATCCAATAAAGTTAATGTAGGAAATAAAATGATTATCACTAAATGAATCAAACAATCTATCATTATAAGTTATATAGGGTGTTCTAATAACTTAGACCGATTTTAAATGTAAATTAAGTTTAAGCGACTAATGATTTTTTTCTTTTTCTTTCAGATTTAACAACCTAAGTCTTTGGCAATTTCAAGCATGGAAAGATTAACAATCAAACAATGTGTTAAAGTTATAGAAGCCTATTATGAAAAATGGACATTCAAACAGAAATGCATTTTGCGCACTTTGCAAACTTTGCGATTTTTTTGGTCAACATAATCAACCAACCGAGAGTGAAATTTGAAAAATTGTTCATATATTCAAACAAACTGGGTCGGTGGCAGATGTGAAAAAAAAAAAACCATTGTGTGCTCATTTACACCAGTCATCTGAAAACATTATTGCAGTGCATGAGAATGTGGCCAAAAATCCAGACCCCTCTATTTGTCATCACACGCAGGAATTGAACCTCTCCACAACAATGTTACATCAAATTTTACAAAAAATTTGTCTCTACAAGCTTAAAAAATTCAATTGACACAAAAACTAAAACCTGCTGACCGTTTGGAGCACCATATATTCATTAGTTGGGTGCACAAGCAAAGACAAGCCAATGAAGATTTTTTGCAAAAAAAATCTTTAGTGATAAAGCCCATTTTCATCTTGGTGTATTCATTAATAAGTAGAATTGTCACATTTGGGCTGATGAAAATCAAAGGAAGATTGTTGAAAGGTGACTGCATCCACAAAAGGTCACTGTTTGGTGTGGATTTTTTGCTAGCGGAATCATTGGGCCATATGTTTATAAATTTGAACATCCATTTTTGTAATAGGCTTCGATAACTTTAACACATTTGATTGTTAATCTTTCCATGGTTGAAATTGCCAAAGACTTAAGTTGTTAAATCTAAAAGAAAAAGAAAAAATCATTAGTCGCTTAAACTTAATTCACATTTAAAATCAGTCCAAGTTATTGGAACACCTAATATCATTATCATAAGTTCTATAAATAATTATTTTATAATTATAATTATTATAATTGTTTCACCATTTCAGGCTAACATTCTCAGCTGGCATGAAATGAAAAAACCATATTGAATCCATTGCTAGATCAACTGCTAAGAAAGTTCTTTCACTGTGTCATGAGAGATAATTTTTCTCTCCAGAATCTATCTTACATGTTTACCAATTGCCAATGCTTAGAATATTGCTGCCACATATGGTCTGGTGCCCCTGCTATTCACCTTGACCTCCCTGACAAAATCCAAAGAAGAAAATGCACCACCGTAAGGTTCCTTCTCTGTGCCTTTTCTATAAATACTTTCATGGTAATTGTTTGTATGAGCTCTTCGCTATGGTACTTTTTGAATTTAAGTGTAGTACAAGACTGGCATCAAGATCTCATCTATTTACAATTGAGCTGGCTAGATGTAGTGATAAGTTCTATGCTAACAGTTTTTCTCATACTTCTTGCTTGTGGAACTCCTTTCTGGATCCATGCTTTCCAGCCAACTTTAACCTGCAAAAATTTAAATGCAATGCCAATCGCTATCTAGCACTCTCCTTATTACTTTACTCACTCATCTATATAATAAATGTGAATGTCAGTGTATCACTGTGTCACACGTTTTCAATTAAAGGGACACAACACTCTTTTAATAGCTCATGTTACAGAAATTTTGGATTCCCAAGTTTTCATTACTGCAATTGTTTTTGGCAATTCTCTTGTGTGATTTTTTTGTGAGAAATTTTTTTGTAAGATAATTTTTAGAACTTGGAAATAAATTTGAGAAGAATCAAAATTAATTGTGAAATCCAGTGAAAGCTACTCATGAAATAAAAATAATTGTTTGTACGGAAAGTAAGGACCTACATACATCAAACTGCCTTTAAATTAAGTGAGAACAGAAGAATTATTATAATGAACTTTTAAAAGGTAAGCTTAAATATTAATGCAATACTTAAATGCAGCAATCAATTTTGAGTTCTTCTGTAGTTTATTGTTGCCTATTGCATACGGCAGCAGTTATGCCTCCCAAAAAGAAATCTCTGCCAATGGAGGACCAGATTGCAATCAAAAGAACCAAGGCTGAAGTGAGGAAAAGAAAGTCCCATGCAAATGAAAACACAGATCAAACAGCAGCCAGGACAGTTGAAAATATGCAAAGAATTAAGGACTCTCAAATTCCTGAAGAAACTGAAGGTCCAATTAAGAACTCTCTGCAGGAGCTAGCTTAACACTAAGATGGCCAAGGTGTCGTTTTCGACACCTTCAAATTTTCAACAAATTACTATGGAATAACTCGTTTTAGTTCAATGCTGAGGCTTATGGACAATTATTGAATTTTAGCAAAGATGCTTAACAGACTTAATTCTTTAAAAAATATTCAATGGAATAGCTGATATTTTGAGGTTTTACCTTGAATGGCCGAGGTGTTGTTTTTGACACCTAGGCTATTTATAAGGGTAAATGCATTGAAAAATTTCTCACAAGCAATAATACTTGTGTTTATATCCCCTATCTATCTATACACACACACATAATTTATATATATATATATATATATTTCAACATTTCAACATACAAATGCGTATGTATAGACACAACACCACCCGTATACATACATATGTCATATCCGAAATTGCCGACATATGTTTATATATGTATGAGTCCCGACGGACGACCAAGTATGTATATGTGTCTGCATACATGGATGTTTTTCGTTAGTACGATGACATAAGCGATGAAGTTTCCCCACCACTTCCACAATAACACCAATACACACGAATCTACATAAACCCAAATTTTTTAAAAAATTAATCAGTTTGTCTGACGATCGCTAAAGCATGAAACCCAGGGTCACAAACTCACATCTATCCAACCAAATATGTTAGCTCTATCTCTGATATTGAGCACTTTCTAATAAGTACTTGCATAAAAATATAAATAATTATACACATATATATTTATTTATATTTATATACACTTTTCATATATATATATATATATATATATATATATATATATATATATATTATATATATATATATATATATATAATCACTTTCTTTCAGTATGAGGTATACTAATATTTGTGAATTTCTTTTCAGACTTGTTATTCCTGACTTGAATATTGAATCTATTAGAGATGGCTGCTTCACAGCGTAATGTAAATAAAGATGTCAAAGGAACTGGCCATCCTAGTGTTAAACTTTGTCCAATAGGCTGGCTTTTAAGCTGGTTATTAATGTTTCTTTTTCCTAATTCTTTCACACTCTGTAATCCCTTGTATCTTAGTGGCTCTACTGCCTTGCATGTGGTGATATCAATTAAAAAAAAAATTAGAGAAACCATAACTTAGTAAAAACTGTAGATCTTTAATTTCTATGAATCTCTAAAACAGTCAGAATCCTAGTTTTTTTTATTATTCTACTTGAGAAGAATGCATAGAATAAAATAAAGATTAGAGGTAAACACATTCAATATATCTATATCAAATATTTAAAATAATTTATACTAATTTCATTATGTTAGTCACTTCAACATGTAGCTTCTGCAAAAATCATGCATAAAAAACTACTGAACATTATTTCCTAAGGTCGTTCACAATTTAAAAGGAAAGAAAATGTTAAGTTTTACAAACGTTACTGGGCAATGAAAAGTGGAGACTTTACAACTTGAGCTGCAAAATATCATAGGACTAGTGAAATGCATCACCAATCATATAAAATGATGTAATATATATGTTATGTTTTCAATTATCCACCATGTTTAACTCTTATTACATTTGTGGATTACAGCTTGTTAATATCTTTTCAAACTCCTCTTCATGAAAAAAATGTACATACGTTCACTGGAAGACTGCAAAAGGCACATAGTAATTATAATTCTGGGAAGTTAGAATTTAGAATTCCTTGAATGGGTAAATTGTCACCATTCTACATTTTTAAACTCATGCACATGCATTATGTTGACTGCACAGTATAGTAGGGTCAGTTGGGCACCATCTATGAGAAAAAGAGTACCATGATGTAATTCACTCTGCCAGAAATTTGGAAACAGTATGCTGTACAGCTTAAGCTCCAATATGAACATTTCAGAGTGTTTGGGTATCAATGCAGAGAATTCAGAAAGAGTTGGAGGGTCAACATCTTGGGGTTTGGAGTGATCACTAGTGATGGCCAGTCATCTTCCCACAGGGCCTCAGACTCAACAAATGCCTTTAGGAAGTGGTGCTGCTCTGGGTCAAGAGGGTGGCTGCTAGAAGACCATATGTCTGGCAACAAGACTCTGCACATGCCACACAAAGATGAAAACCCAGTCCTGGCTCTCAGACAATTTCTGCAACCACATTACTCCTTACATCTCCCTAAACTGTAGCCCCCTTGATCATTATGTGTGGGGCACAGTTGAGTGAGAGACCAACAAAATGACTTGCAACATCAAAGATGAACTGAAGGCAAGGATTATGGCAGCATTTACCAACTTAAACAAGGAGACTGTCCAGAAGAGTTGCAGGAGATTCCAAAGTAGTCTGGCAATTTTACTGAATAAATTTACTCTTTAGTATTTCAAGATATTTTTGTGTAATTTTGCTAAATACATCTGTTATAATGAGATGTCAGTGTTATTTTCATTTTTGTGTAATTTACAAATTTTTGTATAATCACAATTAAACTACTTCAATTCTTTCCAAATCCTCAGATTGACACCCAAACACTCTGAAATGTTCATATTGGAGCTTCCGGCATGAATGCCAAGCAGTACAGCATGCCATTTTCAAATTTCTGGCAGAGTGAATTGCATCATGATGCTATTTTTTCTCACAGATGGTGCCCAACTGACCCTACTATGCTGTGCAGTCGACAAAATTAAAAACAACTCCTATGCATGAAATTAAAAATATAAAATGGGAGAAAATTTTCCCATTGCATTCTGTATTTACCTATCTTTAAGGTAAATTGCTGTGGTGTCTTCCCTCTAATGAGTCTGTTGTGGACTCTTCCACTTATTATAATGTAGTAGGAAAAGTAAGCCTTGGTGGAACAATGATACAGACTGAACGTTGGTCAACCGACACACATTCCCAAGTCGTGTAACACACTTCTGTTGTATTTACTGTTTAATACACTATTTATCTGCAACCTCTTGTTTTGTTATTCCTTAATCAATTACTTGGTCACAACATAAATACTTATATAGACTCAAATATATTTTAAAAAAAAAAAAAGGGACAAAATTTTGATATTAAATAATCCAACAGGAAGTATATCACAATTTACATTATTTGGACTATTGTCCTCCTCTTTGTCACCGTAATCATTATTGCGTTTCGGCCACTGTACGCTCTGGCCTTCTACAGGTGGTTGGAATGCCGAACTGAACCCTTTATTTTGCTCACACTTTTTGTTCCACGTGTCATGTTTAATGAATGTCAGTTATCAGTTATCTCCTGTTAATTCCCCTCTCCAAGTTCTCCACTGCCTTAACCAGGTACTGAACTCACACTCTGGCGTTGGTTAGATCCAGTGACAGGACCCAAAGAGTTGTAAGTTAAATATCAATTTTCAGAAGCTTCATAGCAAAGGTCTTTCTGCTTGTCCTTTGTCACTTCATGGCTTTCTCATCTGAAATACCAAATGTCTTCATGCACTACCTGCCTGATAAGAAACTCAGACACTCCTGTCCCTAAACCTTATTGACTTAGAGGGATCATTGTCAATCATGGCCTGGATCTCACCAACAAATTCAAGAGTTCTTTTCTTATCAGAATGAACAGAGTGAGTTTTCCAAGCTGCTGTACCTTTGGAATCACCATTAGACTCATCCAATTTTTTCCGAATCCTCTGCAATGTCCTCAGATTGACACCCAAACACTCTGAAATGTTCATATTGGAGATTCCAGCATGAATATAAAGCAGTACAGTATGCCATTTCCAAATTTCTAGTGGAATGAATTACGTCATGGTGATTTTTTTTCTCACAGTACTCAGCCGATCCTACTGTACTGTGAAGTTGACAAAATCAAAACAAGCAACACACTTGCGCAAAATTAAAAATATAAAATGATGACAATTTACCCCCTCATACCCTGTAGTAGCACTCTGGCTATATTCACTCCCTTTTTGAGTAATGTATAGAGTGGATTAACAGCCCGATCTTTGCATGGCAGTCTCTCATACAGGTGTGGCATATGAAGGTGTAATGCAAGATAAAGATATGACCACATGCGAGTTTTTAAATTTGAGCTCTTTTAGCCGCACACTTTATGTGAATATCATTTCTCTCCAGTGTGTGTTCAAATGTGATATTTCAAACTTGAACATAGTGAAAATGCTGAACCACACACTTTCACATGAATATGGTTTTTTTCCAGTATGTTGCTACATATGAGATTTTAAAAATGAATTCTCTGAAAATGCAGAACCACACATTTCACAAGTGATATTTAAAACTTAATCACGGTGAAAAACCAAGCACGTCACAGAAATATGTTATCACATCAGTGTGTTTGTATGTGTGCTTACATATGAATTTTAGAGGTAATCTATGCAGAAATATTGAGCCACAAACTTCATATGCATATGTTTTTCCCTGGATTGTGTTTGTATATTTTCAAACTTGAATTTTCTACAAATGCAGAACCACAGACCGCACGAATATTATAAAAGATGTCTCTTCTCAGAGTCATACAGATCAGGAAATCAGACAAGCTGTGAGGAAACTGCAAGGCTGATCCAGCTAGAAACCTCACCAGAATCCAATGAAGACTCAACTGATGGCAATCACCTGCAGATGAACCAGCTTTACGAAGGTTTCCCGACATCAGCCACCAGGGGGTTGAAACGAGAGCACCTCACAAACTCCTAGACAACCAAACCAGAGCTATTTCCCCTCAGAAGGAGTATGCATCAGAAGAGACTGCACTTTTTGTGATCACAAGTTCGGGTGGAGTGTGGTGAAATAGAACCAAGGAATTCTCACTTATCTATGGCTAAGAGGTCACGATGTCTTGCCTGCCTGGTCAAAGCCATTTGCAATTTAGTTAAAGCACGTGATTCTAGCACTTTTAAAACTATTGCTATTTTGCATGCCTGATCAAAAATCCTGAATAAAAAATGAGCCAAACAGATAAGCAGGAAAGGATTTACAGAATTTGACCTGTGCTATCTCAGGCTTATTGAAAAATTAACTACACCAGTATGTAGCTGAATGTTAACTTTGCACTCTCTGAAATACCTGTGCATATTGCACGTATTGTTTTAAATGTGATGTCTGTGAAAATCCTAAATCACACACTTGACTTGAATATTGTTTTTCTCTAGTGTGCATTCATATGTGCTTTGATAAAAGTGAGCTCCATGAAAATTCTGAACCATATACTTCACATATGTTTTTCCCCCAGTGTGTGTCAGCACATGTCTTTTTTAAAACTGAATAGACTGTAATTACTTCGTATGAATATGGTTTTTCTCCAGTTTGGGTTCACACGTCAGTTTTTAAAGTTGAACACATTTTAAATGCTGAAACACACAATTTACATGAATATGGGTTTTCTCCAGTAATACATGTGAGATTTTAAGCTTAAACTCTCCAGTACTGCTAAGCAACACATTTCACATGAATAAAGTTTATTTGGTTTTGTTTGTGATCTGTGAAAATGCAGAACAGACTTTACACATGAATATGGTGTGCATTTGCAAGTGATCCCACTGAAAAAGTTGTACCACATGCGTCACATGAAAATGGATTTTTTCAAGTGTTTATCTGCACATGTTCAACATGAACTCACTATAAATGCCTATTTAAAATGGGATATTCTGAATTCATCAAATGAATATTCTTTTTAGCAATTATGTGTTTGTATGTGTGCTTTCAAGCATGATTTCTGTGAAAATGCTGGCCCACCCACTTCACATGTATATGTTTTAACTTCAGAGTGCATCTGCATGTGCCTTGTTAAAAGTGATCTCACTGAAAATGTTGAACCACATACTTCACATGAATATTCTTTTCTTTCAGCATGAGTCCGCATGTGGGATTTCAAAGTTGAACTCTGTGAAAATGCTGAACCACACATTTCACATGAATATGGTTTCTCTCCAGTATGTGTTCGCATGTGAGTTTTTAAATTTGAGCTTTCGGAGAATGCTGAACCACACACTTCACATGAATATGGTTTCTCTCCAGTGTGTGTCCGAATGTGGGATTTTAAACTTGAACTTAATGAAAACGCTGAGCCACACACTTCACATGAATATGGTTTCTCTCCAGTATGTTTCCACATATGAGTTTTTAAAAAGGAATTCTCTGAAAATGCAGAACCACACATATCACATGAATATGGCTTTTCACCCGTGTGTGATTTCATGTGTTGCTTTAAATGTGATCGCCGTGAAAATGCTGAACAACATACTTCACATGAATATGGTTTCTCACCAGTGTGTGATAGCATGTGTTGTTTTAAATGTGATGTCTGTGAAAATGCAGAATCACACACTTCACATGAATATGGTTTTTCTCCAGTGTGTATCCGCTTGTGTCTTGTTAAGAGTGATCTCCTTGAAAATGCTGAACTACATACATCACATGAATATGGTTTTTCTTTATTGTGTGTCAGCATGTGTCTTTTTAAACTTGAGCAAACTGTAATTGCTGAAGTGCACACTTCATATGAATATGGTTTTTCTTCAGTCTGTGTTCGCATGTTGCTTTTTAAACTTGAACACATTTTAAATGCTGAAACAGTTTTTATATGAATATGTTTTATCTAGTGTTGCCCGTGAGCTTTTATACTGGAAATTTCTCATACTATTAAGCCACACACTTCAGAAATGTTTTCTCACCTGTGTGTGTTTGCATGTCTTCTTAAATGTGTTCTCTATAAAAATGTTGTAACACACTTGTGTAAGGCTCCTCACCAATGTGTGTTTGCATGTCTATCTTCCAGTGAGAATTCTTTTTCAGAGACATATTGAAAATCTGCATAAAAAATATTTTAATGTAAATATATATTCATGACAATATTCATGACAATAGTTTTTAAATACAAATAAACACTATTTATATTGTTCTGTCTGTTATCGTCATCTTTATTGTCATATTCACATTTCAGCCATTGTAAGCTCTGGCCTTTTTCAAGTGATATACATAAACATTGCAATTTCAAACTGAAACTCAAGGACACATGACCCAGTGGATAGAGGCCTTGGTAATGCAGTGACCTTACTCAAAGAGTTGTGAGTTCAATACCTGACCACAGCAGAGGTAAACACAAACCTGGAGAGTTGAGATACTAAAGGGAAATAACTGAAACTGAGATATCCAGAAAAGGCATGGCATGTGGAACTAGAACAATCTAATCCCGTTGACTAAATAAAGGGTTCAGTTGAAAATTCCAAAATATCTCCTGAAGAAGGCTGGAGCATACAACAGCTAAAATGTCATGAATATAATAATAAAGATGAGGACAACAGTCTGAACAATGTAAATAGAGTAAATAGTTACAATACCTCATCTCAGAAATACAGACAGATTACAAATACACACATTTAAGCAAAAATTTGTTGTAGGTTTTCATTTATAATCATGCATTCACAAACATAGTAATATTATCTTTCTCTTTCTGCAGCATTATTAACATAAAGACATCAAAAGGCTTCATTTGTTTCCCCCACCACCACATTTGAAAACTCTGAAAGTAGAAAATCATTAATAAAGATCATATAGACTTGAATTATTTACTGTCCAAAATTTATGCTAATTCCAGTTGGCTTTCAATGAATCTCCAAATATTTTGTTAAATATTTTGCTTCTCTATGCAGTACTGACATGAAATCAGACAAATATTTTGCTGTTCTGTGCAGTATTGACATGAAATCAGCAAAATAAGATGAATCAAATATAAATCATTTCTCATCCTATGAATTTTGCTGCACGAAGAATGCCACAGATTTTGCAAGAGAACAGATTAGGAAATGAAAAGCAATATTTTGGTGTACTTCATTTCGTACAATTTGAAGATGTATTGAAAACAATCACTTTTGCATTTACCCCTATTCAAAGCAAAATATAAAATACTATGGTGAGAGTAAAATTAAAACAAGAAATCAAGCAAAGATACCTGCTTTGGATTGGTCTTTCTTAAACTTAGTACTACTACTATTCTATTGAAATGTTACATCCATTAAACAAGGAAGGTCAATAGAGATAATGTCTGCCTTTAACTAGGGAACAAAGAAAATAAAAATTGAAAATAATTCCCTGTATCTTTTCTATAAATACTCTCATAGTAATTGTTTTGATGAACTTTCCACCATGGGACACAGACGTTATGAAGTGCAGTACTAAATTGATGGCAAGGTGTCATCATTTCACAGTTGAAATGGCTAAATGTAACTGTAGGTTCTATGGTAAGAGTTTCTTCTATAGCATTTCTTGATTGTGGAACTCTCTTCCAGCTTCTTGCTTCTCAGTCAATTTTGAACTTCAAAAATTTAAATGCAATGTCAATCATTATCTTTTGTCTTCTTAATTCTTGTTTTCCTATTGTTCTCTCTCATCAATAGTAGTTTTTTTCACATATTCTCTAAGACTCAGTAATCCCTTGCTTTCTAGTAGCTTTATTGTCTGGCTTGGAGTGAAATGATAAAAAAAAATGTTTGACGTCTTTGGTATAGGACTGCCATTCATTCAATGTATGTGACCCAGCCAGATGACATTAACAGAGAAGATACCTGCACTAGCATATTGATAAGGTAAATATTATGTGAATCAATTTATTTTGTTTCTATAATTCAGGAATAATTAAAAGTAGCAAATAATGTGACAGAGTTGTTTTTGTACAGTAGCATGTCTTGCTAAAAGTTATCTTGTATAAAAATGCTGAACCACAAATTTCACATGAATACAGTTTCTCTCCAATATGTGACCACATGTGAGTTTTTAAATTTGAGCTCTTTCAGAATGCTTAGCCACACACTTTACATGAATATCATTTCTCTCCAGTGTGTGTTCAAATGTGATACTTGAAACTTGAACATAGTGAAAATGCTGAACCACACACTTTTACATGAATATGGTTTCTTTCCAGTATGTTGCTACATATGAGATTTTAAAAATGAATTCTCTGAAAATGCAGAACCACACACTTCACAAGTGATATTTAAAACTTAATCACGGTGAAAAACCAAGCACGTCACAGAAATATGTTATCACATCAGTGTGTTTGTATGTGTGCTTACATATGAATTTTAGAGGTAATCTATGCAGAAATATTGAGCCACAAACTTCATATGCATATGTTTTTCCCTGGATTGTGTTTGTACATTTTCAAACTTGAATTTTTTCAAGCCAAGATACCTGTTTTAAGTTAATTTAAAATTTATTACATGCTGCCATCCTACAATATTGTATGTTACATTCATGGAAAAAGGAATGGCCAATGGAGACAATGTCTGCCTTTAACTTTGGAAGAAAGAAAATACAAATAGGAAATCAAGTAAAGATACCAGTGTTAAATTGTTTTATTTAAAATATTTCAAAGTGCTGTTACATTGCATATTATATATCTGAATAATTTTGAACTTTTACTTTTATGAAAATGTTAAATCACAAATAAAGTGTTGAAGGTAGAACAAGTTAAATATAATTTATATCTGATATGAAGGAAGGTAGATTAATGTTTTCAGAAATTTAAACAGACATATTTTTTCCTACTATTTTTTTACCTGCCACTTCCTAATGACGTCAAATACACCAAATAGACATTGAAAAGCCTAACAAAAATTTTAAAGCTTCAATTTCATGAAAATGCTGAACCCCATCTTCACATATAGATTTTTTTTATAGTTTCTGTAAGTTTATAGACTTCCATCCAGGAAATAGACAAAATTAATTAACTTCTCAAACAAAGAACTTTTTGTCATGTAAGCTGTTAACGACTCTAAGCATTTAAGTCGGGCAAACTGTCCGATTCATAAAACTATTGGCCTTCTACCTCTTTTTGTCAAAGTATTCTCCAAACAATTCTAAGTTGGTTAAGCATCTCACCTCACAGGGTCTGGCTTCATATATGCTTTAGCTTCTCTAGATCAACTACTGATCTATTAATGAGATAAGAATGGTGAAGCTCAAGCTGTTGTTTTAGATATTTCAAAGGTATTTAACAAGGTTGTCTTTAAAAGTTGGAAGCTTATGGTATTTCTGGACAAATTGTAGTCTCAAAGGGTTACTGGGTGTGAGAAAAAAATAATATTAAGAAGAAAGAATAGTAAAAATAAAAAAGAATTAAGAGAGAAAATAATGATTGACATTGCATTTAAATTTTTGAAGATCAAAATTAACTGATAAGTAAGAATCCGGAAGGGAGTTCCACAAGTGGGAAATGCAATAGAAAAAAACTATTTGCATAGAACTTAGACTTACATGTAGCCATTTAAACTATAAAATGATGAGACCTTGCCACCAGTTTAAAATTGTGCATCAGAATAATTACTATGAAAGTAGTTATAAAAAAAGCATAGGGAATCTACATTACAACAGTGGGAAGCCAAGATGCCAGGTCAGGACCAATAATACCAGATTCTTCTTTGTATTCTATCAAGAATCTCTAAATATATAACATGAGCACCAGACAAAATGCGGCAGCAATATGCGATGTGTGGATGAATGGTAGACTTATAAATGTGTAAGATAGATTCTGGTGAGAATAATTATCTAGCTCAACACAGGGAACAAACATTCCTAGCAGTAGGCCTGGCAACTGATTCAATATAATCTTTCTACCTCATAATGGCGGAAAACATTAATCTGAGAAGATACAATAAGTAACTCTCCTAGGGGGTAGCATCAGCCATGCTGAGCATTTGATGTCATTGATAACTGCATACTACTAATGCTGTTATTTTTCTCAATTTGTAATAGTATGAAATTATCAATGTAAGTGCAGTTTCAAACTTGTCATTTGTAAATAAAAATCAAATGCAGATAACTCTTTAAGTAAGAGATCAATTCGATATTATATATTATGAAAAGGATCCCTCTTCTAAAATGACAAAAAAAATCAATATTTTTTTTTTATTCTGACAGATATGATGACTTGAGGAGGTTCAAATGAATGTTAATCTAAAAAAAAAAGATTTAAAAATATTTTACCTATTTTTTGAGGGGACCAATCCATTTAAGTAGTGCCAATAATACAAACACTGCTTGATTAGTAAAACGTAACAAACACAGTTGCTAACAATACTATTTCAATTTCACGTATAACTAAAGAACTAAAAAAACTGAAAATAATTTTTTAAAAAAATCAGTTCTACTAGTAAAATGTAAGCTAAAAAACCTTCAAAATGCATTAAAAATAATTTAACTGATTCCTCATCAATAAAATTTTGGTTTTATTCGCAATAGCCTAAAGCAAATCTATAAGAAAAAAATAATTTTGCATATTTAGATAAGTTTTTATGAGATTTTTGTCAAACTTTAAAAACATTTTTAAAAAAACTCCTAAATAAATCAAATGTCCACCCTAGAGATTTGTTTTAAAGAAAATGATTACATTTAAGAATCAATTAACTGGATTTTTTTTAAATATTACTAACTTTTAGTGCAAAATATAGTGAAAATCCATTTAATCCATTTGAGAACAGTAGCCAACTTCACTCACACATTTTTAAACAACCAGCCTCAATTTGAATTAAATATTAACGATCAAAATACAGGAACTGCTTTCATTTATGTTTAAAAATAATTCTTTTTAACCTTTATATAACCAATAAATTAGGAATATATTTTCATTCTATAGTTTTTTTTGAAACTTAGAATAATTTTTATATTTATAGGAATAAAAAAAAATATTTAATATTTCCAGTTAACAAAAAACTTTGCTGTATTCCAAAATTAATTTGATTGGAATGACTTTTATTCTTTTAAATCACTAAAAATGGTTAATTTTATCCTTATTTACTAATCTCAACATGATGTAATTCTCTTTATTAAAAAAATAATTCAAAAATAAAATATACTTCTCTCAAAACTTTGAGGAATATTAGCTCATTTCAATTTCAATTAATCTGATTTGAAACAAATTTTATTTGTGACACTATTTAGCTATGGTAATTGGCTAATTAACCACAGAAATTAAAACAGGAAATACTTAAGACAAAAAAGAGCTATCCCAAAAGATATCCTGTTTGATGTTAAAAAGATCTGATTTTATTTACAAAAAAGATACTTTTCACAAAAGACAGTAAACCCATGGAAAAAGCCATATGTGAGGTTTTGTCAGGTTGATTAATGTCTTGGCGAGGGAGATAGGAAGAAAGGAAAATATTAAGATATCGGCCAGACCATGGCGGTCCTAAAACTTTCGGCTTTAGACGATCGCCGATACAGGCCAGGTGAATCAATGTTAATTATCTTTCCAAGATATCGTTTATTTTTTTTCTTGGCCACCGGCAAGGAAAAACAATGTGGCAATTATACAATTTTGGCATTTTCTCGACATAGGTGAGAGGATTGTTATCATTTACCTTATCAATGTGTCACTTCAGATGCTGAAATATTGAATAGCAATATGGTGTTTTATAAAATTTTGGCATGAGACAGAAAATAGAGTGGAGAATTGGGATTTGCTGAGATAAAAGAATTTAATTTCTCAACAAGCCAAGGATTCCATTATAAAGCTAACTTCACGAAGGGACCAGATGACAGAGTTGGTAGAGAGTGCTGGCTAGTGAATTCTGGGTGGACAAAAGATATGATAGAAATTTAATTGGCAATATGAAATTTTTAAAAATTTTGGCCAATGGGAAAAAGGAGAATTTTGTAAACAAAAATTCTAGATTATAATTTTAAGGAAGCCAGCTTAGCCATGCCTGCACGGCTGGGATGCCATTGGTCGAGTGGCAGCAATGGTGATAGGCGGAGGTGAATGGATGAGAAAGATGGAGAAGTTATTAATGCCCACTAAAGGGATTGGTATGAGATATAAATGTGAGAGAGAAAGAGTCTAGGAGGATAGCTCTCCTCCAACCTACCTTCATGGACGACAGAGACCCCCTCGAAATGGAAAGTGATTAATTTTCCAAAAATGGGAAGTGATCAGTTTTCCTGGCCTGACAAAGAGATTTCTTGTTAGAAATTGAGATTTACTGAGAACCCTAGGCCACATCTAGCCCCCCATCGGGTTTTGGTCGGTACCCATATAAACGAATGTCTATGGGTCGTTCGGCTGTCGCAGTTGAGCTGGTTTGGGAGTTAGTCAGAGCTTAACCAGAGCGTTGCTTCACAGAAGCTGAGAGATTCCATGACCTCCGACTTCGCCTATCCTACCAATAGCAAGTTATACTGATGAACGAAGCCAAGCCAACACCTAAGAACTAAATCAGTTGATTTAAGATACCAACTTGCTTGAAACATAGAAGTGTCACATTTCGTAGAAAACGGGCTGGGAGAAAAACACACTCCTGTATATAACAGAAGAATAAAATTAATTTATTTATTAACATATTTGAACCTCTTGGGTTTTTTACTTTTATTTTTTTTTCTTTGCACTTGTGCGATACCACCTTCAGTCTTAGCCTACTGTTATGATGTTGATTTGGGGTTAGTAGAGACAAACGCCAAATAACACATAACAATAAAAAGGGTTTTAATAGGTTGGTAAGAAGGTACAGAAATCGCCTGAGTAGTCAATAACTAGCTCAGCTAAGAACTTCTCTGTCTATCTGTCTTCCAACATGCCACTATTTAAAGTCTTTGTTCACAGACAAGTTCATCTTCAAGAGGGGTAGTAGTTTTTGACAGAACACCTACACCATGGCACGACGCCTGATTGATCTCTACCTAAGATCAAAGTCACAACGTGGGACTTGAGATCGAAGCGGTTACTCCAGTAACCAGATGTTGCAAGTGAGCTGGGAACGATAGAACTGGTATTGAACCAGTACAGCTGATGAAGCCGTTAACATCGACGACCAGAATTCAACCCTGGATGGGCCATTGTTCCATATTGGTATCCTGACCAGGGGATTTTGCCAAGTAGCGACGACCACCAATCAACTGGGACACAGGATGGTGGCAGTGACAAAGAGTCAACCCCAAAATGCCAGTAGAAGAAACATTACAGTTTTGCACTGCGACTGGGAGTTGACCACAGGTCGATGGCTGGGTGTCACAAATTTAAAAACAAACAGAATAGCATTATTCTTCTAAATTCACTATTTTTAGTAATCCCAAAAAATGATGTTCTGTTCACTACCATGTATGAAAAAAAGTAAATGATTTTTTATTGGTGTCTTAAGAAAACATTTAAGAATAAATATAATATAAAATAAAAATAAATACTGACAAGTAAATTATTCTTTTATGCTTGTAAAATCAATAGTTCTGAAAACTTTCTTGTTCACTAATGGCCGAAATAGAAAAAAAAAATCATACAGGAGAAAAAAAAAAAAAGATTTGCTTAAAATAATAAAACTAAAAGAACAACTTACTTGGGGAGGGGAGTGGGGTAGTACATCAAGCTAACAGGAAAAGACAGCCAGGACTATTTAGACAGAGTAGAAAACTAAATACTGACTAAAATATATATTTATCTCCCAAGAGAAAGAAACAATCATGGGAGGTGATTCTGAACTTTTTTTCTGTTTGATCTCCCATACAATAAAATAATCTAACAGTTAAGAAAATAATGGTAATGAAGGGCAGACAGGGAAGAACACTAGAGAGTAAGATGTCTGAAAGAATCAACATGTACGGTAAACAATAAGGACCTCCTCAGTAGGCCTAACATCGAAATAAATACAATATGGGGTCCACTAATAAAGAAAGAAAGACAAATGACTGCAAGTTTTCAACCAAAACATTAAATAATATCTTTGTTTTATTGAGTTTTGTATGTTGCTTTCCAATTAAAAAAAAAATACATGATTTGCTTTCCTCAAATCCTTGTGCTTTTAACTAATATAATCACTAAACTGAATGCAATTGAATTTCTGGAGTTTTCATAAAATTAGTTATGAGGGTGGGAAATAAATATAAAAATATATATCTTTTCCATGACTTTAAAAAAGAAAACATATTTATAGTAATTGTCATCATTTGTGAATAGTTTCTGAAAGTTTCATTAACATCCAACAATTATTTTTGCAAGATTTTCCAAATTGATGTCTGTCATACAAAAAAAAAAAAAAAATACTTCAGTCTAGCATAAACATTTAGACGATAAAATTTTGTTTTCGTCAAACATGGCGTCTTTTTCATCAGACTATGCTCTTGTTTTTAGCGATCTCTTAGAGTTACCTATCTGATACTGCATACATTTGTTACAGAAATAACATCTTCAGTATTTAAAACTATATTAAAAATATTTTTGTCATCACACTTACCAAGTGTGACTGCACTACAATCTAGTTTTCTCATAAAATAACAAATTCATTTTTTAATGAATAAGTGCTGAAAATGAAATAATTCCTTGATTTTTTATAATTTTTTTTTTAAAAAGAAATGGTAGTTTTCTTCTTCTTTTTTTTTTTTTTGCTTTCATTTCAGAAAAATGAATCCTTTTTGCCAAAACCAAAATGATTTTGGCTTTGGACCTGGTCAAATTTGTTTTTTTAAAATCTTTAACATATAGTTCTAGTTTTCATCGGGATATTAAAAAAAAAACTAAAAAAACACTAACAACTCCGCGAGGTACAAATGAGATTAACAAAAAAATTTGGGGCAAAATAAATTTAGAACCTGTCTGGTAGGGTAATTAAAAAAATCATATTTAATTGATTTCAACAAGAGAAAATAAAAATTAAGGTAAATTTCTATTTTGTTTCCTGAGCGCTAATATCCCTTCATATTTTTCCAAAATAGTCTTATTTCCGTGCAAATGCACATGCTGAACTCGAATCAACAATTAGATCATGAAGAAAACTACCTTTTTGGATATTAACGACCAGAAAAAAAATCGAACTTCTTCTCAGTCTTTCGTCAGCCATTACCAGCTTATTGAGAAGTAATTCACTGCCGAAAGATTTTTGGCGGAGTCATAAAATTTGGGCCTATTTACTTCTTTTACAGACTTTCCTTGCAGAAAATCACTACGCACTACTGTAAAGAAATGTAAATTATTATTTTTTTTTTTTTTTGGTAAGTTTAGTTTTATTTATAACAAAAACAAATTAAATAATACAATAGAACCTTTTTTCCATTTTGAATAGCAATGACAAATTAAAAGAACAAATTAAATAATAAAAAATGAATTTTTTATATTGTAAAATTGAAAAAAAAAAAAAAAAAAAAAATTAATACACAAACTTGGTAAAAGTAGAAGGGTTGATTGTATTATTTCATTTGTTTTTAATTTGTCTGTTTTTCTACACAGAAAACCCAACTCCCGGACCTTAACAACTAACCCTAAAGTTAATCTTTGGGTTAGGTATTAAGGTTAGGGTGGGATTTTTCTGTGTAGAAAAGGGGTCAAAAATTAATGCACAAACTTGGTAAATTTAATTAGAAAGGTTGATTGTATTATTTTAATTTTTTTTTAAAGTTAATCTTTTTTAATTTGTCCCCTTTTCTACACAGAAAGAAAACCTCAACTAAATAAAATAAAACTAAAAAAAAAAAAAAAAAAATTTACATTTCTTTACGGTAGTGCGTAGTGATTTTCTGCAAGGAAAGTCTGTAAAAGAAGTAAATAGGCCCAAATTTTATGACTCCGCCAAAAATCTTTCGGCATTGAATGAGGATTCCTGATGGCAGTAATGGGGTAGTAATGACCAACAAGAAGTCCGTTTTTTTCTTATCGATAACTCCAAAATGGTAAGGTTTCTTCCTAATTTAATTGTTAATTCGAGTTCAGCATGTACATTTGCAAGGAATTATGACGATTTTAGAAAAATTTGAAGGGATATTAGCGCCCGGGAAACAAAATAGAAATTTTATCAAAAATAACAATTCCGTAATCTTTCTCGTTTAAAACAACGGAAATTAACTTTGGATTGTTTTTAAACGCGTGAGCAACTTCATAAATCGGGCATTTTTTGTTTTTTTTTCAAGAACTCTTTAAAAATTGTCTGTAATTTTGTCTAAAACTACCTTCACTAATGATTTTGTAAATTATTTAGAAAATAAAAATGCCAAGAAATAAAAACCGATTTAGAAAATTAAATGAAAATAACAAAAAAATGAATTATTATCTCGATTGTTAAAAAAACATCCAAAAATCGCTGGTTGCTTTAAAAAAAAGGAATCGCCTATCATTTTTAGATTGAGCATAAAATAATTATTAAAAATTGGAAGATTCGTTATCCTTAGTCTTGAGAATTGTCGATTCTTGTTTGTTTACAAATAAATTATTTAAAAAAATAAATAAAAAAAATAGGGTGATTTTTCTTTCTACAAATTCGTAAAAGAAAGCAGAAAAGTTTACACTTACTTCTTTTTGTTCGTTTCGTCTTACTTAGGGCAATGTAATATAACACTAAAATGGAGAAACGGGAATATTAAATGAATTAAATTGAAATATTTGCAAGTTAAATTCTCTTCCACAAATGATTTCGCTTGCAAACTGAAAATGCTTTTCTAAAGAACGAAAATCAAGGGAGATAATTCACGAAAAAAAATTTATTTTGATTTTGTTCATTAACCTTAAAAATATAGGCAACTTCAGTCACCAAGGAAAGCATTGCAGTCGACTCCAATCGCCAAATAACAATATATATCACGATTGTGTTGTCTCAACATGCTATTGTAACAGCAAAAAATAGCCTTGACTTAACCTTTACCACTGCATTTTTTTGAGGATGCAAAAACTAAAACATGAACAGTGAACTGAACACCTATTGTTAAAAATTAACTTTCTTTGTATTGTGCGTAATAGATTTTAATTTTTGTACACTAATAAAAGAATGAATGATTTGAAAATTTTTATTTACAAAAGTTTAATGTAGAGAGTGAGAAGACAATCATTTCATTGATATTTTGGACGATACGCGTCTGATGATGGTAAAACAGACGATAATTTTTTGTTGCCGCCCCTTTTTTTGCGGAAGAAATTGGAAGCTGCAGACGTCGACTCCTTTTAATCAAAGGATGATATTATCCTCAGCCAGAAATTGGTCGATTAAAGACGCTGCTTTGTTTTTTGGCTCCGTGGTAAACTAATAATTTAGTTTGCCACGGAAATAGGATGTTATTTGATTTGAATGTTCGACTTAACAGTGTCGAATTATTTTCCTTAGATTTTTAAAATTATAACTTTTTAAAAATACTATCTGATTTTATTTAGGGATAGGAAGAAGGGATAGTGAGTTTTTTTTTGTATCAAGTGACTCTGTAGAAAAGATTTTTTATTAGCTTCGGTAGAATTCCAAAGCTAAAATTTGTTTAACAGTTAACTTGAGAAAAGTTATATTATTTTTTGACTTATAAGGTCTATTGAGGTATTGACGCAAAATATAGATGTTTTTTGTTAACGTAACGATAACAAAGGTACTTTGCGGCTTATAACTTAAGTTTTGATTTGTTTCAAGTTTGTCTAAGATAGAGTTTAGGCATTTATTTGGAAGAGGTAATTTTATTGCCAAGAAGAGGAATTATTACCTTTTGATTTGTTTGTATTGTTGACTCAGAGAGTCAACGTTTTGTTTTATTTTATTTATTTTTTTGTGTCAGTCATTCGATGCGGGGATGAATTCTGCCCCCATTCTCGTTCTCTGTCTAAAATAAATGAGTATTTTGATGTAATTTTGTTGCTAGAAGAATTCAAAATGCCATTGGAAAACAGAAGTTTAAACTTGTTCCAAAGCAGTGTAGGCTATTTCTAGCTTAAAATACCGGAAATAACAGTTGACAAGTCTTTATTTATAGAAACCATCTCAGGCGGCAGAATGCGCCTAGAGTAGCAAAGGGAGAGAATTCTACAGTGACTGTTTGGATGAAGTAATACTTATAAAATAATGTAAAGTGCTAAAAACAAAGATTCACTAAAAGGAACATGCAAGGCAGTAAAGCCACTAAAACACAAGGGGTTACCTGGGAACACCAGCAATTAAGAGGTGGTTCCACACTTCTCAAACCCTCTTGATCAAGAGGGTTTGAGGAGTGTGGAACCATCTCTTAATTGCTGGTGTTCCCTGGTCCAACCTGAACCAGGGTGATAGCACCTGTTAGGGTCCCAGTTATGGGCAAATAGTTAACCCCAAAACTCAGATAAAAATGGGTTTTAATACCAGGAATATTTTGTTAAAAAAAAACTTTATCAGCAATAAATTTTTGAAGAAAAAAAAACTATTACCAAAAATATGTTTTTGAAAAAATATTACCAGCAATACTTTTTTGAAGGAAAATGATTACCAGAAAGACAAAACGAAATATTACCAGCAATAAAAACTTTGTTGGCATTAAATAACCCATTGAGGTGTTGATATGCCATAAAAAAAAAAAGGATAGAAAATTTTATAAATTCAACTTTGACAAAGATCTTATTGACGTAATAGGTTTGTAGCAACAGTCAACGTAATATTCTTCTTTGGATTTTATCATGAACCTCTAAATAGATAGTAGAAACATGAGACCAGATGTGACAACAATATTCAATGCATGGGCAAATTGTAGACTTATAAATGTCTAACATAGATTCTGGCAAAAAACAAATTGTGAATACAGCAATCCAACTTACCTAGCAACTAATTCAATATATATTTCTGAGATGAGGTATTGTAATTATTTACATTGTTCAGACTGTTGTCCTCATCTTTCTTGCCATATTCATGTTTCAACCATTGTATGCTCCGGCCTTCTTCAGGTGACTGGACCATGTGTGCTTCAGGACACATTGCACAGTGGATAAAAGTGTTGGTTCAATCCAGAGGTGTGAGTTCAATACCTAGCTACAGCAGAGGTGAACAAAAACTTGGAGAATTGAGTTAAAACCGATACTGATATATCAGGAAGAGGCATGGCACTTAGAAGTAGAACAATTTCCCCCTTTGGATGAAATAAAGTGTTCAGTTCGAAATTCCAATCACCTGAAGAAAAGCAGTTTCATTTTGGATGCGTTAAAATTAACAAGACATTCTTTGTACCAGTTAACAACTGTAGCTCATTTTTGAGATCAGTTGCTAATTTGATTTAATCAAACCAGCCAGACTTGCTATTAAGACAGAATAAATAGTGTCATCAGCATAGATACCAAGTTGAAAACTAATGACCTCAAGAAAGTAGTTGCTGAAAATAAGGAACATAGGTTCAAGGACAGAGCTCTGGGTGACAGCTGTATTCATTTAAAAAGATCTAGAAGAGTGTCCATTCAAGACAACTTCCATTTCACAATTTTATAAGATTGAATCAGATTAAAAATTCATTCAAAAATACCATAATCTTTCAACTTGTGAAGAAGACCAACATACCAAACCCTGTTAAATGCCTTAGAGATCTCCAAAGCAAGAGCCTGACTTTCACCTGAAAGCGAACAGTTAGCATGAGCAACTTGTGTTTTCATCACATATGCCAATACGAAAGAGTGGCTTTATAAAGTTTTTGGCGATGGATCATGAAAGTGAGGAGGAAACAATAAAAGACAAAGTGGAAGAATTTATTTAGAACTGGTGCTGCTGAAATGCATTCCAATCCGATTGGTAGAGATGGGAAAGTGATCAGGTGCTTTAATTTTTTCTTAGCCATTTCAAGCCAAGCAAGGCAATAAAGCCACTAAGATATAAGGAGTTACTGATTGTGAGAGAAAAAAAAACATTAAGGAACGAGAAGAATAAAAGAAGAGGAATTAAGAAGATAGAAGATGACAATTAACATTGCATTTAAATCTTTGAAAATCAAAGTTGAACAGAAAGCAAGATGCCAGAAAAGAGAAGTGTGAAAGAATAGGCTATTTGCATCGAACTTATGCTTATATTTAAACAGTAAAACAAGACCTTGTCGCTAATCTAGTATTGTGCTTAAATTCATAAATCTAGGTACCATTGAGGAAAATTCATCAGAACAATTACCATGAAAATATTTATAGAAAAGGCACAGGTAAGCTACCTTACAACAGCGGAAAAGTGTCTGAAGCTGAGATGCTAGCCCAGGACTAATGACATTGAAGATTTTTTTTTTTTTGTATTTTATTAAGAATGCAATGTTTTGCTACATCATTGCAATTGTCTATCAAGAGAATTAAGGAAATGCTAATTCTTTACTGGCAATTGACCCTAAAATGCTCATCTTGGTAAACAAGTCCTTCAGCATGGGTATTTTTATAGTGCCTGTAACAAGTCTGTTAGAGGTGCCTTGGGGTTGAATTTCTTTTTTTAATACATTATGGGATTCTACTAATAACATATTCAACCTTCAATACAAAATTTCATTTTGGGGATAGTGTTTATGAAAGAGGTAAAAATCCCAGCTTTTATTGGCAGTAGGAAAATCCTTATTGAAGCAGAAGCTTTTCGTAATATATTTCGACTCCTTCTGAGTTGAGCTGATATGAAGAGAGCAAAACTAAGAAATTTTTTTTTCACTACAAAAAAAAAAAGATGCTTTTTTGAATAAGATGGTTACTATAGTTTTAAGAAAAAAAAAAAAACGTTTTTGATGAATAATGAATTTTTAAAAGAAAAAAAAAAAACTGTTCATTTAAATTCTCCAAAGACTATAGCTTATAACAAATATAAATATAAAACCCTACAAAAATGAATTTCTCAAAATTTCATGAAATGAGTGAGGAGTAAGTGAAGAAAAAAGAAGAAATTTACAAGGAATTTAAAAAAAAAAAAAGACATGTTTCTAAAATTATTTCCTTCATTTGTGAAGAAGTCCTGAAAGGTTCATTAAAATTGTTGAGATGTTGGGTGTTTCCACGTGCGTGTATTGAAATAAGGACAAACACATACGTAGGGAAAATTACTGGTATATCCGAAGAGGTATTTACAACAGAGAGATTAGTAATCAAACGAATGCAGGTTAGTCAGTAACAATCAGAAAGAGTATAAAGTCCAACTGTATCTTCTGGTAGAGAGACGGAAGTGTGATGGTCACCTGATCTCTCCAGAACTCTATGGAACTGTCCTATTAGTAGTAGAGAGATCAGTCCATTTTGCACCCCAACAAAAATCCAACAATTATTTGATTTATGCAAGAATTTTCAAATCAGTTTTTCTTACCACAAAAAAGATGCTAAAATTTCCTACACTAATTTACAGTGATCTATTGACCCGAAGAAAAAAAATTATAAAAGGATTAAAAAAATCTTGTGGGTGGAGACCATAATAAATTTTTATTTGTTTACAATATTGAATTTTATAGTGAAGAAAATGGCAACTTACCTCGTCAAACAAAGCGACAGTGCGCCGCGTGTATTCTAAGACGGAAAATGTGGCAAAAAAGAAAATTACTTACCAAACAAAAGGACACGTATTCCGCATGACATGCTGAAGATGGAATATCTGAATTAAAAAACAAATCAGTCGCAAGAGTCGCTATAAAAGTATTTTGATATGCAAAATACTAAACATCCTCTCCCAGCAGTCAACGAATGGAAAAAATGCTCAGCTGATAAAAGCAGTTGGTGTTCTCGAATCGGGGTGATAAAAGTCGGCTATTTTGGCTGCCATGTTGGTTGGAGAGAGAGTTATTTTTCTGACTGGTTGTGTGCATTGTGATTTGTGAAATAGTACTTGCAAATCGAGTTTTCGGCATTTTCTTTCAGTCCCCGATGTTTGAGTCTGAAATTAGTGATTTATTCTCTGTGACGTGAAAATAATCTGCGACAAACGTTTCCTTTGCAATCCCAGATCACTTACAATTTTCTGTTAATCAGATAACAGAACACCAACAACCATTATTATTTTTGTTGATTCAGGGGAAAATTTTGACTATGTAATTGTTTAATTCAACCTTAATTGAAAGGGTTGTTTATTCTTTGCAAGACACAAATTATGTCTTGTATATCTTTCTCATATAAGAAAAATTGTTAAAAAAAAACTCCTAAAATAAGGCCATCATGTGTATTTTTTCAAGAATTCTTTAAAAACTACCTTTTCTTACAATAAAACATATTCAACAGACTTCACTTGTAGTTTTCATTTAAATGTCATGTGAAAAAATAAAAGCAATTCCTTTACCAAAATTGTAACTTTTAACATTATTAGATAATTGAAAATTAATAAAATATCCAAGTCATCAATTGTCCTAAAATACAAATCACCTAATTTCAGTATTTACATTATTTGGACTATTGTACTCATCTTTGCCACCATATTTATCACGTTTCAGCTTTTGTATGCTCCGGCCTTCTTCAGGTGGTTGGAATGTCAAACTGAACCCTTTATTCCACTCACTGGGGTAGACTGTTCTAGTTCCATGTCTTATGGATGCCAGTTATCTCCCGTTAATTCCCCTCTCAAAGTTCTCCACCACCTTAACCAGGTATTGAACTCACACACTTTGGGTCCTGTCACTGGATCTAACTAATGTCTTTATCCACTGTGCCATGTGACATTCCAACCACCTGAAGAAGGCCAGAGCATACAACAGCTGAAATGTTGTGATAAACATGGCGACAAAGTTGAGGACAAAAGCTCGAATAATGTAAATAGGGTACATAATACCTCATCTCAGAAATATAGACAGATACCTAATTTCAGATCATCATTTTGAAAGAGGATAATATATTAATAATTTAATTAAGCTTAATTGTCCTTTTTGAGAATCGTCAGTTCTTTATTTAAGAAAAACATTTTTTATTTTTGATAAATTATTAAATCAAAACAGAAAGCCTTGTTCTTATTTTTAGTTGGTCTTTGTAAAAGAATGTTCTCTTTAGGATAATTCAATGTTACAGAGAAAAGAAAGAACTATGGAATTTAAAATAAAAATTTATGGGTGAAAATAAATTTTCTTGAAAATAAATAGCTTGTAACTAGAAAATGATTTTGAAGAGTGTAATTAAAAGGAGATAATTCAGGTCAATCATTTTTTAAAACTTTTTTTTACTGATGAATCAAAATTAATATCCATTTAATGAAATTCTTACATTGTTTTTCATTTTTTTATTAAATACAATAAATTTTAATTAAAAAATTACAATTACAAAAATAATAAAAGCCATTTTATTTTGAAAAATACATTGTAGCCATTTTGCATCACAGAGGAGGAGGTGGAAGCAAGCTCATCCCGAAGGACATTTAAACATTAGGCTCTCCACCCTTTTCACATTATACCAAACTCAGCTGCATTCAGTCAATATCTCTATTTCATTATTGTTTTTTAAAAAATGTTAATGTTTGGTGCTTAAGCACATGTAAAATCTAAGAAAAATTCAAAAAAAAAAAAAATTATTTTTAATTAATATTTTTCAACAAAGCATTTTTGCTGGAGATACCTACATTAAGGCCATAATGTTTTTTTTTTTCAAATCTTTAAAAATTGCATTTTTTTAATAATCAAAACATATTCAACAGCCTTCACTTTCAGTTTTCATAAAGTCATATCAAAAAATTTGCACCAAATGTTCGATACAATTGGACCTTTTTCTACACTCCAGTGGAGATTACCATCTTGAACAAGTTATAGCATCCTTTCCAGTGTTTCAATTGATTGTTCTCTTGTTGGAGCCATGTTTCCTCTCAATTTGGTATACCTAATCACTTGCTGAGGTGTGCAAGAACTCTCTTAATCATAAACAAATTTGCATATCTATGCACCTAGTGGTATTTGTTTTAGGAATGCAAATAACTATATAATTCCACAAATTTTCCTCTACATTAGATTATTACATATTATCCTCTGCATGGTTTGGAAAAAAGAATTGTACCATTAATTTAAATAATTTTATCTAGTTTGTCTTATAAAGCTAAAATGATCAATTATTAAATAAAAGAGGTTTTACATTTTATCTGTTACTGCTAAATACTAACCCACACAATTCACATGAATATACTTGCCTATGCTTTTTGAACATGAGCTCTCAAAAAGCTGAACCACACACTTCACATGAGTATGGTCTCTCCCCATTATGTTTTTGCATTAAATACATGCTCCATGAAAATGACGTAACACACATTTCACATTAATAGAGTTGTTTTAGCAGTATGTGTCCGCATATGATTTCTCAAAGTAGCACTCTGTGAAAACGCTGAATTACATACTCCACATGAATAAGGTTTCTCTCCAGTATGTGTTAGCATGTGTCTTTTTAAATCTGAGCTACGTGAAAATGCTAAACTACAAATTTCACATGGATATGGTTTCTCTCCGGTATGTATTCGCATATGTCTTTTTAAATCTGAGCTCTTAGAGAATGCTGAACCACATACTTCACATGGATATGGTTTCTCACCAGTATGTGTCCGTATGTGACTTTTTAACAATGAACTCACTGAAAATGCTAAGCTACACACTTCACACGAATATGGTTTTTCATTAGTATGTTTCCGCATGTGAGTTTTTAAATTGGAACTGCATGAAAATGCTAAACTACATATTTCACATGAATACGGCTTCTCTCCAGTATGTATTCGCATGTGTCGTTTTAAATCTGACCTCTTAGAAAATGCTGAACCACATACTTCACATGAATATGGTTTCTCTCCAGTATGAGTCCTCATATGAATTTTTACACTTGATCTATCAGAAAATGTTGAGCCACACACTTCACATGAATATGGTTTTTCTCTAATACGTGTCGACGTCTGAATTTTTAAATGTAATCTCTGTGAAAAATCCAATCCTCCTTCACAGATATATGAAGTGTCGCCTGGGTGTGCTTCCATGTCAATCTTTTGATGGGGGATCACTTTTCAAGAAAATCTGCACAAGAAAATAGCATATTTTTAGTATCTTTTTGGAAATCTAGAATACAAATCTAAACACATTTAAAAACGTTTTCTCCTCTAGATTTCATCAGGTTATAAACCACAAATTCATAAATATTAATATTAATTATGCATTTTCATATTTAGAATTGATGTTAATAGATTCTCTGTACAATATTAACAGGAAAACAACAAAAGAGTTCATTTTTCACACCATTTTTGAAAAATCACAAAGCAGGAAAAGGCATTATTAAAGATCATATTCTTTTGAATAAGCTATGATTAGAAATTTATATTAATTCAGTGTGGATTTCAAGGATAGAGACATGAACTTACCAGTTTTTATTATTATTATTAAGTTCCACAGTCACATCTGAAATGGTTGAACCCTTTGTTTAGGAAAAACTTACACAGACTTCTTATTCTCTACATCTTGCTCCATTTGAGTACCACCTATTCTGGAGCTGCCAGCAGATTCTCAAATATTCATGTATACCTGAAATACCTATCTTGGTCTAACAAACTTAATAGGACTTATAATTTTGATCTTATGAGAAAATAATATGCATTATATTGCATTTCAGACATTATTTTTCATTTTATTTTTATGCAAGTGTTTTCAAATCCAACTTAAAACTTCAGTTTTTTTTGTTTTTTTTTTACCTTGTTAAATTTATTGAAACAAAACAAATACAGTTGACCACTGATGACAATTCCAGAACAACAAACAATTTTTTCTAACCTCTGCCAGGCGCAATGATGGAGAAAGCATTACCTCAAACCATCGCCAGTGAGACACGCAAGAGCCACTCCGTTTCGCGAGGCTCGTCCCTTAATTCAGACGCAATCGCACCAATCCTCCGAAGGAACGGCATAGAACGAGGGCCAATAACCCCTGAAGTCTCCACTGCCACAGGAGTAAAAAAAAAATCTTAATTTTGTTTTTCAACTTTTAATTTTTTTTTTTTTAAGGAATTAAAGTGTGATCAGAATACAAGGCAAGGATATGAGATCTCATAGAAGCAATTCCAAAGTAATGCTACCTATTTTCAGAAGTATAGGTATTACCAAAATTATAATCACTTTCAATGCAATAAAGAAAACAAAAAACAAAAAAAATAAAACACTATCTCCAGTTTTTAAAATTTATCTGAATTATAGAATTATTCAATTGCATTGAAAGTTTTGGTATTTATGTTATATAAATATAATAAGTCTGTTATATAAATATAATAAGTCTGTTGAGGTTCTGGGAAAACACCCAACTGATTACTCTCCCAGGAACTACAGAGTTGGAAAAGAGATGGGAGGAAACAAAAATAATACAGTTTCAGAAATCACAGCATGGTGATTGTCATGCAACTCAAGAAAAAAAAAAATCTCCAAGGGAAAAACTTCACCAGACACTAAGTCCTGCCAACTGCTGACTTTCCCCTCTTGCTTTTATTGACAGGACACAGTAGGCAAAAACCCAGATCTAGAGAAGTTGCAGAGATTGCTGTATCTGGACATGCCAAGCTATTTTGCTGCTAATGGGGAAAACTTGGATGTAACTGATTTTTTACAGATATGCCCACACATGAGCGAGGGCCTGTTTTGTGTATTTATTGACATGCATTCCCCACAATTTATTCATTAATGAGTGAAATCTATATTAAACTGTCTTTCTAAAAGTTTTGTGCAAGTATTTTTTTTCAGGTAAGTTATACACAAAGTTTATTAACTTGTGGCCAATCTGTACAAGTGAATTTGAAATTTTTAAATATTTACTTTTATTTAAAAGGAAAAATGGGGGTAACAGATGTAAAAAAAAAAAAAAAAAAAAAAAGAAATTTCTAAAGAAATATTTAAAAAATAATTTCATTCATTTGTGAATAAGTCCTGAAATTTTCATTAAAATCTGAAAATTATTTGATTTTTGCAAGAATTTCTAAATTAAAATGTTTTTAAGGCCAAAAAAAAAAAATACTAAATTTCCCATTTAGCCAACCCGCTCACAAAGAAAAGTCAAGATTTTTAAATAAAATTTCGAACGTGCTAGAAAGAATTAAAAAAATTTAATAAGATAATTAAAAAAATATTTTGGTCTTTCGTCTTAAAAATAAAAAAAAAATTTGAGTTTTTGACGACGAAACTGTGTCAAGTTTGGGGCCTTTTTTCACTTGTTTTTTTTTTTTTCCACTATTTCAGAATGATAAAATAAAAATTATAAAAATTCTGTAATCTTTCTCGTTTAAAATACCGGGAATTCTTAACTTTGGATTATTTTTAGACACGGGATTGAGCAAAAAAGTACAACAGCATTTTTATTTCCTAAACAAAAGAAAGAACTCTTTACTTTGAAATTGTCGGCAATTTTTAGAGTCTTCATTGACGATTTTTTTGTATATTATTTAGAAAATAAAAAAAAAAATGTCAAGAAATAAAAACTAATTTAGAAAATGAAAATAACAATAAAATTATATTATCTCGACTTTGAAGAACATCCCAAAATCGTTCATTACTTTCCAAAAGAAATCGCCTAATTAAAAATCATTTTTATTTTTAGACTGTGGATATTAAAAATTGGAAAATTTGTTGTCGATTTTTGTTTGTTTACAAATAAATTACAAAACGAGTAATTTTTCTTTCTACAAAAATTTGTAAATCAAATCAGAAAACGTTTTACACTTACTTCTTTCTGTTTGTTTTCGTTGAAGTGACGACAGCAAAATGAACAAAATGGTTGAATTTTAAAGGGAGGATAGCCATAGACAGTCAAAGGGAGATTACTCGAAGAAAACACGTTACAATCTTCTTTGATGTACCGCGTCCCTTCATGACGTAGGCGATCATGGCTCTCCATAGTGGCGTAGCTAACGGGGGGTGGGGTGGGGGGGCGAGGGGGTCGGACCGCCCCAGGGGTGCCAGCACAGGAGGGTGACACAATGTCACCCCCCAACAAAATTTTTTCAACCAGGCTAAGGTGCCAAAAAAAGTCTGAAAACAGTGGTGGAGACACAGGGTTTTTCGCAGGCGGGCACATGACCCCCACCCACAGAAATAATCTTTTGATTTGAACTGATTATTTTGTGGTATTGGATTTTGTCTTGGATCATACATGTAAACAGTAACGTACCGGTCAGTAGAGTAGAGGTAGAGCATGTATGAAAATTTAGCTACAGCTAACCATTCAGCATAGGGTGAATCGGGGTCATTGGGGGGACATTTGAGCGGACCGCCCCGGGTGACGTTTACTCTAGCTACGCCACTGGCTCTCCACACCGTCCCATTCCTTGTTGCTCTTAATAAGTTTTCTTTTTGTTAATTCTCCCAAACCTGTTTTACCATCTATTTGCTCTAACCCATCAATATGTTACGCGATGCTTTCCTGTTCCTCTTTCTCACTATCTGTCCTGTGAGTATCAGATTTTCCAAACCTTCCTTCTTTATTACATGCCCCAGAAATTTCAACTGTCTGATGTTAAGTATAAGTTTCTTCATTTCCACTCTCCAAGAACTCATCGTTGCTCACATGTTCAGTCCATTGTATCCTCAGCATCTTTCTGTAGAACCACATTTCTGTTGCTTCAAGTCTCTTCTCCAACTTTGAGGAAATTGTCCAGCATTCGCTGCCATACAGAGGGATAGATATCACATAACAGTTCAGTACTCTTTTCTTTGTTCCTAACAAAATTTTTCTATCTGTTAATACTCTGCTTGGCTTTTGGAATGCATCTTTGGCCATCCCAATATGTCTTTGGATCTCAATGTCACACTTTCCGTCCTCTGTTAGAACACTTCCCAGATATTTAAATTTCTGCACCTCCTTGATTTTAGTATCCTCAACCTGTAATTTGCATTTTGGGCCCATCCTTTTGCTGATAATCTGTCATCTTGCAGTTTAGTCCTTTCTTCTATCTTTCCTTCACAAACTACTGTAGGGTGTTTTCTAGTTTCCTTTCCATGCCTACTATCAGAACTGTGTCATCTGCATATCTTATATTGTTAAGATTGTGGCTGCCAATAATGAATCCTGGTAGGACTTCTAATTCTCTCAGAATTGCCTCACTGTATATGGTGAATAAATCCAATCAGAAGATACATCCCTGTCTTATACCCCTTTCTATTTTTGTATATATGCTGAACTCATTTTCTGTCCATATGCAGGCAGTTTGTTGTTAGTAGACATTCTTGATTATTCTAATGTCCTTCCTGAATATCGCCAAGCTGCTCTAACAGATCTTTGTGGTGGACTTTGTCAAACAGTTTTGTATAGTCTATAAAACACAGATACATGTCTTTCTGCATTTGTATTGCTCTTTCTGATAACATTCTGAGCATAAATATCACATTCCTTGTTCCAGTGTCTTTGATGGACTTACATTGTTCTATTGTGGCCTGATTCTACTGTGTTCTCTATTCATGAGAATTCAGATGATGAGTTTTGTTTTTAGGCTGATTGTCTGGTGGAGGCCACATTCGTTTGCGCCTGGTTTCTTAGGCAGTGCTATGAAAATAAATCTGCTTAGGTCTTCTGATATATCTCCACTGTTGGAGATTTCATTTGTTATTTCAGTGATCTTGTCTATGCTGGTCACCTAAGGGTGCCAGCATCTCTATTTCAATTCCGTCTGGCCCTGCTGCTTTGTTTCTGTTCAATTTGACCAGTGCAGCTTCCATTTCAGTTTTTAATATTTCCGGTCCAATGGTATTTTTGTGTATTGCTGCTTGTTCTCTTTCATCATGGAAGAATTCTCCTATATATTTGTTCCATCTCTAAAGTATTTTCTCTTCCTCTAATATCAGCATTCCATCTTTGGATTTTATGCAGCCTGTTGATGAGCATGTCTTTAGTCCAGATATCTTATTTTTTTATGCATATCTCCTTTATCTGTGATACAAATTCTTTCTATTTCTTGTTTTTTGTTGAGCCATTCTTCTTTAGCCTGTCTGCATTTTTTCCTTATTTCTTTGTATAGTTTTTTGCATTCCATTCCATTTCTTGGCATTGTTTTCTGTCTCCTTTGCATCAAGTTGAGTATCTCATTTGTTATCCATTCGTTTTTTTTCTTCCTCCATTTTCCTTTTGGGGTGACCTCATATACTGATGTCACTAAAGCTTCTCTTAGTGTGTCCCAAATTGAGTTTCCATTTCCGTTTTGTCCTTTGTATCTTCTTTTCACACTCCATATATTTTTCCTTCAGGTCCTGGTTGTTCAGGAGTCTGTTATATCACAATTTGGGTGCTGCATTAGGCTTTTTCGGTTTCCATAGTTTCATTCTTAGTTTACATATAACAGGGAGGTGATTGCATTTGCAGTCAGCACTTGGATGGGTTTTGCAGAGAACAACTGCATTCCTCAATCTCTTCATGATACTTATGTAGTCAATTTGGGTTTTAGTTTCTCCTACTAGCCTTCTCCATTTCTATAATTGTCTTGGACATTCTTGCAACCAGATGTTAGCTATTACCTGGTCATTCGCCATACACCACTGAACCCATTTTTCTCCACATTCACTGCAGGTTCCTAATCTGAATTTGCCTGTTATTTTACCATCCCTCTCTTTGCCTACTTTAGTATTCAAGTTTGCCATGATAATTATAACTTTATTTACTTGATTTACACTGAGCCTTGACATTGTCTAGCATGGAATAGAAAGATTCGATTTCTTCTTCTGTACCCCATGCTGATGGCACATACACAATTTAATAGATATGTTGAAAGGCTTTCCTTTCAGTTTAACTATAAGAATTCTCTCTCTCAGATAACTGACCCATTTCTTCATGTCTTGATCTAGTATCAATCAAACTCCTTTTTCATTTTTCTCTCTGCCTGCATATATATTCCTGTGGTTGTCACTGAGAAAGTCTCCACTGAGTGGCCACCTAGTTTCACATACTCATAGAGTGTTGACATTTAATCTATTCATCTCCTGCTTCACATTTTCCAACAGACCATAACTGTTTAACGTTCAAACATGTTACATAGGTGTTCAGGATACTATATATTTTCTTGGTGTTATTCAATATAAAAAAGAGGAAGGGGAATTTATTAAATGAATTAAATATTTGTGGGTTAAATTTTCTTCAACAAATAATTTCACTTGCAAATTGGAAATGTCTTGTAAACAGTGCAAGTCAAGGGGGAATAATTTACTTTAAAATCATTTTTCTTTTTTGCTTATCATTTCACCCAGAGGAAGGTGATAAAAGTACTATGTGACAGAAAGAGAGTCTGGGAAACACACACACATGTATATTTTTTTTAGTGAAATTGGAGTAGATTTGAATAGTGAAATTAAATCAGAGCATTTTGTTTACCGAGGAGGAAATTTGATCTAGGGCAGAAGTTGTACCCATTGAATCTGGGTCATCAGGAGACAATAGAAATGGTCGAAACAATTTTTATCGATTAAAATTTGAAATAGAGCTGAGTAAGATAGAAGGAACTTTGAAATTCACATGATTTTGATCGAAGCAGCCAGAACCCCGTGATAATCACGTGTGTAGTAGTAGGACCGAGGGTCAGTTATAACCAACCTGGTTTATCTATATAAATGCGTAGTTATGCTGAAAAATTCAGACTGGAGAAAATTCTTGAAGAGAGAAAAGAGAATTGGCCCGGGCAAGTGTTGGGAGGAGGAACAGCACTATAACTATAAGCTCTGCACAGAAATCTTTATCCCTCCAATGCAAGAGTCATATATTGTTCTGAGACAATTTAACAAGTTAATTACATGCACTGTCTAGAATCCAGTGTATAAGTTTTTACGTTAAATACTTTTCTTTTCTGTAACCCGTTTCTTTTCTCTACTATTCTTTTCTGTTATATAAAAGACATGACCAATTCAACCATTGAATAGTTGTCTGTCTGGCTTTCTGCAGATATTAATTTTTTTTTTTTTTGCTGCATTCTAAATTTCTTAGCGCAGACTCCCCAGCCGTGTTTACATCTTCAGTCGACCGTGAATGGACGGACATCACTTCTGCTTTCTGGATCAAACAAATCACAACGTGGACAGGAAGCAGGATTAAACCAACAGACTGGTCGAATAATCTACGGATGCTCAGGGGACCTATGGCCACTCCCTTAACTTTGGTTAGGACTGAATAGGCACCTCAACCCAGAGAGTAAGATGCCAGAGGTTGAGGAGATGGGGTGAAAGTGTTAGACTAAGACACAAGGTATAACTGAGTGTGAAAGAGACTAAAAAAAAAAAAACTTTACTAAAGAGAGAAAATAATAAAAGAATAGGAAATAAACAGACAGAAGATGATGATTGATGCTGCCATTAAATTATTGGGGGTCAAAGTTGACTGGAAAGCAAGATTTTGAAGGAAGAAATATATGTTAGCATAGAACTTATGGTTACATCAAGATATTTCAAATGTAAAACAACGAGACCTTAGGTGATAGAAAAATAAATAAATACCAAGGAGACCAAAATTTCCCCATCACCAGCTGGTGACATGAGGTATCTACTGTCCTTTTGTTCACTAACCTTTAAGCAATCCTATAAAACATACATACTTTCCTTTATTCACATTGTTAAGCAGGCGGCTAATACATTTTGGATATATATATATACAGTGCTGTTCGATAAGTGACTCACCTGATTTTTTTTTTACTAAAAATATTTTTTGTCTATTGTTTTTGGAGTTAAAATAATTTTTAATCTTACTAATATAAAGATCCCTTCCCGACCACCTAGGAAAAAAGTTTATTCACCCTAAGGTATTCTATTGATAATTATAAATTTGGATATAAATGAGATTCAGAAAAAAACTCTGTGCAAAAATAAGTGACTCAGATATCGCATCCTAATGATTAAACTGGTAAATTTAAAGAGCTTTTGACAAAATATTGAAAACTATTTTACAATACACTCAGAACAATATTCTAGAGAATTCTAGAACAGCTTAGATTAAATCTAGAGTATTATTCCAGAAAGGCTCATACAGTATAAAAACAGCTTGAAAGAGTCACTCAAGTCAGTAACCAGATGAAAGGGTACAAACACGCATCAGAACCACTTAAGGCATCTATTATTGCCCTCTCAAAAGCAGGCAAGTCTACGAGAGAAATTGCAGAAATTGCTATAACCTTGCAATCAACTGTCTCTCAAGTGCTTAGGGCAGATAATGATGCCAATCCTGCTCCAAGGAAGGAAACAAGGAGACGAAAGAAAAAGATTGATGATAGAACTGGCAGGGTAATCAAGAGAGAAGTTGCGAAGAATAGGACTATAACTAGCCAAGAAATTGCAGCCAGTCTAAGCAAAGAGCAAGGTGTTAGTCTCTTCAAAAGTCTGTCAGTGGCTGTTAGAACAAGGTTACAAATCTTGTACACAAAGGTTTAAGCCACTAATAAACAAAGCCAACAAAGCCAAGAGACTTGAATCAGCTCACTATTACAAGATTTTCACCGTAGAAGACTGGACGAATGTTCTCTTCTCCGATGAAACGAAAGTTGAGCTAAATTCAAAGGATAAGGTGAATCACTTTTATCGAACAACACTGTATATACATATACAGGGATGACTTTAGCCTAAGATAGGCGTAAGCAAAAATTAATTTGGTGGACCCCTTAAAAATGAGGGAACTGCAGCATTTTTTTTTTTTTTTTTAGAATTTGAAAAATTTATGTTCTTATTTGTAAAAAGTAATATTAACATAAAATCTGTAAAAAATTGATAAAAATAAACAAAAAGTATTAAAATTAAATATTTTTACTGACAAACAACATAGATTATGATGACTAGAATTATTAGCAATGATACATTGCAGTGAAACATTTTCAAAAAAGAAATCAAACATTACATTATTATTAGCTTAGAATATATTGTGAAAAAAACGAGATTGTTGTATTACTGTATAAAAATATAAAAGCTTTTTCAGCATAAAATCAAAATAACTATTGAAACAAAAAAAATATGTACAGTAAATGTCAAAACGATCATTTATTTTCCGACATAAATATTAATTAGTAATTTCTTAAAGATAAAAATATTTTCATGACTAAATTTTGTTGCCTAGCATTCAGAAGATCTTCCTCTACTAAGGCAATTTGTCAGAATCAAAAAACATTAATTTTCTATTATTTTAGATGGGGGTGGGAGTGAATAAATATTTGTACACATACAAATTTTTAATTTATTGCATTTCCAACTAATGAATAAACATACTTTTCATATAATTAACTGTACACAGATGCATAACTAAATATGCACAGAAAACAGAAAAAAAATTTGATTTAATAGAAATAAATCCCATTTATCCATTTTAATGGGTGAAAAAAGTATTCATACAATGCAAATTTCAGATTTTAAAACTTTTAAATTGCTTTAATACTTTAGATTATTCAAGTGAAATATTCTAGAATGTTCCAATAATGTTATCAGTAGTTATTTTTAGCCTAAAATATACAAGCAGAACATTTTGTAATTGATATTCGTGCAAGAATGGTAAAGAATTGACAAATTTGCAAAAAGAACTGATTATTAAGCTCTGGAAAGAAGGTAAAACCAACAGGAAAATCTCAACCAACCTGAATATTCCATTAGTTCATCCATTGCAAGCTATAAAAACTAATGAAAACCAAAAAAGAATAGGTGCTCCACAGAATATTTCAAGATCTTTGAGGAAATTAATATGGCAAATTAAACAAAATCCAATGGTTACTCATCAAGAGTTGCAGGATGATTTGCTTTCATTAGGAATCTGTGTCACTAAATGAACAATAAGCAATGAAATCCATAGGAACAATCTAAAGTCATGCTCCCCTCTGAAAACTCCACTGCTATTGAAAAGACAAAGAGATGCCAGATTGAAATTTGCTTATTAACATAATGATAAGGAAAAATTGTATTGGGAAAGAGTATTAGAGACAGATGAAATCAAAACTGAGTTGTTTTGGATGTAATTCTAGAAATCATGCATGGCCATGCCTTCAAACAAATGAACACAGTTCCAACAGTAAAATTTAGTGATGGCAGCATCATGGTTTGGGGATGTTTTTCTGCAAGAGGTGCTAGCAACATATCAGTAATAGATGGTAGAATGAATGCCACAGAATATCAAAATATTTTGAAAATCTTGAACTTCCTCTTGATTGGATCTTCCAGCAAGATAATGATCCTATGCACACTGTAAAATCTGCAAATAATTGGCTTGCTGAAAGTAATGAAAATATCCTGAAATAGCCAAGTCAGTTCCCAGATTTAAACCCAATTGAGAATCTGTGGTGTTATTTGACAATTCAAACCTAATTGAGAGTTCCAACAAACATCCCAGATCTGAAGAACATATGTGAAGAATGGAAGAAAATACCAACTAAAATTTGCAAAAATCATTGAGAACTACAAGAAGAGGTTGGTTGCTGTAGAAGTGAATAATGGCTATTCTAAAAAGCATTAAATGAAGATTATGTATTCTTTTTTGTATTGTAATAGTTTTTCACCCATTGAAATGGATAAAGGGAATTTATTTCTATTAAATCAATTTTTTTTCTGTTTTCTATGCATAGTTATTAAACATCTGTGTACAGTTAATTATATGAAAAGTATCTTTATTCATTTGTTGGAAATTGTTATATACCATACCTATGAACACTAATGGGTATGTCCCAATCTTCATAAATACGTTGGCGACTATTGTAAGTGGGAGTAATATGCTGTCTAAGTAGTCCACCACTAGCAGTGGTTTACCTACTTCACGTCGCTGGCGAGTATTGTAGTTTGTTAATATTATAAAGATTACCATTTCATTTCCAACATCCGTTTTGGTTATTCCCTAATCAGTAATCCTTTCTAGGTTACGGCAGATATAACAAAAATATAGTAAAACTAAAACAGTTATTCTTTTTTCACAAGTTATTAAATGCAGTAATTAACAAAATTACTTTTGAAACACACTCTCTCTTTCTTTTTTTCCTTTCGAACCTGTAGAAATGTGTTTTAAAGTCTGTCATTTAATGTTATGAAATTCCAACTCCAAAAAACTATTCAAAATTCTTCAGAGAATCTGCCATGAACCATATTGTTATATACCGTACTTATAAAACACTAATGGGTATGTCCCAATCCTGATAAATACATTGGACACTATTGTAGGTAGGGGTAATATGCTGTCTAAATAGTACACCACTAGTAGTGGTTTACCTACTTCATGTTGCTGGCGAGCATTGTATTTTGTTGATGTTATAAAGATTACCATTTCCAACCTCCATTTTGATTATTCCTCATTCAGTAACCTTTTCTAGGCTACAACATAAATACAATAAATTAAAAATTTGTATGTTTATGAATATTTGTTCCCCCCACCCACTGTATATTTACTTTCTCCTGGACTCTTTCTCTCTGTTTCTCATGTGCCAGGATTTTTACTTTGTAGTAGGATGAGGTAGTAGTAACACCATATGGAAATATACACTTTCCTTTTCACTAAGAGACTGACAAAAAAAAACTCTCTCTCTTCTCTATTACATATACTTCCTTTCCTTCCTTCTATTGTTCCTATCCTTGGTAACTGACAGAACCCAGACATAGCTTATGTGGGTCAGTGAACGTTATAAAATCAACCAATGACGATATGTCCCGCCAAAAAAACAAATGGAAAACGTGGGTGTGTCAGGCCCAATAAAAAGAAGAAAAAAAAAAAAAACAGGTGTGCACCAGAAAAAGAAGTGGGAAATTGGTTCTATGTAGCAGTTTGAGACGCAAGGTTTGGAGCTTCATCGGATGTGAACTGGACTGGATGTACAACTCCAGAAGTAAAAGAAGAAAGAATCAATACAACAAATTAATTTCTGTCAGCCAAAAACACAATGACCCTGCATAAACTCTCAAAATCACAAAAAGGACTAAGGTCACCCACTTTAACCACAATAACTAAATGGAGTCAACAATAAAATAGACAATTTATTTCTTGCAGCAAAAACTCAGTTTTTGTTTTCCTATAGGAGTTGACAAGAATTTTTACCAAGTTTTCAGATAGATGATAGTGACCTGAAGTTATGATAATAACGGTCAGTTTTTCTTATTATCATTCTTGAACTATGATCATGCATGCCATAAAAAAATACAAAAGTTACATAAAGTCTCAGACAGTCAATTTGGCCTTTACTTATGCCCAACCTTCATCCCTATATACCATAACCTCATCTTTCTGTATCATTATATTGTGTATATAAAAATTTATGTGCATTTTCTTTTAATCATTACACAAGGTCAATGTACATCTAAATCAAATATAATGACATATGGTGAGAACAGACATTGTCATAATGTAACCTCCAAGACACCACCTAGCTGTTAATATGGTACAGAGCTTAAATTCATAGTCAAGTTACAAAAGAAGAAAGATTATCAGAAAAATTACCATGAAAATATTTATAAAAAAGGCAGAGGGAATCAATGTTACGGTGACAGGGAAGGAAATATAAGTCTAAAAATAGGTTGTTTTTTTTTAATAAACATTTTTTTTTTAAACGGAAAATTTAGGAATGCAAAAAGGATAAAAACTTTAATTTTTTATTGCAAAATTGGAATTTATGTTGAAGATATACACAAGGGCAGAGTTTATTTGTTTAACAGTATATTAACTCCTTATAGAAGGCACAATGAAGTAATGGATAGCAGTTTGGATTGAGGAATTGGAGAGCTGAGTTTGAATTCCAGTTGAACCCATTAAATTCACTTACATACTAATACCCTTGGGAAAGGTATGAATCCTCTTCTCTCAGCTATGGGTAAATAGCAGGACAGACCAGGTTCTATAGCCTTGTATGGCCACTGGTATACTGCAGAAAGAAATGGCAACCTACTGCAGCACAGTGAAGACTGGGTTCTGTAGCCTTGTATGGCCACTGGTCTATTGTAAAAAGAAATGGGAACCTATTGTGAGAAAAAAATCTGCCTCATCAGTCATGTATCGAAAGATACATGATCACCTAAGCGTGTAACCCACATGGCACATAACTGACCAAAAGATATATCTACTTAATGACACTATTGCCTAAAATAAAGATTTTCACTAATTTTAAATTATCTTCTGTAAGTATTAAATTTTAAAATAACAATTTCCAATGAAATTGTCTTAAATTTACAATTATTTCTCAATAGATTTTAATATTTTACATTTTTTATTTATCAACATTTCTGTCAATAACAACGGCCATTGTTCATTTTAAACTGTAGTTGTTTTTTGGGAGACATGGTGGACTAATGGATAGCAGCTCAGATTGAGGAATCTGCCATTACATTCACTTATGTGCTAATACCCCAGGGAAAGGTATGAATCCTCTTCTTCTCCCCCTGCCAACTATGGGTAAATAGCAGGAAAGACTGGGTTCTATAGCCTTGGATGGCAACTAGTCTACCACAGAAAGAAATGGCAACTTACTGTGAGAAAAAAATCTGCCTTGTCAGTCATGTATTGAAAGATACATGATTGCCTTATGATAGCACATAACTGATAGGTCATTTAATGCCGAAATTTAATTTTCTTGGGAGTTTTTTTTTGTATTACTGATAGGTCTATTTTCTATGAAAATGTATTGCTATCATTTTTAGTATAAACATACTATTTTATACTTTCATAATGTTTTGACTCTAGTTTGGGGATTCACTATTTGACCATAACTCGGACCCTAAAAGGTGCTGCCACCCCAGGTCAGGCTGGACTAGGGAACAACTGCAATTAAGAGGTGGTTCCAGGCTCCACAAAATCTGAAGCAATATTTTTAATGAAATGAATTTTTCAACAAAACCAATGTTTTTTTCTTTAATTAAAATAAGGCCATTTTAGTGATAGAATCATAACCCAATGGGTTAAATGTTGTCCTTAGAATAAGCTCTAATATCCATTTCATCTGGCCTTAAAATTTTCTTGGGAGCTGGCAGCACCTAGATCACCAGTTGTATCGGCTCATTGAATGTGCCAGAATCTACTGAGTCATTTTGGCAGTTGGATCATCAAATCTATTTTTTTAGCAGTATGTCTCCGCATGTGATTCCTCAAAGTAGAAGACTGCGAAAAGGCTGAATTACATACTTCACATGAATATGGTCTCTCTCCAGTATGTGTTAACATGTGTCTTTTTAAATCAGAGTTACGTGAAAATGCTGAATCACATATTTCACACGAATATGGTTTCTCTCCAGTATGTATTCGCATATGCCTTTTTAAATCTGAGCTATGAGAGAATGCTGAACCACATACTTCACATGGATATGGTTTCTCACCAGTATGTGTCCGTATGTGACTTTTCAATGATGAAAGCACTGAAAATGCTAAGCTACACACTTCACACGAATATGGTTTTTCATCAGTATGTTTCCGCATGTGAGTTTTTAAATTGGAACTGCATGAAAATGCTGAACCACATATTTCACATGAATATGGTTTTTCACCAGTATGTATTCGCATGTGTCTTTTTAAATGTGTGTTTCGTGAAAACGCTGAACCACATACTTCACATGAATATGGTTTCTCTCCAGTATGAGTCCTCATATGAATTTTTAACCTTGAACTATCTGAAAATGATGAATCACAGACTTCACATGAATATGGTTTTTTATCAGTATGTTTCCACATGTGATGTTTTAATCCCACAATATGTGAAAATGCTAACCCACACACTTTGCATGAATATGGTTTTTTATCACTATGTTTTGATATGTGATATTTTAATCCTGCAATATTTGAAAATGCTGAACCACATACTTCACATGAATAAGGTTTCTCTCCAGTATGTATTCGTATGTGTCTTTTTAAATGTCCGCTGTGTGAAAAAGCTGAACCACATACTTCACATGAGTATGGTTTCTCTCCAGTATGCATTCGCATATGTCTTTTTAAATTTGCACTCTGTGAAAATGCTGAATGGCATACTTCACATGAATATGGTTTCTCACCAGTGTGAGTCCTCATATGAGTTTTTACACTTGATCTATCTGAAAATGTTGAGTCACACACTTCACATGAATATGATTTTTCACTAGTGTTTGTTGACGTCTGAGTTTTTAAATTCTGTGAAGAATCCAATCCTTCTTCTTGGCAGGTATATGAATTGTCTCCAGGGTGTGCTTCCATGTCAATCTTTTGATAGTAGATCACTTTTCATGGAAATATAATCTGTACAAAAAAATAGCATATTTATAGTGTCTTTCTCAAATCTAGAATACAAATATAAACACATTTAAAAAATTTTTCTGCTCTAGATTTCATCAGCTTATCTGTTATAAACCACAAATTCACAAACATTAATAATTAATTATGCATTTTCCTATTCAGCATTAATGTTAATTTTTTCCCACCTTCTTTGTAAAGTTAAAAAGTGGAAAAGGCATTTAGGAAGAAGACATGCTTTTGAATTAGTTACAATTAGAAATTTATATTAATTCTGTGTAGATTTCAAGGCTAGAGAACTGAAGTTATTAGAATAAGCGTCAGTTTTTATTATTATTATTATTAAGTTCCACAATGATGATCATGTATGACATCTAAGAAATACATCTAAAATGGTTGAATCTTTTGTTTAGGGAAAACTTCCACACTTCTTATTCTCAAAATCTTGCTCCATTTGATTAGCACCTATTCTGGAGCTGACAGCACATTCTCAAATATTCATGTACATCTGAAGCATCTATCTTGCTCCAACAAACTTAATCGGACTTATGATTGTAATCTTAAGTAAATAATATGCATTTCAGACATTATTTTATTTTATTTTTATGCAAGAGCTTTCAAATACCAAAAGGTACAAATTTCAACTAATTTTGTTTTATATCTTTTTCACTAAATATGTAAAATGTTTTGCTGTTATATAAAGCTGAGACAATTTATTTCTTGCAGCAAAAACTCAGTTTTTGTTTTCCTATAGGAGTTGACAAGAATTTTTACCAAGTTTTCAGATAGATGATAGTGACCTGAAGTTATGATAATAACGGTCAGTTTTTCTTATTATCATTCTTGAACTATGATCATGCATGCCATAAAAAAATACAAAAGTTACATAAAGTCTAAAAGGAACTGTGACAAGGATGTGACCACACACCCAAAGTTTTAATGTCAAAATGTTATTATTAAGAGGAGAGACCAAAGTATTTCTAGCATGTTTGAAAATGTTGAATCCTTTAGTTAGAAAAAAACTCTCATACATTTCTTATTCTCTACATCTTGCTCCATTTGATTAGCATCTATTCTGGAGCTGACAGCACATTCTTAAATATTCATGTACACCTGAAGTACCTATCTTGCTCCAACAAACTTAATTGGACTTATGATTGTAATCTTAAGTAAATAATATGCATTATATTGCATTGCAGACATTTTTCATTTTATTTTTATGCAAGAGTTTTCAAATCCCAAAAGGTACAAATTTCAACTAATTTTGTCTTCCAACTTTTACCTCTTACTACCAATTTTGAGTCACATTTATTTTCTTTAAGCAATTAACATGTGACCAGAATACAAGGTTAAGTCATGAGATCTCATAGAAACAATCCCAAACTAATGAAATCTAATTAATCCTCAGTAGGTATTACCAAAATTATAATCATTTTCAATGCAATAAAGAAAAAAAATAAAATAATGTCCCCAGTTTTTAAAACTTATTAGAATTATTGAATTATTTAATTGCATTGAAATTTTCAGCCTTTATGTTAAATTAAATATAATACAAAATTTCAGCCTTTATGTTATATTATATATAATACAAGGGTGTTGGGGGAAATAACTAACCAATTACTCTCCCAAAAACAACAGAGTAACAGACAGAGAAGGGAAAAAGATGGAAAGAAACAAAAACACTGTCTCAGAAATCACTGCACAGCTAGCATAATTCAACTCAACGAAAAAAATGTCCAAGACACCAACTTCACAAGACACAGGGCATGTTCTGTCTCTGTACTGATGTGTTCACCACAGTTTATTAATGAGTGAAATCTATATTAAACTTTCTAAAACCTTTATGCAAGTGTTTTATTTCAATGAATTATACTCAAAATTTATTAATTTGTGGCTAATCTATGCCAGTTTCATAAGTTTTACAATCTACTATCTATATTTCTCATGTTGTCTGTCTGTTTGTCTGTCGTGGGCGCTGTTACCTCGCCCAGGCTGCATTTCTCACCTGATTTCGATGCGGTTTTCACCACAAGTTTGCAAATGGCTGCCTTAAGGACATGACAGAGCCTGATTTTTCAGTTCGGACTCAGGTTCCAAAAAAATCGATAATCGAAAAAATCTGCTTACAGAAGGAATTATTGCATTTCAACCAAATTTGACACCCTCTTAGAGTCTACCTTTAGAAGTGTTGTCCAGAAGTTTCATGACCACGGACCCCTAAACAGCGCGGAAAATCGATAAAACCCAAAAGCCGATACGCCCAGATTGCACCTGAACCGCATGTCAGTTTTTAGCGAAAACTGATCGGATTTATGAGGAGGCCAGTGGGAGTCACCATGTGAAGTTTCAACTCTGAGCGCCCCCCCAAACAGAGTGCAAATGGACAATCGGTCAACCCTTAAAAATGTTTTTCCGGTTGGGTATTTCCTAAATGCAGATTAATTTATGGTCACGCTATGCACGGGAAGAAACAGGTTAGTGCTTGCAGTGCTGTATGAGTCGTACGATTTTTGAATCAAGCACGAGCAACGCCGGGCCATGCTTCTAGTTATATAAAAAGAAAATAACTGAAAGTTTTATATCATTAAAAAATTTATTTAATATTGACTGTGAACACAACAAATAATTAGTTCAAAATTTTAAGAAAACTCAATACTGACAAAAATATATATTTATCTCCCAAGAGGAGTAAAGTATAAATCATGGAGAATGACTCCTAACTTTTTTCTATTTGATCTTCCATACAATAAAATAATCTATATTACATGAGGAATATAACATGAGCACCTTTTTTCATATAATCTTTAACTACCAAGCAATCTTAAAAATGTAGGGAAATATTCTCTATAATCTAATGTTTTATTGAATTTTAGGTACTTTTGCTTTCAATTTACTACAGTTATCACTCTTATTTTCTGATGTTATGTATGAATGTCTTTATTTACAAAAATTAGCGCATTTATACATATAGAAAAAATTTCAAAATTCTTTTTAAAAATATTGTCTCAATCAGTTGTACTAAGTTTTTCTATTCATGATTAGTAAATATAGTTTTTAGTTACTAACAATATTATGAAGGTGGGACAATGTGATACAGAAATTTAAAAGATTTAAAACTTTATAAATTATTCTATTTAAAAAGAAAAACTTTTCTTGTAAAAATTCATTGAAAAAAATTTTTTTCTTAAGATAATAGTGTCCTAAATAGACCTTATTCATAAAAGCAATTAAAAGCTTTTCTAATTAAATAATGTCTTAGTTTTATTTCATTTTTTTTTTTATGATTCAGAGCAGATTTTCAAGAACTGGAGGTCCTGTTTTACAAAAAGAAATTGATGATTTAAATCTTCTAAGGATTTGTGCTCATCAGAACTATAGTAAATTTGAAGCTAAAGTATCTAAAATTCAATAAGATATTAGATTATGGACAATATTTTCCTAAATTTTTAAGATTACTGAGAACTTAAAAATTATATAAAAAAGATTATATTCTTCAATTATTTTTTTTTACATTAGATAAACACTTGTCATCAAGCTGTCGACAACTTTAATAAACAACTACTACCATGTGAAAAAAATGCATTTCTGCAATATTTTAAGCTTTAAGTAAATAATATTTGTTTCAAATCAGATTAATTATACTTTACATCAGCTAATATTCCTCAAATAAACTTTCAGAAAAGTAGATTTTATTTGTGAAAGATTTTTTAAGGAAGAGAATTACATTGTGATAAATGTAGGCTTAGTTTTGAAATAGAGTATTTTGCTTATTGGAAATATTAACTTTAATCTATTAGCTTGAAATTAAAAATAAATAAAAGCTTCAAGAAAAATTTTTCATTCTTAAAAATTTATTTTAAACCTCAGTGTTGTAGCATACCTACGGATGATAATGGTTATATCCCCATTCACATAAATACAGTAGTAGATACTGTATGTTGGTCTGTAGTTGGAGATTCATTGTGGAATACACTTCTAGCAGTTAACTACTACTTCTACACACCACTGGTGAATCTTATATGTATTGTTCGTGTCCTAAGTATTATTGTTCATTATCAATCTTCGTTTGATTATTCTCTTCAGTAAACTTCCCTAGGTTAAAACACCTAGCTATCATATATCTATGGAGATACCTAGATTAAAAAATATACATTAATAATCAAAAAATCCTTAATAATAACAAAGATTTTGACATTAAAACTTTGTTTTTATTAAGTTTGGAGCATTTTTTTCACCATATGTTAATACTTTTAGTGAATCATTGGAGGTACCTAACAAAAATATTTATCACCACCGATTTTAAAAGAGTTCAGGATGTAAGGGAGCATGACTGACTAAAAAAAAATTAGTTTTCAATTAACCAAGTTCTAATACAATTCATTATATAGTATATAATGAATTGTATACTTTTATTTAGGTACCGCCACAGAAAATTACGATACCTAAGGTTTTAAATTAATTTTAAAAAATGAAAATGCTTTCAAAGCTTTCATTTTAGCTTTAATTGAAGGCTAAAGGATTCAATTTACTATTTACAGTAAGCAAAATACTCTGGTCTATTTCAAACAGAAATTATATTGATTGGAATCATCATTAAAGTTGTCCATTTTTGAGACATCTGTAAACATAAGTTAGTTCTTGTTTTTAAAATTCTTGCAAAAATATAATATGTCTCTGAAACTTTATTTGAAGAATATTAGCTGATTTAAAGTATAATCTTATTTGAAATAAATATTATCTACTTTAAATTTAAAATATTGTTCTTATTTTCTGATAATATTGTGTATGGCCATCCGTACTTACAAAATTGGCACATTTATACACTAACAAAAAAATTCAAAATACTTTTAAAAATCTTAGTGCATGATGATTTGTATTAGGCTTTTCTTTTCATGATTAGAAAATATAGTTACACTTAATAATAATATGATCTAAAATGCTGAAATTAATACAGAATTTTAAAATATTTAAAACTTTATAAATTAATATAATTAAAATATAAAAAAAATGAAAACAATTCTTGTAAAAATTCAGTATACATTAAAAATTTGTTTTTTCTTAAGACAATAGTAACCTTAAATCTTATCCATAAAAGCAATTAAAAGATTTTCTAAATAATGTTATAGCTTTAAAGCCTTTAAATGCATTTTTATTTTACAATTCACAGCACTTCTTCAGTAAATGTTTGAATAAGAAAATTGATGATTTAAAAATTCTCCAAGAAGTTTTGCTTTTTTTAACTAATATGAAGAGGCTGAAATTTCTCAAGTTGGGGGTAAACATGTTTTAAAAAAGAAATATTTTTACTAAAGTTTTCTAAAAAAAAAAAAATATATTTAAAAAATGATTTAATTCATTTGTGAATAAGTCCTGAAAATTTAATTAAAATCTGACAATTATTTGATTTTTGCAAGAATTTCCAAAACAATGTTTCTTACAGAAAAAAAAAAAAAAAAAAATGTCAATCTTTGGCCGTCCCACTACCGCTGACGGAAAAAAAAAATTAAAATAAAAAGAAACTTTTAACCAAAATTTCTCACGTGCTAGAAAGGATTTACAAAAAAAAATTAATAAAATAATCAAAAAATACTTTGGTCTTTCATCTTAATAAATACAAAACATTTTGACAATGAAACTCTATTTTTGTCAAGTTTGAGGCTTTTTTTCATCGTGATATATGCTCTTCATTTTTTGGCGAAAAAGCGGATGTACCTACTGATTTTTTTTTTTTTTATATCGGTATGGTCAAAAATCAAAACACCACGAGCTACAAACGAAATTAAAAGTTTGTTGTTGAAGCAAAATAACTTTTAAAACCCTTCGAGGGGGGGGTAATTAAAAAAAATCATCATTGATTTCAGCAAGAAAATTATTTAAAAAATTAATAACAATTCCGTAATTTTTTCTAGTTTAAAACAACGGAAATTAACTTTGGATTGTTTTTAAAGACGGGATTGAGCAACTTATTTTTATTTTAAGTTAAACTCGGCATTTATTAAAGAACTCCTTGAAATTGTCTGTAATTTTTATTATAATCAAAATTAATTATTTGAACAACCTTCACTCATAATTCTGTAAATTATTTAAAAAGTCAACAAAAAAAATGTCAAAAGATAAAATTTAAAAACTGATATAAAAATAAAATGAAATTAATTCGATTTTTAAAAACATGCCAAAGTCGGTTGTTTTAGAATAGATTGAGGATCATAAAATAATTATTAAAAATTAAAACTTTATAAATTAATTAAAATATAAAAAAAATGAAAACAATTCTTGTAAAAATTCGTTGTTTACAAAGAAATTAAAATAAAAAACGATCATTTTTTTTATTTCTGTAAATCAAATCAGTAAACTTTTTACACTTACTTCTTTTTGTTTGTTTTCGTTGACTGTGAAGACAACAAAACATGACAGCTTTCGAAGGTTCTAAAAATGAACAAACAAAATGGCTGCATTTTAAAGGGAGGTTATCAATAGAAAGTCTAAGGGAGATTACTCGAACAAAACAAGTTACAGGTGATGGCGAATCTTCAGAATATAGAAATCGTCTTGTTTTTATCTTTGGGCTATTCAGTTTCAATAGTGCAAGCCCTCAATACATAGAACTTCCACTTACATAGCCATTTGAAATGTAACTCCCTTTACCAATTCCTTTCAAATTTGGGTGAGCCGAGGAAAAAGATGGAAAGAAAGTCATGAGCCCATGAAAAATTTTCTTTTCACTGACTGTGACAGTGCAAAAGCACTTGACTGATTCCTGTTCACTTGTACCACAGCACTGGGGAAGTGATACAATTGGCAGATCCCCTTGCAGAAGTCTGGTTGGAATCCTGTGACCTGCAGGACAGCTGTCAGGTACTGATAGTCAACCCTGTCGAATACTTTAGACTAACCCAAATTAATCAGTGCAGCTTCATTGTCATCTTCTACACCCTCTATAATTGTGCAGATCAGATGCAGGTGACTCTGAATTGTTCAGCCCATCACAGCACAAGTCTGCTATGGTCTCAAAAGAATCTCGACAACTGACTGTAAATGCTCTGTCAGTATTTGGGCCAAAATCTTTGTGTTTAGCAGAGTTATAAGTCTGTAATCACATAAATTCCACCCACCATGCTTCTCCATTTTTAACAGCGTGATCACAGCCCTGGAGATCTGGTTGGGGATAGACCCCAGCCAGTACCAGTTTTGTGACACCACTTTCAAAATCAGAAGAAACATGTGTGACAGCCTCAAGTACAATTCATAGCGTATACTATTAATTTCTGGGGCCTTGCCACTGCTGGCAACCTCTTCAATGCCTCACAGACTTTTCCCTGTGATCTCACGCTTGCACCCAGTAGTTTCAGTCAACGAAAGACTGCTAAATAGCTGCAAAACTCTTGCTCACAGAAATCAGGCTCCTTGGTAAACCAGTTCTGGAAATGCTGCTGAAATGCCTTGCATGTCATTGGTCAATCACAGTCTATGTCCATCCAGGATGTCAACCTAACAAATTCAACAATTGGAATCTTGGCATATTTCCTCCTTGAGTAATTCTCACCCATGTTCATGACTTGATTAGACATTTTGTTCAACCTATGTCTGAGTACCTGACTGTAAAATAGAATTAATATCTGAGTTATTCTAATCCTCATTTCTGTTAAGTTGTTAATATGTCACAGTTGTAATAATGCCTATACTGGGCCTTGAAGAGGAGAGAAAATATTTCTTCTCTTTCCAATCATTGGATTAAAAGTATTTTTAGTTTCAATAACCTTTATTAGAATTTAAGATTCATAGCATTTCTTCAGGGCTTAACAAGGAATTTAGGGAGATGTATTTTCATTTGAATTAACTTAAGCACTTACCACTTAAATAGAAAACTGTTTTTATCCAAAATGTTGTCTAACCAAATTTTTTTAACAATAAAATCAAATAATCAAAAAATTCTTTGATCTTTTCTTTTAATAAGATTTTAATGATAAAAACTGTTTTTATTGAGTTTGGGGCAGTTTTTCATTGTGGTATACTCAGCGGCAGATCTACTATGAAACTAATGAAGCTTAGGCTGAGAGGGGCTCCCGAAGCAAGTTTTAATAAGTGAATTTTTCAACAAAATCACTGTTTTTTCTTTAAGTATTTGTTATGAAATAAGGCCATTTCAGTGACAGAATCATAAAACATTAGGTTGAAATAGCTAATGTTATCCTTAGAGTCTGCTCTAATAACCATTTCTTATAGTTTTAAAATTCCCCTGTAATTAAATTTCAAGGACCCCCAGTTGCACTTGTTGAACTCTCCAGAAACTATTCAATCAGATCCTACATTTTAGCTGTTGGATCCTCAAATTTATTGTAGCTGGCTGCAAAGAGGCCTTCATATCTGTTCAAGCTTCAGGGCATCACTGTGTATCCTCATTTTTAGCAAATCTTTGAAGGTATGTAAGCTGTAAAAAAATTGGGCGAACATCCCTGTTATAGTGGAACACACCTATTCTATTGTTAATAGACTCTCCCACCTATAATAAGTAGGGATTTTCCAAGCGTAGCCTGGATGCGGCTTAAGGCCGAAAGTATGGGGCATCCAGTGAGGATCGAACTCACTTTGCAGTAGTAATTGATCTAGCAAGACAAGCTTGATAACCATTACACCACGCTGAGGTGCCCCCTATAATAAGTAGGAGTAGTAGCAGTTGCTCAGTTGGTCGACCGGCTATCGGTTGAACTCTCTGCCTTCGGGCGGGGAGAAACATGAAAGAGGCTACGCCGAAGGGTGGATTCTCTTTCGGGGAGGTAAACCGACCATGAACCTGTTTATACGGGGACTAAATATCTTTGGTCAGTCAATCGATGTCAGACGACCGTTAGTCAGATACTAAAAGTATCAGCAACCACCACTAGATTTCTCTGTGTCATTACCTATTATATCAAGTTCCTTTTGTACGTCGAACCTATTTTAGGACCGACTTAGTACAAATACAAGCCTCCACTGTGAAACCACTCTACAACAATCCCCCAAATTAAAAAGTACACGATATCAAAAAGGGATGTAAAACACATTCCCGAAAAAATATTTCCGCAAAGTTTTTAATAAAAAACATACATTCATTAAGGAAGAAGTAATGAAAGTTTTTTAATTAGATATCGCCCTGATTTTTTTAAAATATTCTAAAACAGTGAGTAGCATCCATTTTGGTGGTACCTATTATTAAGTTTAGGGCATTTTTTTTATCATGCTCATTTTCTAACAAATCTTTGTGGGTACCTAAATAAATTTATATTTGTTTACAATATCAAGTTTTCTGTCTATATTTCTGAAATGAGGTATCATAATTATTTAGATTATTCGAACTGTTGTCCTCATCTTTGTTGCCATATTCATGACATTTAGGCCATTGCACACTCCAGTCTTCAAATTGAACCCTTTATTTTGTCCACTGGGGTACATTGTTCTAGTTCCATATTCCATGTCTCTTCGGGATGTCTCACTATCAGTAATCTCCCTTTAATTCAATTTGCCAAGTTTTTGTTCACCTCTGCTGTAGCCAGGTATTGAACTCGTAATTCTTTGGGTCAAGTCATTGGATTCAACCACGGATGGCCCAGTAGATAAAAAGTGTTGGTTGAATCCTTGAGGACACGGCCCAATGGATAAAAGGGTTGATTGAATCTAGTGACTTGATCCAAAGAGATGAATTCAAGAGGGAGATAACTGTTGCTGAAATCTGGAAGAGGCACGGCACATGAACTAGAACAATCTAACCTGGTGGATGATATAAAGAGTTCAGTTAGTAATTCCAATCACCTGAAGAAGGCTGGAATGTACAACAGTGAAATGTCATGAATGTGGCAACAAAGATGAGGACAATAGTCTGTAACAATATGATTTCTCACACATTTTCAGAAGATAAGGAGATAAATTTCTTTCTTTAAGTCCACTCAGCCATCGGAGTTCCATAGGAATTTTGTCTCCAGTCCATCTTGAGTGAACTTAGGGGTTAGTGTTTCAGGATTCATGTCTCCAGTTGATCTTTGAATTGGGAAACATAAAAAGTTTATAAATGACTTTAGATAGCCATAAAAGTAGTCCTTTGAAAATTTGACCACCCATGTGGTTTTCAGGTGGTTCCAAATCTTCCGGAAAGACAAGTGGATGGAGAGGGTGGGCCCCAGGATTATCCATATAGGAAGAGAGAGGCAGGAAGTTGAGAAAAACGTGGGTCCAGCCATAAGAGAAGTAGGTAAGGCAACCAGAAGAGTTAGAGCTGCCCAGTGGCCAGCAACAAGAGGCCAGTGAAATCAGGGAGATAGCTGGCTATCTTTCCTTTCGGGTGAACTGCTAAGTGAGAAATCATATTGTTGTGAACTCTCAGTGTTTAAAAACATTTGTCGTCATTAGTATTATTTGTTGAAAGTGATCACGGCCAAGGATACAAACCCGTGCACATAGTGAGTTGGGTGTATATGCAAATAAAATCAACTTTGGATGTCATTACAGGTGCAGTGAATGATGGACAATCAGAGAACGTCACAATTTCACCATGAAGGGCATCACAAGTCCAAACAATGTTAATAGTTTAAATAATTGAGTTTTTGGTAAATCAGATAATGGAATGTCAACAGCCATTGTGATTTTTACAGATTCAAGGAAAAAATTTGACTTTGTAGTCATTTAATTCAGCTTCAATTGAAAGGGTTTATTCTTTACAAGACACAAGTTTTATCTCTTATATATGTCATGAAAAATAAAAAAAATAAAAAAATTTTTAATTTTCAATTAATGTTTTTCAAAAGAAATATTTTGTTGGAGACAATTGTTTTTGGTTTTTTTTTCCAGTGAATCTTTAAAAATTGTTTTTAATAATCAAAACATTTTCAGCAGCTTTCACTTGCAGTTTTCATTATTAAAAAAGTCATGTCAAAAAATAAAATCAATTCCTTTCCACTCAAAAATGTAATTAACAAAATGCTTTTAACTTGTTTATTAGATAATTGAAACTTAATAAAAATATCTAAAAGTCATAGATTGTTTTAAAAAAGGAATCACCTCATTCCAGATCATCATTTAGAAAGAGAATTAATGATTTAAGTTTAATTGTCCTGCTTTTTGAGAATCATTTTATTTACAAAAAGATGAGTTTTCTTTTTTGACAAATTCTTAAATCAAAAAGAGAAAGCTTTACTTTTAGTTTGTTTTTGTAAAGAATTTTCCATTTTGGGACAATTCAATATTGGAGAGAAAAGGAACTTATTTACATTATTCGGACTACTGTTCTCATCTTTGTCGCCATACTTATCACTTCTTCAGGTGGTTGGAATGTCAAACCTTTATTTCGCTCCACATTGATGGATGTCAACTATCAGTTATCTCCTGTTAATTTTCCCTCTGAAAGTTCTCCACTGTCTTAACCAGGTATTGGGTCCTGTCACTGGATGTAACCAACACCTTTATCCACTGTGCCATGTGTCCTTGAGGACATCTGGGTATGAATTTCTGGGTAATATAAACCTAATGTCTTCAGCAACCATTTTTACCAGTGCTCATATTGCAATTTTGCTGTTATCATTGCATGTTTTTACCAGAGCTCATATTGCAACTTTGTTGTTATCATTGCTTTTCTCTGGCACTCCTTATTACTGGTTCCCATATTGTATTTATTTCTATGCTTGGTCAGCTCAGGAGATTTTTGTGGCCTAGCATATGTGCTGATTCCTTAAGTTCAAGCGTATAACAGCCGAAACATTGTGATAAATATGGCGACAAAGATGAGGACAATAGTCCGAATAATGTAAATAATGTACATAATACCTCATCTCAGAAATATAGACAAACTCGGAAAAGGAACTATAGAAGTTAAAATAAAAAATTTATGGGTTAAATTTTCTTGAAAATGAATCTGTTGCTTGGAATAAAAGAATGATTTCGAAGAGTGTAATTCAGGTAAAAATCATCTTTTTTTTTAATTTAAATGGTGGAACAAAATTAATATCCATTTATCCTTAAACCCTCCAACAGCCATCATTTGCAGTTTTCATAAATCATTCAAAAAGTTATGCAAAATAAAAAAAATTTATTATTTATCTTTTTGTATTAAACATAATAAAATAATAAATTTTAATTGAAAAATTACAAACGCAAAAATAATAAAAGCAATTTTATTTTGAAAAATACATTGTAATAATCATTTTGTGAAAAGTTGTTTGCATCACATAGGAGCTGGTGGAAGGAAGCTAATTCCAAAGGGCATTTAAACATTTGGCCATTCACCCTTGTACCAAACTCAGCTACATTTAGTCAATATCTACTTTTTCTAAAAATGTTAAGGATTAGTGCTTAAGCACGTGTAAAAGCAAAGAAAAATAATAAAAAAAAAAAAAGTCTTTGAAAGACTCAATTTTTATCTCGTATATATTTGTCATATAAAGAAAATCATAAAAACCAACAAATAAAACTTACTTTTTAGATTTTTAATTAACATTTTTCAACAAAACTTTTTCATTGGAGATAACTAAAATAAGGCCACCATGTTTTTTTTTCAAGAAATCTTTTTTTATAACTGAAACATATTCAACATTCATCACTTGCAGTTTTTGTAAATCATTCAAAAAGTAATGTCAAACAATTTGCACAAAATATTCGATACAACGAACATCTTTTTCTACACTCCAGTGGAGATTATCATCTTGAACAAGTTTCACTATCCTTTCCACTGTTTCAATTGACAGTTCTTTTGTTGGAGCCATGTTTCCTTTCAATTTGGTATGCCTAAATGCTTGTTGGGGTCTGCAAGAACTCTCTTCTAAGTAAAAACAAATTTTCATATCTATGCATCTGCTGGTATTTGTTTTAGAAATGCAAATAGCAATTCCATAAATTTCTTCAACTATTATATATTTTGAAAAAAAAAAATTATACCATTAATTTAAATAATTTTATCTAGTTTTTTAAGATACATTTTATGAAGCTAGAATGCTCAGTTACTAAATAAAAAATGCTTTGCATCTAAATGCTACTGCTGAATGCTAACATACTTCACATGAATAGGCGTTTTCTCAACCATGTACTTGTTATATACTTTTTAAACATGAATTCTCATAAAATGCTGAACCACACACTTCACATGAATGTGTTTACATTAAATCCATGCTCCATGAAATTGATATACTACACATTTCACATGAATATAGTTTTTTAACAGTATGCATCCACATATGATTCCTTAAATTATAACATTGTGAAAATGCTGAATTACATACTTCACATGAATATGGCGTGTCTCCAGTATGTGTTAGCAAGTGTTTTTTTTAATCTGAGTTACATAAAAATGCTGAATAAAATGTTTCACATGAATATGGTTCCTCTTCAGTATGTATTCACACGTGTCTTTTAAAATGTGATGTCCACAAAAAAGATGCATGTTTCTCAGGAATATGTTTTTTTAGCAGTATGTGTCCGCATGTGATTCCTTAAAGTAGCACTCTGTGAAAATGCTGAATTACATACTTCACATGAATACGGTTTCTCTCCGGTATGTGTTAGCACATGTCTTTTTAAATCAGAGTTACGTGAAAATGCCGAACCACATATTTCACACGAATATGGTTTCTCTCCAGTATGTATTCGCATATGTCTATTTAAATCTGAGCTCTTAGAGAATGCTACACTACATACTTCACATGAATATGGTTTCTCACCAGTATGTGTTCGTATGTGACTTTTTAACCATGAACTTACTGAAAATGTTAAGCCACATACTTCACATGAATATGGTTTTTCATCAGAATGTTTCCTCATGTGAATTTTTAAATTGGAACTGCATGAAAATGCTGAACCACATATTTCACAGGAATATGGTTTCTCACCAGTATGTATTCGCATGTGTCTCTTTAAATGGGTGTTCCGTGAAAATGCTGAACCACATACTTCACATGAATATGGTTTCTCTCCAGTATGAGTCCTCATATGAGTTTTTAACCTTGAACTATCTGAAAATGTTGAGCCACACACTTCACATGAATATGGTTTTTTATCACTATGTTTCCACATGTGATGTTTTAATCCTGCAATATGTGAAAATGCTAAACCACATACTTCACATGAATATGGTTTCTCTCCAGTATGTATACGTATATGTCTTTTTAAAAGTGTGCTGTGTGAAAAAGCTGAACCACATACTTCACATGTGTATGGTTTCTCTCCAGTATGTATTCGCTTATGTCTTTTTAAATTTGCACTCTGTGAAAATGCTGAATGACATATTTCACATGAATATGGTTTCTCACCAGTGTGAGTCCTCATATGAGTTTTTACACTTGATCTATCTGAAAATGTTGAGTCACACACTTCACATGAATATAGTTTTTCACTTGTGTGTGTTGATGTCCGAGTTTTTAAATGTAAAGTCTGTGAAGAATCCAATCCTTCTTCTTGACAGGTATGCGAATTGTTTCCAGGGGGTGCTTCCATGTCAATCTTTTGATGGGGATCCTTTCTCATAGAAATATAATCTGCACAAGAAAATAGCATATATTAGTGTCTTTTCAGAAATCTAGAGTACAAATATAAACACATTTAAAAATGTTTTTTTTACACTGGATTTCATCAATTTATCCATTATAAACCACAAATTCACAAACAATAATAATTATGCTTTTTTATTAACAGTTTCTCTGTACAATATTAACAGGAAGACAACAAGAGTTCATTTTTTATACCATCTTTGAAAAGTCACAAAGCAGAAAAGGCATTTATGAAGAAGACATGATTTTGAATTAGTTATTATTAGAAATTTATATTAATTCATTGTGGATGTCAATAAATTTTAGCATATTGAATTGATGCAATAAAAACAAATAAACATTATAGAATGAGCTAACTGGTTATTGCTCCCAGCAGAACATGATTAAGGAAATTAAAATACAGTATCTTTTATTGCAAATCTCAGTTTTCAGGTGCTGACATAACTTGCCACAAATGGAAAATCTCAGAGCAACATGGCTACATAACTATTGCATTGCAGTGATACAAATGAAATGCTGACTTTTTTCAGTTTTCATTACATTTAACTGAAATCAGAATTCACATTTTGTTTTTTATACACATACTGTACCTGTATTATAATCGAAACTACATTGTTGGTAGAGACTGATAGCTTACCGAATTTTCCTTCTCACACTCATAGTGATATCACTAATGATGTACCTTCTCCTCGCAGTGTCTCACACCTGATGTAGAAGTAGTGTTTGATGTTGCATTTATATATTTTTTGTAAGTACTGATTATGTTTTTTGTACACGTACAGAAAGTACAAAATGTTATTTTTACATGAAATCTTAATTTCACCACTTAAAAATCCGTGTGAGCATTACACGACTAGCAACATTACCAGTATCTGCATGTATACAAAATTTATTAAATTTTATATAAAACTACTTTCAGGGTATATGTATAAGCTGTGTTAAGAAATGTAAAGGGATATTGTGTTCATGCTTGAATTCCATTTCCAAGCTGCTCCACTTTATAGATGCTATATACAAATTAAATAACCTGTATTCCAAAATCAGAAAAATATCTGGAAACCAAAGCACTTCCAGACCCAAGAATTTTGAATAAACAATTCTCAACATGTTTTATGCACATTAAATAAAAAAAGAGGAACCTGAAGAAAAAATAGATACATATAAAAAATATACTGAATAGGTATAAACAGACAACACCAACTTGTAACAACCAATTCTTAAGTGATAATTGGAATGTGATCAGCTCAGAACTGAGAACATATCCTTATGGAAGGATGATGCACATACTTGATTTTTATTAAGCTATCCTGAAATTGTAGATGCAACACTTATGCAAATTATCCAGTTGACATTTTCTTAAACATGCCAGTGTATGTTGAGCAATCTTCTTCTCTCAAAGTCAAATAGTTGTACCAAAGTAGTCAGCAGACACTTAAATTGATTAATTATAGAACTGGCTCAAAAGGTAGGTAGGCCATCTTGATGAATTGTTTTCAATATACTGAACATTTTTTGAGGCTAAAAGCTTTTGATTTCATCATCATCATCTTGCGGCCGCAGCCGAGATTGAACTCACTACACCTTTCCAGTATTCTTTATCTGTCATAGCTAATACTTTGATTGGTGTAGTTCATAATCTTGTCAAATAGCTGAATTCTTGATGCTTCGCTAGGGCTATCAAGGGTGTTTTTATCGTGAGACCATCACTAAATGGATTGCCAACCAAGGCTCAGAGAGACTCCATTCATCCTCCGCAGGTTTTGAATTCAGAGTTTTCCTTCTCCAAGACCAGTTGCCATCCAAGGCTATAGAACCCAATCTGTTTGAGGAGACACGGTGGAGTAATGGATAGCGGCTTGGATTGAGGAATCAGAGAGCGGAGTTGGAATTCCAGTCGAATCCATTACATTCACTTACGTGCTAATACCCTTGGGAAAGGTGTGAATCCTCTTCTTCTCCCTCCAGCTATGGGTAAATAGCTTTTGATTTAACAGTGTAATCTTAGCATTAATGCTAGATTACACCATATCAAGAAGATGGTCAATTTTGAAAAATATTTTCTTCATATATTCCAATTCCAGTTTGAACTTATTATTAGTAGAACAGATCTCATTATACATCTTAACATCATTGTATGGACATAAAATCAATGAAATGCAATGAATCAAAAATAAATCATTTCACTTCATATATGAATGATTTTTGTTGCATCAAAATGTGTTTCTTTTCAAATTTACATAATTCTGAAGAGAACAGATAAGGGAATAATATAATAAAATATAAAAAATAGACATGGTAAAATATTAATTTCTGCAAATAAATGTGTTTCTTTTCAAATTTACATAATTCTGAAGAGAACAGATAAGGGAATAATATATAATAAAATATAAAAATAGACATTTATCACATACATACATACATTTTTCCTTATGGTAAAATCTTAATTTCTGTAAATCTGGATCTGATGGAACAATTATTCAGATTATCCTGTCAATCTTTCTAATGCATTCTGGGATATGTTGACCCATTCTCTTCTTTAGAATTTTAATGATCCTATATAGTCACCTTCACACTGAAATTCCTAAGTACAAAAGGTAAGTAGGCCATCTTGATTAATTGATTTATATAGAACAATTTTTTGACTCCAAAAGCTTTTGCTTTATAGAACAGTATAATCTTATCATTAATGCTAGAGTACACCATATCAAAAAGATGGTCATTTTTGCGAAATATTTTCTTCATATATTCCAATTCCAGTTAAGTTATGCAATTAAATTGTAGCTTAGAAAATTAGTAGAAAAGATCTCATTATACATCTTAACATCATTGTATGGACATAAAATCAATGAAATGCGATGAATCAAAAATAAATCATTTCACTTCATATATGAATGATTTTGCTGCATGAAAATGTGTTTCCTTTCAAACTTACATAATTCTGAAGAGGGCAGGTAAGGGAATGAAATGTTTTGTCATATTTCATCTTGTACAATTTTAAGATGTCTTAAAAATTATGATTTTCAAATAGACACAAGTTAAATAAATTAAAAAAAAGAAATGAATCCGGGAAGTAAATACACAGAAGTAGTAGAAGATATGTGATTTCTTGCTTCAAGACAAAATTTAATGTCAAGAAAAAGCAGACATAGAACTGCTCGACTTCAAGAGAAGAAATATATTAGAAAAGATTGACATGATAACTTTAAACAAGTTTTCCTCTTACATAAAGAGCAAAGTTTAAAATATGTGAAATGTTTTGCTCAGATATATAAAGCTGAGACATTTTTTCTTGCAGCAAAACCTCAATTTTTGTTTTCCTATAGAGTTGACAAGAATTTTTTACCAAGTTTTCAGATAGATGCTAGTGACCTGAAGTTATGAGAATAACGGTCAGTTTTTCTTATTATCATTAAGTTCTTGAACTATGATCATGCATGCCATAAAAAAATACAAAAGTTACATAAAGTCTAAGAGGAACTGTGACAAGGATGTGACCACACACCCAAAGTTTTAATGTCAAAATCTTATTATTAAGAGGAGAGACCAAAGTATTTTTTGATTATTTAATTTTTTTAATCCTTTCTAGCATGTTTGAAAATGTCGAATCCTTTAGTTAGAAAATAAACTCTCATACATTTCTTATTCTCTACATCTTGCTCCATTTAATTAGCATCTATTCTGGAGCTGACAGCACATTCTTAAATATTCATGTACACCTGAAGTACCTATCTTGCTCCAAAAAACTTAATTGGACTTATGATTGTAATCTTAAGTAAATAATATGCTTTATATTGCATTGCAGACATTTTTCATTTTATTTTTATGCAAGAGTTTTCAAATCCAAAAAGCTACAAACTTCACAACTAATTTTATTTTCCAACTTTTCCATCTTTTACACTAATTTTTGATTATGTCTCTTTCCTTTAAGGAATTAACATGTGATCAGAATACAAGGCTTGGTAATGAGATCTCATAGAAGCAATTCCAAATTAATGCTAATTCATTCTCAAAAGTAGGTATTATCAGAATCACTTTTAATGCAATAAAGAATAAATAAATAAAACACTATCCCCAGTTTTTAAGATTTATTAAAAACATAAAATTATTCAATTGCATTGAAATTTTCAGCATTTATTCATTAATCAGTGAAATCTATATTAAACTGTCTTTCTAAAAGTTTTGTGCAAGTATTTTTTTTCAGGTTAGACAAAGTTAGAGCCATGCTAAACATTTAGGCAAAAATATTTGAGGTCATTGATAACTGAGCACTACTAATGTTCTTTTTCTCAATTTGTAATAGTATGCAATTATCAATGATGTAAGTACAGTTTCATAATTGTCATTTGTAAATAAAAATTAAGTTGAGATAACTCTTTAATAATTCAAAAACTGATTTAACACTGTATATTATGAAAAGGCTCCCTCTCCAAAAATGATAAAAAAAGTAAACCTTTTTTTATTCTGATAAATATCATGACTTCAACAAGGTCAAATGAATGCTAATCTACAAAAATTAAAACATTTTCTTTATGAGGGGACCAGTTCATTTAAGTAGTGCCAATAATACTAACATATATTGATTAGTAAAACAAAACAAACACAGTTACGAACAAGAATATTTCAGAAAAGAAAGAACGGAATGTTTAAAAATTAATTAATGTCCTGGTAAAATGTGGGCTAAAAAACTTAAAAATGGATTCAAAATAAATTTAATGTCTCCTCTTTGGTAAAATTTTGATTTTGTTTGCAATAGCCTAAATCTATAAAATAGATAAAATATAAAATAGTATAATCTATAAAAAAAATAATTATGTATTTAAGTAAGTTTTTATTAAATTTTTCAAAATTGTTATGGTCAATTTATCATTGCTCCTACATTTTACAATTTAAAACACTTTAAAAATCAAATATCCCTCCTAGAGATTTGTTTTAAAGAAAATTATTACATTTAAGAAGCATTTTTTTACAGCTACTGTTTAAGAACAGTAGCCAAGTTCGATCACACATTTTTAAACAACCAGCCTCAATTTGAATTAAATATTGATGACCAAAATACAGAAACTGGTTTCATTTATGTTTAAAAAATAATTGTTTTTAACTTTTGCATAACCAATAAATTATGAATATATTTTCATTCTATAGATTTTTCTGAAACTTAGAATAATTTTTATATTTATAATAATATAAAAATTGTTTTTTAAATAATTAAAAACGAAAAAAAAGAATTTTTTCCTTGTTCATTTATAGAAAATTTTTAAAATAATTTCAAGTAAATTATTCTTATAAATTCAATATTTTTAGTAATCCTGAAACTGTTCTTCAGTTCACTACCATGTGCGAAAAAAGTTAAAATGAATGATTTTTTGTTGGTGCCTTAAATGCCTTTACATTTACACTATATTAATATAAAAAGAAAACATTTCGGAATAAATTTTAGTAATAGTCACAAGTAAATTATTCTTTTATGTTAGTGAAATCAATAGTTCTGAAAACTTTTTTGCTTATTAATGACCAGAAATCATACAGAAAAAAAAAATTTTCTTCAAATAATAAAATTAAAAGAACAACTTACTTTTATCCTTAAACTAACTTAAAAGTCGCACTCAATGTAAACTTTTAAGCTACTTCCTGCAGAGGGATAATTGGGTCTCTGGTTCAAAACTAAAGGGACCTTTAGTCCAGCTTAGAAAACAGTAATGATAATTTTGAAAGAAATAACTTTGAATTCTTTAATTCATTCCATGGAAATTCAAAACTTCACATCACAAAACCTCTCAATTTAACTGTGACTCATTGGTATTTCAAAGAAATATAAATTGATCTCTCAATTTACAAAGGTTTTGAGATATTTTAAATAAACAGAAATGTTTAAATTCACAAAGTTTTTGTGTTAGTAATCTTTTTCGGTTATTTAAAAATTTGAATTTTTAACCGTTCCCTCAATCTAGACACAAATCTCAATGTTCAAGCACCAGACGAAGGGCAGCTTTTCAATCCTGGGGTCATCCCGATTCCAAAAAGTTCTAATATGTCTATACAGAGCAAATGTTGCCCAAGTTAGAGGGGGTTCAGACACATGGACAAACAGACAGACAGAATTTTCTGTTTATTTAGAAAAAAGAAGATTTGAATTTTTAACTGTTCCCTCCTCATTTAGACACAAATTCAAATCCTGGATGTTCAAGCACCAGATCAAGGGCAGATTTTCAATCCTGAGATCATCCTGATTCCAAAAAGTTAAACTAGCAGAAAACAACAGACATGATGGTTTAGATGGCGGAGAAAACTAAATATTAAAATCTATATTTATCTCTGTTATGTAGTGGTTTCACAGTGGAGGCTTGTATTTTGTACTAAGTCGGTCCTAAATAAGTTCGACGTACAAAGAGTTAGGAACTTGATATAAATAGTTAATGACGCAGCAATCTAGTTGGGGTGGCTGATACTTTAATATTCGACTAACGGTTGTCTGACATCGACTGACTGACCCACTCTCTGCTGACTGACTTGTTACTCTTACTACTCCTACTTATTATAGGTGGGAGAGTTTATTAACTATAGAATAGGTGTGTTTCACTATAACAATCTCCCAAGAGAGAAACCTGGGAGATGATTCTGAACTTTTCTATTTGATTATTCATACAATAATTTAACAGTTGTGAAAATAATAAAATAAAATCCCTAAAAATATTTCTGATATGAAAATGGCAACAAACTTTAAACAGATCTTTATTTAATAAAAGAAAAAATCTTTTTTATCATCAGCAACCTGAAGAATTTATAAATTGCACTGAAAAACTACAAGTAAATTTTTTAAAAACCAACTCTTCACAAAAATATTTTGTTTTATTGAATTATCTTTGTAAGCTTTCAAAACTAATTTTCAAGATGTTCTCATTTGATATTGCATACATTTTTTTTTTTTACAGAAATAGATTTTTCTTTATAAAACTATACCATCATACCCCACCCAAATTTTAAATGCTCACGTCTGTCTAAAAGGTGTGACTGATTTTTTAAAATTCCAGCTTTCTAATAAGATAACCATTTTCTTATACAATTCATTAATAAAAAAAAAAAAAAAAAAAAGTGCTGAAAATGTAATTTAAATTGCATAATTCTTTGATTTTTTATATATTTTTTAAAAAGACAGAAGGCAGCTTTTTCTGCTTTAATTTCGAAAAATGCATCCATTTTTTGGTGATACTTAATTAAACTTGTTTTCTTCCCTTTTAAAACCTTAACTTTTGTTAGTAAAAGTATAGAACCGGGAAGGGGGAGGGTATAAAACAGGGGCCATAACTCGCATACATAAAAATGAAAGTAATTTTAATACGCTTATGGGCTAAAAAACAATAGGTTTTCTGTTGATATTGAAAGAAATCCTGAGAATTTAATTACTTTGTAATCATTTTTTCTCGGAGAAAAAGGTATCAACAATCAATTGTAGTAATATAAATGAATGCTGATGAATATATATTTCGAAAAAGCATTTTAAATATGTATTTGAAAATAAAAGAAATTTTAAGTTAAAATTTATCTTTTATTTTAATTTTTAACTCGCGAATTATGGCCGTGATTCTAGCCTTTTTTTTTACCTTTTTCTTTTTAGTCGGCGCGTAAAAAAATAAAAAAATAAAAATAAAACAATTTGACAAGATAGAAAACGAGATTAAAAGTTTGTGGTTTTGGGGCGAAATAAATTTTTAAAAAAACTTAAAATTAAAATTTAATTTTTAAGATTTAAAAAAAAATTTCAGCAAGATAAAAGTAAAATTAATTTAACGATTCCGTAATCTTTCTCGTTTAAAATAACGAAAATTCTTAACTTTGGATTTTATAAACACGGGGTTGAGAAACTTTCAAACAACATTTTTTAGTTCATAAATCGGGCATTTTTTTTTTTCAAAAAATCTTTATTCAACAACCTTCACTAATGATTTTGCAAATTATTTAGGAAGTCAACATAAAAGTGTCAAGAAATAAAAACTAATTTAGAAAATGAAAAGAACAAAATTATATTATCTCGATTTAAAAACATCTCAAAATCGTTCGTTACTTTCCAAAAGGAATCGCCGAATTTAAGATAATTTTTAGATTGAGGATAAATTACTAAAAAAAAAAAATTGGAAGATTCGTTGTCCTTCGTGTTGACAATCGTCGATTTTTATTTGTTTACAAATAAATTACAAAACAAGTAATTTTTTCTTTCTGCAAATTCGTAAATCAAAGTAGTACACTTACTTTTTTTTTCTGCTTGTTTTCGTTGAAATGACGACAGCAAAACAAAACTTTAGATGAACAAACAAGATGGCTGCATTTTAAAGGGAGGTTAGCCATAGACAGTTAAAGGGAGATTACTCGAAGAAAATGTGTTACACAACAAGTGATAGCGACTGTTCAGAATACCATATTCGTCGTATTTTCTTTTCGTGAGGCAATTCAAAATAATAATAAAAACGAGTGTTCCAATCGTGATTGGGAATTTGTATTTATTGTATGTTTCAATACATTTGTGGCACAAGGCCAAAACGAGAAGTGGGGTGCGGCTGTTCTACAGTATTCTAAACCTAGCAAAAGTTAATCAGAGATTCATGACCCATTCATTCCTTACAATTTGCTCATTCACCTCCATTCAATTCGACATATACAGTGTAACCCGGATATAAGAGAGTTGTCGGGACCGGAGAAGTCGTCTCTTATATCCGGGTTTGGTCTATTTTATATACATTAACACAGGCTCTAATTTGGGACCAGATGAAATCTCTTTTATATCCGGGTTACACTGTACCACAATACCACGTTCCCAGGGACCCTACAAAAACACCCATTACATAAAAATTTCATATGACAAATGTCCTCTTTTTGTCTTTTATCACTTTTTTTAAATAAAAATTTGATGACATGAAATGAGGGGTGAGAGGAATGAACCCACAAACAAAAACAAAATACAACAAAAAGAATTCAAACTAAAATAAAATATGTTAGTAGGAGCCATACATCCCACAGAAAAATAAGAGCATCTGTTGTATTCTGCCAATGAGTAGAATCAAGAAGCTCGCTCACTAAAGACAAGGGTGAGACAAAATAAATTATGGAGTGGGGAAATATCAAAGGCTGATCCAGTGAAGATAAAAAGGGGGACAAAAACAAACTTGGGAGGTTAGGAATCTTAATATGGATCATAACAAAAAAGAATACCAGAAGTAGATTGAGAACAACAATTACTCACATAAATTAGGTAAACAAAGAGAGTCTAGCTTAACCAGGGGATGGTGTCCATCAAGAAACTCCCCTTTCATGTCAAAAGGAGACTAAAAAAGAAAATCAAGGCTGAGCCCATTCACACGAACAAGACTAATGACTTTCACTCACCTTTCGCTGAAATCTGCCATTAACAAACACTTTCTATCAGTTCTGATCTTCATCCTGAGCTGATGCCCAAAGAATATAACCAGATCCTGATGAGAATAATGTCTGCAAGTTCTGGGTATGATGATAAACTACATCCAGCAACAAGATTTTCAGTAGTCTGGAACCACCTCTTAATTGCTGTTGTTCCCAGGTCCACCCTGACCTAGAGTGGTAGCACCTGTTAGGGTCTCGGCTGTGGGCAAATAGTGAACACCCAAACAAAAACAAAACACTATGAAAGTATAAAATGCTGGTAATACATTTTCATATAAAAAAAGATAACCAATACATATTTATCGTAAAATGACCAACAATACATTTTATCTGTAGTTGAAGGCATACAGTTGCATTCAAAATATTTAAATTTCAGCATTAAATGACTCGTAGAGGTTGATATGCTGCTAAACAAAATCAACCAACCTTAACAAGAGACTGCAATTATGAAGCAGTGGTGAAGTGTGAGTCTATAAGATGCCTTCTTTAATGGAATAAGTTAAACACGACCCAGAGAGAGACTGCTTGAACATAAAGCATTAAGTGTGGACAATGCATTTATTGAAGCTAGGGCTCTAGATACTATCCAAAAGAGCTATAATCTTTATACTCAGTGTTCTGGAATTACTGACTACCAGTGCTGCAGCAAAAATAGTCTCAAAGTCTTAGCCATAAAAATTATCAAATTCTGTTAAAGCAACTATGTCTGCTATTGTCAAACTAAAACAGAACTGCTGGTTTTGTAGAAATAATCTGTTACAAATTCATGACGGTCATCTTTGAGTATAGAATCCAGAGGTTAGCAGTGAATATTTCTGAGACAGTAGGAAAGCGTAGTTCAGGTTTGCAGTGGATATCGTAGCAGAGCGTAGTTCTTCCGTCTGTTATCTTCGCCTGACAAGTTGGCACTGGTCCTTCAGCTAGGGTAAACAAAAATGGCCGCCTTTATACACGATGGATAGAATGTTCTGTGGCTTCTGATTGGTTAACTATAAAGGAAGTTAAGTCATTTTGACTGGCCCACTAGTTACATACTATATACACAAAAAACTGTAACATAATCATCATCCAAAAAGTCAGGTAAGAGATATCGAGCCTAATAAACACAAGAAAAAAAGCATTTTGTAAAATCTTCAACATCACCTGCCATCCCAGATAGTCGTAATGATGACAAGTCTTTTCTTGTGACAATACATGATAATACTGTCTACTAATACTGCTGCAACCTAGGAAAAGGTTACTCAATAAGAATGACCAAAATGACAGTTGGAAATGAACAATAATATTTATAACAGGAACAACATACAAGATTTGCCAGCAGTGTGTAGTAAGTAATCAACTGCTAGTGGTGAGCTAGAAGTGAATCAAGGTGAATCCCACACTGAAGATATTTACTAACCTCCCCATGTGATCAGATGTGACACAAGGCCGAATTTAATGTGGGGGGAATCGAGCCTGTAGGTGCAGGCAAAAATTCCCTGTAGACCCTGTATACAATCCCCAGACGAGACTCTGCCCTTCAACATAGCCACATCTGGGTTCCTCTCTGCCCAGAGGCAGAGAGTTTGACAAGAACACCAGGAAGTGAATTTCACAACAAATCAACATACAGTATATTCCACTGTATAGATAAGGATTGTGACATACCCATTATAGTCCATAGGTACAGTATAACAAATACTGATTCACTTCTTTGTTTGTCAGAAAGTCATTGTGAATGATGCATATAGAGTCAATGCACTGGTTGATATTGGTAGCACAGATAAGTTTTATTGGTGCAAAACTTGTAAAATTATTGAAAACGATGTCATAGGCATCACATTGACATTACAATGAAGTCAGTAGGTTATTGTTTCATCACATTGACATTACAAAAAGATAAGTACTGAAAGGTGAAATTAACCATATTAGAAAAATCTGTGTACCAATAACATACTTTGAGCAGACTTTCAGGTAAAATATTTCTGTAGAATTTTGTGTTTACCAAAAGAATAACAAACTTAAAAATACTCTCAATGATTTGTGTTGCAAATGACATTTGGTGAATGCTATTTACATTATTCAGACTATTGTCCTTATCTTTGTCGCCATATTTATTACACTTTGGTGGTTGTACACTCCGGCCTTCTTCAGGTGGCTGGACTGTTGACCTGAACCCTTTATTTTGCTCACTGGGGTAGACTGTTCTAGTTCCACATGCCATGTTTAATGGATGCCAGTTGTCATTTATCTCCTGTTAATTCCTCTCTCCAAGTTCTCCACTGCCTTAACTGGGTATTGAACTCACACTCTTTGGGTCCTGTCACTGAATCTAACTAACACCTTTATCCACTGTGCCATGTGTCCTTTTTGTCAGCATTAAATAACCAATTGAGGTTGATATACTGTAAAACAAAACAAACCTTCACATTCAGCAGAAAATGTATTTACCTTTTTTATCAGTTTCCTTAGCATTCATTGTTTTTTTCTCATTTCACTTGAACAGGATTTAAGATACAGTCTTGGGACCCTGGGACAACAAGGGAAATGAGGCTGGGGGGGGGGGCAATGTATTAAGCAAGTTTTCAAACCAAGAAGATTAGATTAGCAGGAGTTTTCAATGACATGTCTAATGTAATTATTGACATTTTAAATAAACATTATTATTTTCCCCTTCACTCCAATTGGGATTAACAACCAATATTTTTGTAAATTGGGGCACATACTGAAATAATCTCCATGTTAGATGAAAACTCAAGATTTTATTTCTTTTTATTATATAAACAATCCATGTAAAATATTTCGTTATGTCACTCGGGGAAAAAGTTTTAAAGCAAAATGTTCAAATTGGAAATAGCTTACAACACAGTGTCTAATCCAAACCATTCAACGGCTGGTGTATAAGCAAATTAATAATATTTTAAATTTATATTCACTCATCCAAACTTTCCTTCACTCTATTGAGTTTTGTGATTAAGAATTTGAATGAAATAATTTTTTGAAAATTGGTGTAAATATTAAAAAATACATCACAAGAAAACATTATCCAATATACTTTAATAGTGTCTTTCAATATTTTTGTGATATTTTAACTCTGAAATTTCACATGAATATAGCACTTTGGTAAAATGTGTTTAAAAGCTTTTTAAATAAAACTGAGTGGATTGAAAATGTGAAGTAATGTAGTGCAAAAAAATATAGTTATCCTTCAGTAATTTTAAAAAATTTGACTGAATCTCTCATTAGGAGCATGGTTTTTTTCCAGTATGTCCTCCTTTGATTTTTAAAATTAAATGCCCTAAAAGTGCTGACCCATTCACAAATGATGTATCAAGACTTCATGTATAGTGTGAGCATGAATTTTAACACCTCTCGAAAATGCTTACTTGTGTATAGTGCAACCGGTCACTGAAAAATGCATGATTTTTAACCTCTTCAAAAAATTGTGTATAGTGTGACACCTTATTTTTAGCATGACAAAACCTGATGGTAATTTTGCACATCTCTTTAAAAATGCTGAATCACACATTTTTCATGAATAGTTTTTATCTAATGTGTATCTACAAGCAAGCTAACTAGTATAAGGAACTTTTTAAGTGTGATATGTAAATTCTGAATCACATATTTCACATCATTATGTATTGGTATGTTTTTAAATAAACATTCAGTGAAAAACTTTAACCCAAATACCACAAATGAATAGGGTCTTCTCCAGTACATTTCTGCATGTGATCTCACCATGAAAATGCTGGAGCACACTTCACACGAATATAGTTTCTCCTTACTATGTGTGTTTTTTTTTTTTTTTAAGCATATCACCCCAAGCAAGGCGAGAAGCCACTAGGACGCAAGGGGTTACAGAAAATTTGGAGCAACATCAGATAAGAGTGATAGAAGAAAGGATGAGGAGAAAGGTAGTGGATCGATCTAGGCAAGTGGAGATGTCGATTGACATTACATTTGAATAGTTGGAGATTATAGCTCTCAGGGAAACTGGAATAGGGAAGGGAGTTCCACAGGCGAGAGGTGCAAGACATGAAGCTATTGGAGTAGAAGAGACGGCTACATTTAGGAGTTTCGACAGTGAAAGGGTGAGAGCGGGATGCCAGCCGCGTACCACATATCTTTCCGAATGCATGCTCCATGAACATATTGAACCACATACTACACAGGAATAAGGTTTAGTCAAGAATATGTTCATATGTGAGATTTTAAATTTGGTCTCTATGAAAATGCTTAATTACATACTCCACATGAATACAGCTTCTCTACAGTATGTGTTTGAAATGTGATTCTTAAAGGTAAGTGCTGTGAAGATGCTGAACCACACATTACACTGGAACATGGTTTTTCACCGGTATATGTTTACATGTTTTTTCTCTCAACTTGCGCTGTCAAAAAATCTAAGCCACAAACGTCACATTAATATGGTTTCTCTCCAGTTTGTGACCTCATGTGTCTTTAAGTTCAAACTCTCTGAAAATATTGAGCCACACACTTCATATAAATATGGTTTTTCATCAGTAGATGCCCACATGACTGTGCAAAAGCTGAACCATATACTTGACAAGAATATGGTTTCTCACCAATGTTTTTGCATGTTTTTGAATATGTGATCTGTGTAAATGATGAACCACGTATTTTACATGAATATGGTGCCTCTCCAGTATGTCTTTGTATGATATTTTTTAAAATTTGAACTCTCTGAAAATGTTGAGCCACATACTTCACATGGATAATTTGTTACTTGTGTGTATCAGCAATGTCTTTTTAAAAGTGAAGTAAATGCTGAACCACTGACTTTACATGAATAGTGTTTCTCATCCGTGTGTGTCCACATGTGAGTTTTTAAATGTAAACTTTGTGTGTGTGTGGGGGGAAACAGTCCTGTTCCTTCAGATGTATATGAATTGCCACCAGGGTATGTTTTCACGTCAATCTTTTGATCAGAATCTCTTCTTGGAAATATAAATCTGCACAAGAAAATAGCATAGTTTTACTATGGATGTTTTTTTTTGGGGGGGTAACATTTATTTTTCATGACAAATACAAATAAAATCCTTTAAAAATATCTCCTGCAGATTTTAGTAATGTTTTAGTCATAAGCCACAAATTCAAAAACATTAATATTAATCATGCATTTTCTTGTTCAGTAATGAAACAGAAATCATAGCCTCTCTCTATGCAAAATTATCATACAGACATCAAAGGCATTCATCTTTGAAAACTTTCAAAGCATTCATTATTTAATATCATATTTTCTTGAATAAGTACCATTAAAAATTAATATTAATTCAGTATGGATCAGTATCAATTTTAAGATATCTTCAAAGAAATATAACTTTCTATGAAATCTAACAGAAGAACTGTATCCATAAAATAAGTAGATGAAAATGTAACTACATAATCTCCTGTTTCAAGACGAGATTTAATGATAAAAAATGTTTCCTCTTAAAAGTTGCATAAAATCTAAGAGAATAAATTTCAAATATTAATTATATGTTTTCTTACTCAGTATGGTAAAGTAATGGATAGCAGCTTGGATTGAGCAATCAGAGAGCAGAAATGAAGAGAGTTACAAAAAGTTACAGTGTGACAACAGTCAACATGTGGTGAAAGAGGTTCTACAACAGCAAAAATAAATTAATAAAAAGTGGGTGCCTTTTATAAGTGGTCAAATAATAATAATAATATGATACTAGCTTTACCCATGGAAATTCCACAGAGGTTTTGCAACACTGATTTTTAGATTAAATTATAAACATAATGGATAGCGACTCGGATGGAGGAATCAGAGCTGAGTCCAAATTCCACTCAAATCCATTACATTCACTTACGTGTTAACACCCTTGGGAAAGGTATGATTCTTCTTCTTCTCCTCCCAGCTATGGATAAATAGCAGAACAGATTGGGTTCTATAGCCTTAGATGGCTACTAGTCTACTGCAGAAAGAAATGGCAACCTACTGCGGGGAAAAAAAAATCTGCCTCGTCAGTCATGTTTTGAAAGATACATGATCGCCTAAACATGTATCATAACTGACTGAATGAAACAATGATCATAGTTTCTCGATACAAAATTATCATAAAGATTGTTAGGATGGATATCATAACAAGGGAGCTAACCTGCTCCCTAGATGGGAATCAAGTTATGCCTCTAGGACCAGAGACGATAAAGAGGTTTCATGATGACTGTCAAGCATTCTCTCATGTTCCCTATCAGGACACTATTAATCCATCAGTAATCGACTGGTCATGTTTATATATATATTATTATTTAATAGTGAATAAAATGTGTAACGGGTCAAATTGTGTGTTCGTTCTTATTTGCATACCAAAAGACATGTCTATATTTCTGAGATGAGGTATTATGTACAGTATTTACATTATTCAGACTATTGTTCTCATCTTTGTTGCCATATTTATTACAACGTTTTGGGCATTAGGTTAAGGCAGTGGAGAGCTTGGAGAAGGGAATTAACAGGAGATAACTGATATCCATTAAACATAGAACAGTCTACACCAGTGAGCGAAATAAAGGGTTTGACATTACAACCACCTGAAGAAGGCTGGAGCATACAACAGCCGAAACATTGTAATAAATATGGCGACAAAGATGAGGACAATAGTCTGAATAATGTAAATAGTGTACCAATAGACATGACAAAGACATCAAAGGAATTCATCTTTGAAAACTTTTGAAGCAAAGAACCCATTATTTAAGATCCTATGCCTTTGAATAAAGGCATCCTTAAAAATTTACATTGTTTGGATACATTTGAATTCCAGATATGAAATCAGGCAAATAAGATGAATAAAAATATGAATCATTTTACTTTTACATGAACGACAGGATCCAGCTGCAGGAACACACTGACCAACTCAAGTTGTGAGAAACACAACACAAAGATCAGTGTCAGTAAGTGTTATGGAATGATTTCACAGTGGAGGCTTGTATTTGTACTAAGTCGGTCCTAAAATAGGTTCAACGTACAAAACGTTAGGAACTTGATATAATAGGTATGACGCAGAGAAATCTAGTTGTGGTTGCTGATATTTTAGTATCTGACTAACGGTTGTCCGGCATCAACTGACTGACCGACCCACTGAGCGACTGACTCGTTACTCTTACTACTCCTACTTATTATAGGTGGGAGAGTCTATTAACTATAGAATAGGTGTGTTCCACTATAACAGTAAGACCGAGGTCATGACCATCAGCAAAATACCAGAAAAACTGGACATTAACATCAATAGGACCCAGCTAAAACCAGTAAATTCAAATATCTGGGCAGCATATTTACTGAAAATCGCAAACTAGACAGAGAGATTAAGACCAAATGACAGAAAGCCAACACAGTTACCAACTTGCTCCTCTTCTAAAACATCCTAACATTTCCATGAGCACCAAGGCAAATCTCATCAATGCCATTTTCCTACCAACGCTGACATACTAGTGCCAGACATGGCCCCTAACAAAACCTCTTGAGAGAAAACTGATCACTTGTGAGATGAAATGCCTGAGGAAAGCAGTGAACAAGACCAGGTGAGACAAGATCAGGAATGAGGCAATAAGAGAAATGGTAGGAGCAATACCAATTATGCAACACATTGAATGACAGAGGATCAAGTGGTTTAGACACCTCGCACGTATGCCTATCAACCAACCAGTCCTACAAGCATACACCCTCAGGTACACTGGCTGGGGAGCGAGAAGCAGACTTCTACTTCTACACACTTCTTATTCTCTATATCTTGCCCCATTCAGCAAAGAGAAATAAAATAAAAATTAATAACTGTTTTGTAATCTATCTTCTTTAAAGTTTAGAGTATTTTTAATATAGGATTGAGTGAATTGCGCAATTATCATTTTTTTAAAAATACTTTTCAAAAATTGCTGTAATTTTTATTAAACAACCTTCACTAATAAAACTGAGAAAGTCAACATAAAATGTCAAAAATTAAAAACAATTCATTTAGAAAATGAAAATAACAATTACTATTATATGAATTAAAAACATTTCAAAATCATTGTTTGTTTTCACAAAGGAATTTCCCACTTTTAGATTTTTTTATATTGAGGATGAAATATTTAAAGATTATGAGAACTGTCTTTTCCTTATTTACAAAGAATGCAAAATGAGTTTTTTTCAGCAAATTCATAATCAAATGAAAAACTTTATATGTTATTCCTTCATTTTTTTTTTTTTTGTTAGATTTTTCTTCTTTGAGGAAATTCAGTAAAAACAGTAAAAATAAGAAATAATAGAATTTTAAGTAAATTAAAACTTTCTGAGTTGAATTTTTAACAATCTTGGATGTTTTTGCCTGCAAAAAAACTTTTTTTTTTTTTTTTTAAATGCGCATCAAGGCAGATCATTTTGAGGTTTACACTTTTAAAGTCTTTGAAAAATGAAAATACAGAAGAAAAATCAACAGAGATGCTATGGTCTGAAATTAAAAATAAAAATATGACCCTTTTCGAAGATTCTTATTTTATTTTATAATTAATATTGTGGGGTTATTGTATATAAGAAAAAACAAAAAATAATCCTAGGGTTTTTTGGGGGGGAGGGGGGGTCATTTCGATTTTTAGAGATTTTTTTGTAATTTTCCATAATATTGATTTAATAATTTTATATGTTTAAAAGTATTTATTTGTTCTTTCACTGTCCTTTAATAAATAACTATACAAAGATGTTGGGAAAATATTGTCTCGAACTTTCTTAAAAGAATTTAAAAAAAAAAAAAATTGCACAACTGTTGATTTGATGTTATAATTAAGTCCAGGTGTACAGACTTGTAATCATTTCTGTGTCTCAGTTGTCATCGTTCTCACACTAGATATGCTGTAGCTAAGATGTACTGATTAAAAAAACAAAGAAATGCATATCTCGTATATTTACTTTTGTTATATACCGTACCTATGAACAATAATGGGTATGTCCCAATCTTCATAAATACGTTGGACACTACTGTAAGTGGGGGGAGTGGGGGGGTAATATACTAAGTAGTCCACCACTAGCAGTGGTTTACCTACTTCACGTTGCTGGCGAGTATTGTATTTTGTTGATGTTATAAAGATTGCCATTTCATTTTCAACCTCCGTTTAGGTTATTCTTCATTCATTAACCTTTCTAGGTTATAACAACTTTCAAAAGAATTTTTATTGAGAAAAATTAACCAATATATTTGTAACACAAGAGAAAATGGCTTACCTCCTGGAAGAAAACAGATTTGGATGTGTTCCATATGTAACCCCCCCACCAAAAAAAAAATGGTGGCTTTAGAAGTCATATATTTAAGAAAAGGTAGATCTCAGAGCTAGATATTTTTGCAAAACTCTTTTTTCCACTAGTGAAAATTTGACCTATCGATAAAAAGTGCTTAACAAGGCAACAGAGCAATGCGACTCTGATGGCAAATTGTGTTGAATTGTTTGACTTACACTACATTGATGAAAGAAATGAATTAGAGAACTTTATTACAAGCAAGAAGAAACTGACTACAATGTTACAAGTTAATATTGTAGTTAGGGACATTTTAGGTAATTGCAATGTGCAGATTATGAGACAAATGTTTTTACTAATAATTATAAGATGTTAATTTTGTTAATAATAATTATAAAATGCTTTATTTTATAGGCGAAGAGGATGAGGATTACATAATTTAAAAATATAACCTAGAATTAGATTAATTAAATATTTATCTTTTAGATTAAATTAATATTGTAGATAGTGCATTAATTTCTCGTTTACATGCAAACTGTTTACATATTTTGCATTTGTCTATAAGATTTTTTCATTTTGAAAATAGTTTGCTTCTCAAATTTTTCACATTAAAAAGTTTATTTCTTTAAATACCATAATTATTTTAAGCAAAAATATTTATTACTTCAGACTAAAAAAATAGTAAATTTGAGTTTTTCTTACATTCTTCATAATATATCATGTGACTGAATGTGTTACAGGATTAATTTTTAAAAAAAATGATGCTTGTTCTATTTTTAAAAAATCTTGAAGATCAACAAAAAAAAAAAAAATTAAAGAAAAGTAATTAGTTTACAAAAAATAAAGTATTGGTTTTAATTACAGGCCACCATACTTACAAACAGAAACAATTCAGCCTCGAGGTAAATTCAGACGCGAATTTTTATTGCTGTCACTCAGCTGTTAATACAACATCAATGCACCTGGCCAAACTGATCTTTAATTTGTACTGACTGATGCAAACCAACCATATTATAAAATACCTCTTTTAATGCTTTTTAGATAAAATTTTGAAATATTTTTCACATAGCTGAATCAAGTAAAGATTAAAGTAACTATTTCTTATAAAATTGCATTGATATTACGATTAATTTATTTTAATATTCAAAACAAAAGCATAAAAAAGAATTAATACTTACAGTATGTATTATTGTCCTGAAAAACTACTTAATTATCATCAAACCAATTTTCTGTCAATAAAAGGAATCGACTATAGTCGGGATCATAGAGATAATGCAAACGATCCTTTACTTTAGTATGTGTTTTGCCAGGGCTAAATAGTTTTGAATTCAGAATTTTCCTTTTCTCAGACCAGCTGCCACCCAAGGCTATAGAACCCAGTCTGTACTATTATTTACACATTGGATTCATACCTTTCTCAAGGGTATTAACACTTAAAGAAATGTAATGAACGCAACTAGAATTTAAAATCAGCTCTCCGATTCCTCAATCCGAGCTGCGATCCATTACTCTACTGTACCTTCTGTCAAAATAATTAGAAAATTATCCAGGATTTTAATACATCCATGTGCATTGATTGAAGCAAGCTCCCCCTGGACCTTTAAACAATATGCAACTATACATCATGTGTTGGATAATTAACTTGTTTTATTCAGGCAGTCATCTTGTTTTATTTGAAAGGTGCCAGACAAGAGTTCCAAGATCATCGCCTTGGCCAATGCTGATTTATCACTGAATATAACTTTTATCCAATTGTCTGTAACCTCATTTTCTTCTGGGCATTGTTTTTTATTTGGGTTTTATGTAAATTCCATTTCATTCAGCTTATTTCTTGTAGTTCTGTCGTGACCCATGTTTTTTGGTGCACATCTTATATTTTTCCAATGATCAAATCCTGATGATTTAATGTCTTTCATGGTTTATCAATAAATTTCCCTTTTTTAACCCACCCATTTCTTTTATATTTGCACCAAATGTTTGACACAGCTAGCTGGGAATAACCAATTTCTTTTGCCATACTCCAGTGGAGATTACCTTCATGAACAAGTTTTATAATCCTGTGGTTTCAATTAACTTTTCTTTTGTTAGAGCCATGTTTTCTTTCAATTTGCTATGCCTAAACACTTGTCGGGATCCACAAGAACTGTCTTCTAGCTATAAATAAATTTTCATATCTATGTATCTGCTGGTATTTGTTTTAGGAATGCAAATAGCTATATAATTCCATAAATTGCCTCAAGTATTAAATATTTTCTTTTGCATAGTTTGAAAAAAAAAAGAATGTTCAACTTGCCATAACTTTCCCCATGTATACTCTGCCATAATATATGATGGCATCATCGCAAATAATGTAGAAAGTTATGCAGTGAGATTTTGAACACAACCAGTGAGACTTTGGGAGCTGGTAATTTGGTTTGATTGCATTGAATACTAAATGATTATAAAGTTTATTTTATGAAGGCAAAATATTCAGCTATTACATGTTTTGTATCTTATTTCTTATATGTTTATTTCCTTCTAAATAAAAAACTTAAGTGAACATTCCATAATTTGGGCCAGGAGTTGTAACATCTCAGTAGTGTGTTTTTTTTTTTTTAAAATAAAACTGCTTTGTTTAGTGGCATATCAACCTCCATGGGTTATTTAATGCTAAAATCTAAATATTTTGTACACAATTTTTTTAATTTTATTTTTGGAGATAATAATGGTTTTAATGATACCAGTCTTACTAATTAATTAACCATGTGGGGGGGGAGAAGAGATGGATTCATACCTTTCCCAAGAGTATTTGTATACAAGTGAATATAACGAACCCAACCGAAACTTGGCTCTCTAATTAATAATTCTGAGCCATTACCCATCTACAGCATCCACACATCCAAGCTTACGGCACCTGGTATTCTCAAGTGGTCACCTATCTAGGTACTGACCAGGATCAAAGTTGCTTAACTTCAGTGATTGTACAGGGACCAGTGTTTCAATGTGATATAGCCTTAAGCCCAAATAAAACTATAGTGAAAAGGCTAAACAAATCAATTATATACCTCACAAAAATATAGCTTCTAACAAGAGAATATGAAAATTTGACAGTACCTCACTTCAGAAAAATTGTGTATGAAATAAACACACTAAATATTGTGCCACATTCACATATGATTTTTCATCAGAATATATTTGTAATAGTGCCTTTAAATGTAATCACTATAAAAGTGCTGAATCACACTTTTCACATGAATAGTTTTATCTGGTGTAATTCTACATATCAGATTACTAGCATGAGTTTGCATGTTTTTTAAGGGTGATGAATTTGTAAATTCTGAATTACACACTTCACATGAATTTGCTTTCTCCCTATTACATATTTAAATATGTGTGTTTAAATATGTATTTTGTGAAAATACTAACCCCGCATACTTCACATAAATAGGGTTTTTTCAAGTATGTACTTGCATATGCTTTTTTAAACACGAGCTCTCAGAAAATGCTGAACCACACACTTCACATGAATATGGTTTCTCCCCAGTATGTGTTCGCATGTGTCTTTTTAAATACATGCTCCATGAAAATGATGCACCACATATTTCACATGAATATGGTTTTTCACCAGTATGTGTCCGCATGTGATTCCTTAAACTTGCTCTTTGTGAAAATGCTGAATTACATACTTCACATGAATATGGTTTCTCTCCAGTATGTGTTAGCATGTGAGCTTTTAAATTTGAGCTACGTGAAAATGCTGAACTACATATTTCACATGAATATGGTTTCTCTCCAGTATGTATTCGCATATGTCTTTTTAAATCTGAGCTCTCAGAGAATGCTGAACTACATACTTCACATGGATAGGGTTTCTCACCAGTATGTGTTCGTATGTGACTTTTTAACCTTGAACTCTCTGAAAAAGTTAAGCTACACACTTCACATGAATATGGTTTTTCATCAGTATGTTTTCTCACATGAATTTTTAATTTGGAACTGCATGAAAATGCTGAACCACATATTTCACATGAATATGGTTTCTCCCCAGTATGTATTCGCATATGTCTTTTTAAATGTGTGTTCCGTGAAAATGCTGAACCACATACTTCACATGAATATGGTTTTTCTCCAGTATGAGTCCTCATATGAGTTTTTAACCTTGAACTCTCTGTAAATGTTGAGCCACACACTTCACATGAATATGGTTTTTTATCACTATGTGTCCACATGTGATGTTTTAATCCTGAAATCTGTGAAAATGCTGAACCACATACTTCACATGAATATGGTTTCTCTCCAGTATGTATTCGCATGTGTGTTTTTAAATGTGTGCTGTGTGAAAAGGCTGAACCACATACTTCACATGAGTATGGTTTCTCTCCAGTATGTATTCGCATATGTCTTTTTAAATGTGCACTCTGTGAAAATGCTGAATGACATATTTCACATGAATATGGTTTCTCTCCAGTATGAGTCCTCATATGAGTTTTTAAACTTGATCTTTTTGAAAATGTTGATTCACACACTTCACATGAATATGGTTTTTCCCTAGTGTGTGTCCATGTCTGAGTTTTTAAGTGTAAACTCTTTGAAGAATCCAATCCTTCTTCTTGACAGGTATATGAATTGTTTTCAGGATGCGCTTCCATGTCAATATTTTGATGGGGATCACTTCTCATGGAAATGTAATCTGTATAAGAAAAAAGTACATTTTTAGTGTCTTTTTGGAAATGTAGAATATAAACATTTAAAAATGTTTTTTACTGTAGATTTTATGAATTCATCTGTTATAAAACTCAAATTCACATGCATTCATCTTTTGAATATTCAAATATTTTATATTCTGTTCTCAATCTAAAAGATTATCTCAAATTGGCAGGTACCTTTCTTATCTAGATCTTGTTCCATTTGATAGAGAGATAAAAGGATTAACTTGATACAAAAAGCTAAATATTCATTGAATAAAGTCATACTTTTCATACATCATCAGTTAATGAAGTTCACTATTTTGAAAGCACCTCATGATCTACACAGGATAGTCTCACAGAACACAGGCAACAAGTAAGCCATATTTTGAGCAGGTCTGGATTGAGAATGTATAAAATATTTTGTTTAGTTATATTGAATAGATATTTTTACTTTTTATGATAAAAATGTCAATTTTTGTATTTTGTATACAGTTTGCCAACTTTGTTAAGTTTTCAGATTGTCATGAGAGATCAATAGTTATAATTCAATTATATAACAGATTTCATTACTGTTTTTATCATGTTCTTATTCAAAATGAAAGTCTCTTATGAGTAGATTGACCGCTAAAATCTATCTGAAGACTTTAGCTAGGAAAACATTCAACACTCTTTTGATCGTTTAATTTTTGCTCCATTTGACTACCACCAATTCTATAGTTTATAGCACCATTTTCAAATATTCATGTTTAAAGTATGACTAGAAGAGAACCCATTATTTTTACAGTCTTTCAAAAGATTTATATAATCAATATTATAAAGTCGGTGAATCATTGAAGAGGTTACTGATAATAATGGAACCAATTTTAACAAGTAATAATTAAATATGAGTAAGTGACATATTTCCTGAACCTAAATTCAGACATTACCTATAAGAATACCTGAAAGTTAAAAAAATATACCTTTATTTTTAAAATATAATGAAAAACACATTAAGGCAAATCAGGCATCTACAGGGTGGCAACTGAAAAACTAAAGATTTGAAAAAGTCATAACTTCTTTGTTTTCAACCTTTTTTATTCATTTATTTTTTTTTTCTCGCAGCATTGTTTGAAGATTAAAATGGCTATGTATGATGTCCAGCAACAAGTAAAACTCATTGAGTTTTTCTATTCCAATGAAAGATCCATTATTCAAACTCAGAGAAAATACCGGCAACATTTTAATGTTAGAGTATCTCCTAGCAATAACATGATTTGGAACCTAATCAGCGGTTTGAAAGAACTGGATCAGTTGGCAATCTTCCGGGAAGAGGTCCTAAGCAAACTGATGCAGTGGTAGATGTTGTACAGCAGAGTGTCCTTGAGAATCCATCATCTTTTACCTGTTGTTGCTTTGCTCAACTAGGCATCACCAGAATATCACTTCAGAAGATTCTGAAAAAGTGGGTTTAAAAATGTTTCCATCCAAATAAAATAACAAAAAATTAAAAAAAAAAATGCGTTTGTAAAAGTTATTCTTGTTTTATATAATTCAGTCTTTCAGCAGCCCCCTGTATTACATTTTAATGTTTGAATGGTCCAAGTAAACAGTGCATATTTCTTTTTATTTCAAGTTGATTAAATTTGTGAGCACCACACATGATAGAAATTAATCTTAAAAAAAGAATTGCCTCTTTTAAATTTTTGCTAAGTTTTCAGACTGACACCAGGATCACAAGTTATTATAAATAATAAGTGTTAGCTTTCCTCATAATCATTATTGAAGTCTGGTACTAATTTATGATCATACATAATATCTAAAATAGCTGAACACATTTACATATTCCATACATTTCTTATTCTCTAGATCTTGCCCCATTTGATTACCACTAATTCTAGGTTTCAAATATTTATGTTCAAAACATAACAAGAAGGGAACATATTCTTTCTAAATTCATTCCCTCTGAAAAAAAAGACTTTTACAAAAAATGAAGCTGAAAGCTGTATATAATTTTTTGATAATGTCATGTATAGATAGCTGTATTTACAAAAATTGGCACATTTATAGACATACAAAAAAAAAAATTCTTGGGGGTCAAGAAATTGTAGTAAGCTATTCCATTTATGATTAGTAGGGATTTATAAAGATGGTTGGTTCCCACCACTTACTATGATTGTGAAAATTTCAAATACTGTTGTAAAATTATGATTATTATAACAGAGAAATTTTCTCCTAGGGTGCATGATGGCTTTTATGTACGTTGAGGGTATGATAGTATTATTTGACAAATCATTGTTCCTCAAAAGAAAATCATAAAAAAGAGAATTCATGAAAGTTATAACTTATTCTAAAAGCCTAATGAGACTCACTTGAGGATTATCCTTATGGTCTCTTTTTGTGTTGCTACAAGTATTCCTCATGTACCCAGATATATGTTTTTATTCAGTAAGTTGTATGTATTGGTAAGATTTGACAATTAATTTAAAGTCTTCAAATGTCTTTCTTTCAGAAACAGTTTTACTTAATAACAATGTCACCTAACTGGTACAAATTAATACAGAATTTTAAAAGGTTTAAAACTTTATAAATTCCTACAATTAAAATTTTACAAAAATGAAAACAATTCTTGTAAAAATTCATTATTCATCAAAAAGAAAAAAAAAAAGAAAACAGAAAAAACTTTTCTTAAAATAATAATGTCCATAAAATATCTTATTCATAAAAGTAATTAAAAGCTGTCTTATTTTTATTGCAATTTTTACAATTCAGAGCAGATTTTTGGTAATTGAGGGTCCTGTTTTACAAAAAATAATTGTTGATTTAAAATCTTCAAGGAATTCCACGGATAACATTAAGCAATACAAAAATTAACTTCTCAAAATTTCCTGAAATTAAATAAGTGTGTGTGTGTGTGTGGGGGGGTAACTGGTGTAAAAAGAAATATATTTTTACCAAGATTTTCGAAAAAAATATTTCTAAAATAATTTAATTAATTTGTGAATAAGTCCTGAAAGTTTCATTAAAATACGACAATTGATTTTTGAAAGATTTTCCAAATTAATGAGTCTTTCACCACAAAAAGACAAAGTTTCCAATACTAATCTTTGCTCCCCCGACTGACGCAAGAAAACAAGATTTTTCACAAAAATTACGAACATTCTAAAAAATATAATATAATAATCAAAAAGACTTTGGTCTTTTCTCGAAATCTTTGTTATTATTTATAACAAAGATTGTGACGATAAAACTTAGGTACCTCCATGAGATTGCTAAAAAAAGAGCATAGCATGATGAAAAAGACGCCAAATTTGACAAAAGCAAAATTTTATTGTCTAAATGCTTATATTATTATTAAGAGGAAAGATCAAAGTTTATTTTAATTATTTAAAAAATTTTTCCTTATTTTTAGAACATTCTAAATATTATTAAAAAAAAAACCTTGTTTCTCTTTGTATCACCAGAACTAGTAAAATAACAGAATTTTTAGCACATTTTTTTTTTTGTTGTGTGACACACATTAATTTGGAAAATCTTGCAAAAATAAAAATAATTGTCAGCTCTGAATTGTAACATACAAAACTCAATAAAACAAAGATATTATTTAATTTCAAATGCTTTTATTTGCTTTTAGTTGTTTTTATGAATATGGACAATATTTTCTGAAAGCAAAAAAAATTTCAATGAAAAATGGATTTTTAATACAATTATTTGTTATTTCTTAATTACAATAGATTTTTACATTTAAGTTGTTAAAATATTATAAAATTAGTTAAAAGCCGCATCAGGTTTCCTAAGTGTCCTTATGAGATAGATCTTTTTTTTTAGCATGTTGTAAATTGTATCATTTTGACTAATCAGAAGACCTGCAGTAATTAAGAAATGTAATTTTGTGCTTATAATTGGGCTGTAATTATAAAGTACGGAAGACCAACCAGAATACAATTAAGTTGCGTTATTTGGGTTAAGCATTGTTCTCCACTGTTAATGCCTATACTTTTGCGAAACACGTGTGAAGAAGTTAATTTGATTTTTCAATTTCAACTGAGAAGGGTACCTATCAGTATCATCTTATGAAATTTATATGATCTTATTTTTATATTAATCTCAGTTATGACATTTTTCCATAAATGAAATATCAAAATTAATAATAAAATGAATGGAAATACAAATAACACAATAAAATGTAATAAATGTACATAAAATTATAGTATTTTATGTACACTTCTGATAAAATTTCATAAGAAAGGTACCTATAAATTAATTAGATACCTTTCTTATAAAATTTAATCTCACTCTTAACAGTCTTATTTTAATTTCTTTATAATATATTTTCCATAAAGCATCGTAAACGTAAAGATGAAAGCTAAAGTACAAAAAATAAAAATTAGAGCGCTGAAAGTTTTCCTTAAAAATAACGAGGTAAATAATTTGTTCACTTAAATCTAAATAATTTTACTTCTCTCCTTCCGTAGAACAAATTATCCTCATGGAATCCGTCAATGTCATTCATCACCTGTCCAGTTACGCGAAAGTTCATGACTTGCTTTGTTTTTTCAAATTACATCTTTTCGGTGCAGAAGCTAAGTTAAGCTTGGTTCAAAATATTTTAAATAAACATTATAATTTCTGATTTTCTTAAGATAAATTTTGAAAAAATGATAATTGATATTTAAAAGAATTTCAAAGTGAGATTTTCCGTTTTTTATAAAATGGAAAAAATAGTCAATTTTACTGACTAAAAAAAAAACAAAAAAAACAAGATTTTTAACGAAAATTTCGGACGTGCTAGGAACGATTAAAAAATGTAAAAAAATACCCCAAAATACTTTGATCTTTCCTCTTAATAATAACAAACATTTAGACGATAAAATTTTGTTTTCGTCAAGTTTGGCGTCTCTCTTTTTTAGCGATCTCGTGGAGGTGCCTAAAAAACTTGTTATTTTGGGGGCATTTTTTTATCATGGTATTCTTTTTTTTAGCGAATCTGTGGAGGTACTTAAACAAAACACCCAGGTCCGTGTTAAAAATGCATTTCTGCGATATTTGAAACTAAAAAAGTAAGTAATATTGGTTTCAAATCAGAACTTTAAACCAACCAGCTAATATTCCTCATTTATTTTAACGTTTCAGAAAAATATATTTCATTTTTGAAAGATTTTTTTAATAAAAAGTATTATTGCGATAACAGATGGCTAGCCTAAAAGGCGCTAAAATCAGTTCAGTTTATTAAATTTCTAGCGATTAAAAAAAATCTTCCTACAGTCTATTTAAAAATTTTAAATTAGTTTTGTTTTGAAATACAGCAACAAAGTATTTTTTCTTATTGGAAATATTAAATTCTGTTCTGTTAGCTTGAAATTAAAAAACTTATAAAATCAAGAAAGAATTTTCATTCTTCGTTGTGGAGGTCCCTATTTTAAAATCTTTACAAATTTTCTCTTTCTTTTAGTTTTTTAGTCAATACAGCAATAATACTAGTTTTAAAATCTGTCGTACAATCCAACGAGTTCCGATAAATTTTGTAGTTTGGGGCAGAATTTCAAACCTCAAGTATTACTACAGACAATTTAAAACGTATACAAACAAGTCAGTAAGATAAAAAAAAAAAAAAAGTAATAATTTCTCACTTTTTATTATTTAGAATGAAAAAAAATCAACAACTTTTAAAGGGAAAATCAAGTTTTTAACATCGGAGTAAAAAAAGCATTTCGCCACTTTATTTTAAAGTCCATCAAACTCGATTATTGCATAAAAACGTTAATAAAAATTTTTGAATATCGGTTGTTTGCAAAATTTCAAATCATAATTTAAAAAGAGGATAATATATTATTAAATACTGGAAGTTTAATTGCTCTACTTTTTGAGAAAAATACCAGATTGTTTAGAGAAATAATTATTATGAGTGTTTTACTTTTGTTTGTTTGTTTTTTTTTTTTAGTTTCCCACAAGTTCGTAAATCAAAAGTAAAAACATACTTACCTCTTTCACTTTGTTTTTTGCCCGATTTCCCTCCTTAGGGTAATTCTACGTTAGAGAGAAAATAAACCGTGGAATTTAAAACAAACTGTACATTTTTACAGGATATTTTCTTGAAAAAAATAAACAAACAATAAACTACTCAACTGTCTGCAATTAGAAAATAACATCGGAAGAGCTAAAGCCAAGGGAGGTAATTCATATAAAATCATTTCTGAACAATTTTTAATTGACAATTTAAAATACAGAAATAATTTAAAAAAAACAAACATTTTATTTTGAAAAAAAAAACAAAAAAAACGAAACTGATAGTCATCATCTCGCAGGAATGTTGTTTGCATCAGAAAGGAACAGGTAGACGCAAGTTCATCCCAAAGGACATTTACACTTTTGGTACCGACACTCGTTTGACCTTGTGCCAAACAAAAATATTTACTTAATTATTGTTTTTCTACAAATGAATAGTCAGTGTTTTTGCAGAAGTAAAAGCTAGGAATTCAGAGGAGGATTTTTGGTGCAACAAAGTGTTTCTACACATTTTTCCTAAAATTTAGCATTGAGGCTATGAAGCTAAACAGTGTAAATAAATATCCAGAAAGATAAATATCAACAGGTAATTCTTCTGAAAAATTTAACTCCATATATATTCCTTAACATTTAAATGAGTTTTTAATCCATTTGTTGCGGATGTGTGATGTGTGTTGGAGAAGAATAGAAGGTTTGAATTATCAGAAGGCTTAAGTTAAAATTGTGTGTGTTCAATAATCTTCCATCCACAACAATTAATATAAGGCATAGAATAATTATTCAAAAACATGATGTATTGTTTCAAAACGTAACAATTGAATTTATAACGACAATACAAGTAATAAGAATAATAATTCTGTTGTCTTTTTTAAAATGAAGAAGGAAAAACAAATTTTCAGCACCAGATCAGGTATATTCGCCATGTTGCGGTCTCATATCTGTAACTCGATTATTAAAATTGATAAAAAAATACCTAAAATGATTGCTTTAAAAAAAAAGAATCACCATATTCCAGATCATCATTTAGAAAAGGTTAATTTGCAGTGTAACACCCGTGCTCAGTGTGCATTAAAAATTACCAGAATACTTACATTTATGTGTAATTGCACATGCTCCATTTGAATCTGGCTTGATAAATTTGATAAAATCTACCATTTTGGAGTTAGGTAGGCTCGGAAAAAAGAGGTGCCAAATTTTGACTTGGTCACATGCTGGAATAAAGCTTGTGTGTGGGTGGATCACAACACCCACTGGTGTGTTTATTGACCAATTAGAACTAGAGTTTTTTTTTTTAAATATGTATGAAGCTGGATCTGTTCATAAACTCTCTGTAATCTGCTTTTTGCTTAAAATTGGATAAGTTACTTTTAGCTATTTGAAATGATGTAGAATTAGACTTCTACAACATTTCTCCAGACTGCTACCAATATCCGCCTTATAAACGGACATTTTTTTGTTACACTGAATGTCTTACTCTTAAGAAAAATAAATGAAAATTATATTATTACAGTTTATATGCTTCATCCAGTTCATTTTATTCCAAAGTTTTGAGTAAAAATCTTACCACCTATCCACAAATTTATATGCATCATATTGATTTTATTCTTTTATTTTCTATGAAAACTTGAAACAAAAACTTTCAAACAGAAATAACAATTCTGAACAAACTCAAAGAAATGAAAAAAGGACACATGTTGCCTTAGAGGAAAATTACAGACTTAGTAGGTTTGGTTTGATTTGGTTTGTTTTACAGCATATCAACCTCAATGGGTTATTTAATGCCAACAAAATTTTTATTGCTGGTAATATTTTTTTTTCAAAAATGTATTGCTAGTAATATTTTTTCCTTAAAAGATCTATTTCTGGTAATATTTTTTCAAAAATGTATTGCTAGTAATATTTTTTCCTTAAAAAAATGTATTGCTAGTAATATTTTTTTGTTAAAAAAATCTATTTCTGGTAATATTTTTTCAAAAATGTATTGCTAGTAATATTTTTTCCTTAAAAACAATCTATTTCTGCTAATATTTTTTCAAAAATGTATTGCCGGTAATATTTTTTCCTTAAAAAAAAATCTATTTCTAGTAATATTTTTTTCAAAAATGTATTGCTAGTAATATTTTTTCCTTAAAAAAATCTATTTCTGGTAATACTTTTTCAAAAATGTATTGCTGGTAATAATTTTTTTTTACAAAGTATTTCTGGTATTAAAACCTATCTTTACACTTTCATAGTGTTTTGACCCCAGTATAGGGATTAACTATTTACCCATAGCTGGGACCCTAACAGGTGCTACCACCCCTCAATTGAGAACACCAGCAATTAAGAGGTGGTTCTACACTCCTCAAAACCTCCTGATCAGTGGTCTGTTTGGACGTAGTTTATCATCTTACCCAGGATGCAGATGTAGCTTATCATCATACCCAGGACAGACTTAGTAGGGAGCAAATATTTACCATGTTGCCTTGTAAACCAGCAGTAGCTAAAAAAAAGCTACACGGTAGCAGACCCACAGAAATTGCAGCTAAGCAATCTACAAAAGGCAGGATGCGTGTGTGTAACAAATGCACGGCCGCAATTTTTGACGTATTTGCACCAAAATTTACATGCACATGCTCCAAGTTAGCGGGAAGGCCAAGACTGACTTTGCATTTCCCAACTCCCATCAGTAGTGGAAATAATTGATTTTTTCATGCTTCTATGGCAGTTTTCATATAGTTTGCAGCCATTTTGTACTGACCAGAGCGAGAGCCAATAGCTGGCTGCCACAAATATGCAGGAAGATTCTATTGGCCAGCATGAGAGCCAACAGCTGACTGACACAAATGTTAACTTGCATGCTAGCATGCGAAAAAAAATCGATAACTGCATTTGTCACAAGTGGGAAAAATTTAAATCTGCATGGCACTTTACTCCAGTTGCTTCATTCGCTTGCTTAAACTCAACGCAGAACTGGGTTGGATGTGAAAAAGTATTTGTTGTTAACATTCTTTTTTCATTCGGTTTTTCCAGTTACGAGTCCTTTTTTAAAGCTGATTGTTTTGTGTTCATTTTGTTTAGTTCTTTTTTCATAACAGATTTAATGTTTAGTATAGAGCTTAGAAAAAATTCGCAGTGTGAGATAGGCAAGAAGTAAGGCATATAGCAACATCAGCATGGCAAAGGGCACTCCTTTAAAGGCAAGGAAGGGCAAAAATATTTTAAGTCAAGTGATAGCAATTGCTGTATGAATTGTACAATTTTTGAATCAAGCACAGGCAACGCCAGGTCATGCTGCTAGTCTTTATATATAATAAATACGAATATAAATGTGTTACTGTGTCACACTTTTTCAACAGCCCAACAATTCATATCATTTTGAAATCAGGCCGACTCTGTGAGCAAATTAAAAAGTTTCCAGGCTGGATCTGGATCTGCAATCCTGAAATTTTAGATTCTCAAGTTTTCATTACTTGCAAATGTTTTTGTTGATTTTTATGTGATTTTTCGCGACAAATTTTTTTATTCGATAACAATTTTTATAACTTGGAAATAAATTTTAGAATAATTGAAATTAATTGCAAAATCCAGCAAAAGTCACCCATGAAATAAAAATCTTTGTACAGAAAGTAAGGACCTACATACATCAAATTGTCTTTAAATTAAGTGGCATCAGAAGGATTATCATTGAACTTTTAAACAAGTAAGCTTAAATATTAATGCAATATTTAAATGCAGCGACCAATTTTGAGATCTGTGGTTTATTGTTGCCTATCGCATCTACGCCCACCTACCTATTGTGATGAAGGCCCAATCAAGAATCCTCTGCAGGAGCTAGTTTAAATGATGCCTGATATGGCGGCTTTTAAGTTAGTATGTGATAAATGTCAATCTTCTGTCTTCTTAATTCCTGTTCTTTTATTGTCCACTCTCCTTAATGATTATTTTTTTTCTCATATTCTTTTATTCAGTAACCCCCTGTGTCTTAGAAGACTTATTGCCTTGCTTGGGGTGAAATGATTAAATATAAGAAGAGCAAAAGGGAAGCAGGTTGAGACTAAATATTTTCAGAAGTCTTAACATGGGGAACTGCCTTCAAATATAAATAACTTCCAAAATTAACATCTGAAGCAGATAGACTGGACTGGAAATGATAGTGGTAATAATCTGATGATATTGGTAATAATCTAATGATAGAGGTAATAACAGTTTCTCTTCTCACTTGTGGAACTCTCTTTTGACTTCTTGCTTTCCAGTCAACTTTGATCTTCAAAAATTTAAATGTAATGTCAACCATTATCTTTGGGTTTTTTAAATTCCTGTTCTGTTATTGTTCACTCTCCTTAATTATATTTTTCTTTTTCTCATATTCTTTCACACTCAGTAACACTGAGTTTTAGTGGCTTCATTGCCTTGTTTGGTGAGGGTGAAATGATACAAATATAAATAAATTTTTAAAAAATATGAGGAAATGACAGTATACAAAATGTGTATTTTAGAATCCAATAAATAACTCAACCATTTTTCCATGCATTGGATTTTGCTGTCATATCTAGTCTAGTGCTCTTACTATATATCTTGATATTCTTGACAAAATTCAAAAAGGGGTCTTTAATATAATCGATCCTGACCTGGCCTCATGACTTCAGCCACTTTCTTACCGATGTAACGTGGCTTCTCTCTGTCTTTTCTACAAACATTTTCATGACAATTGTTCTGATGAGCTTCTGGGTTATCCTACTTGACTTTGCCAAAAAAAAAAAAAAAAAAAAAGTGTACATTTCTCTCCCTCAACACTTTTCACTACAAGCTTTCAGATGTAGTTGTATGTACAGTTGGAACGTGATCACTAGTCTCCTGTGTTTTTCTTTCTTTTTTTTTTGTTGACTCTCTGAACGTCTATTGATGCTTCTCACACTCATAAACGTCTATCACATACACAAAAACTAGAAATTCTCTCACAAAAATCACTCATATATGATCACATACACAAAATTCGCAAACTAAAACGACACGTCTATTGCATGCTTCTCACACTCATAAATGTGTATTTTAAATTTCCAACTAAATATTCTCTCACGTCTATTGCATTTCACACTCATATACACGTGTCTATCACATACACAAATTTCACACACTAAACATTCATTAAACGCATCTAGTCTATTGCATGCTTCTCACACTACTATATCACACTGTGATATACATACACAAATTTCACAAACTAGAAAAATTCTCTCAAATCTATTGCATGTTTCTCACATATACAATGTCTATCATACACAAATTTACATCGATCCTGATCTATTTTACTTCACACATATAACCTGTCTATCACATACACAAATTTCACACACTAAAATGCATTTCATTCACACACATAGCCACTTTCTCACACACATATACATGTAACATGGCAAATTTCACACACTAGAACTCATTCTCACACTCATATACACGTGTCTATCACATACACAAATTTCACACACTACAAACATTTTCACACGTGTCTATCCCATACACAAATTGTTCACACACATACTGATCTATCACACACTCTATTTCACACACTTATCTCACATCTATATACACATATGTCTGTCTATCATACACAAATTTCACACACTAAAATGCATTCTCTCACTCATATACAAAAAAAAAAAAAAAACTCATATACACATGTCTATCGCATACACAAATTTCACAAACTAAAACGCATTCTCTCACACTCTATATGTTTCTCACACATACACAAATTTCACAAACTAAAACGCATTCTCTCACACACATCTATTGCATGTTTCTCACACTCATATACACAAATTTCACACACTAAAACGTTGTATGTCTATCACACAAATTTCACACACTAGAACTCATTCTCTGATCATATACACATGTCTATCACATACACAAATTTCACACACTAGAACTCATTCTCTCACACTCATATACACTGTCTATCACATTTTCACACACTAGAACTCATTCTCTCACTCATATACACGTGTTTACACAAAACTAGAACACATTCTCTCACTCATATACACGTGTCTATCGCATACACAAATTTCACACACTAGAACGCATTCTCTCACACTCATATACACATGTCTATCACATACACAAATTTCACACACTAGAACTCATTCTCTCACTCATATACACGTGTCTATCACATACACAAATTTCACACACTAGAATGCATTCTCTCATATTGTCTATCACATACACAAATAAACTGAATGCATTCTCTCACACACTAGAATGCATTCTCTCACTCATATACACATGTCTATCACATACACAAATTTCACACACTAGAACTCATTCTCTCACTCATATACACGTGTCTATCACATACACAAATTTCACACACTAGAATGCATTCTCTCACTCATATACACGTGTCTATCGCATACACAAATTTCACACACTAGAACGCATTCTCTCACACTCATATACACATGTCTATCACATACACAAATTTCACAAACTAGAACTCATTCTCTCACACTCATATACACGTGTCTATCACATACACAAATTTCACATTGCATTCTTCATCACGTGTCTATCACTACACAAATTTATAGAACACGCATACACAAATTTCACACACTAGAACTCATTCTTCTCTACACACTCATATCACACACACATGTCATCACATACACAAATTTCACACACTAGAACTCATTCTCTTACTCATATAGTGTTCACATACACAAATTTCACACTGTTCATTCTCTCACTCATATACACGTGTAGTGTCTATCACATACACAAATTTACACACTAGAACGCATTCTTCATTATACACGTTATCCCCAAATTTCACACACTAGAACACATTTCTCACTGGAGTCTGGGGATCACATACACAAATTTCACACACTAGAAGATTTTCACACTCATATACATGTCTATCACATACACAAATTTCCTAGAACCCAGTCTGCCCATATACAGTCTTCCATGCACAAATTTCTGTTACAGGTAGATTTGATGTTCACTCATATACACGTTGGGGAGGGATACACAAATTTGTGGCATTCTCTCACAGTAACTAGTTTAAATGTTTTCTGATTTTATCGAAATTGTATATTCATGTAATTCCTTTTTGTCATTACATGCAATAAGTTGTCGTTTAGGTCTTGCCATTTTACTGTTGCAATAGCTAGATGTAACCATACGCTCTAAAAGTTTCCTTTCTCGTACTTCTCGCCTGTGAAATTCCCTTCAGTTTCTTGCTACCCTGCCAGCTACACTCTTCAAAAATGTAAATCCAATGCCAATTGTCATCTTGTTTTCTTGAAACCTATTCTTTTATTGTCTTTTCTTTTCATTTACGTCTTCTCGTTCTCTTTCACTCTAGTAGCCCCATGTGTCCTAGTAACCTGATTGCCTTGCTAGGGTAAAATGATTAAAAACGAACAAAAAAAACCCAAACATTTTATTGCGCTTTCTCAGGCTGACATGAAGCAGAAAGGCTATACTGCAATTAAGAAAGTCAGTTCATTGTGTCGTACGAGACAATTTTTCAAGTCAGAATCTATCTTACATATTTATATATCTACCATTCATCCTTGCTTTGAATATTGCTGCCATATCTGGTCTGGTGCTCTTGCTATATATTTAGAGATTCTTGATAAAATCCAAATAAGAATCTGCAATGTTATTGGTCCTGACCTGGTATATCACCTTCAGTCCCTTTCTCACTGGCAGTGTTTTTTCTATACTTTCATGGTAATTGTTCTGCTGAACTTTCCACTATGTTATTTTTATTCCCCACCCATTACAGACAAATTGGGAACTAGTTAGAACTTCATACTTCATAGAGACTTAGAGGTATTATGGTGACTGTAGTAAGAATGTGTTGCTTTAGTGCCAGGAATACTGTGGTATGTTTGGGTCAGTAATTGTGCCTAGTTAAGTTTAAGATAAAACAGATTGAAGATCAGCCTTCCCCCATCCCTTGTGCAACATTTTTATATTTTTACAAAATAAATATTACTTTCCTTTATGAATTTAAGTGCAGTACTAGATTAGCCAATTTTTTGACAATATATGTAATGTCTTCAAATTTACTATAAAATTTACTGATGGTAATTTTATAAGAAACTAGCAGTAGAGCCCGGCGTTGCCCGGGGATGTAACAGTAAGAGATAGATCAAGTATCGACCATCATAAAGACTGAAAAATAAAATTGATGAAGATTATTGTTTAAGGTTGACGGACACGCATGTCTTAATTAGTTTTTTTTCTTTTTTTTTTATGAATTGGTCAAACCCAAACTCAAACAAAAACATTGTTTTCAATCGTTATGAGTCTACGGATTGAATAGAATTTTAAATGGAATTTTTAAAGCATTCTGAATGTAAAAATAAAGAAAAAAGTGTGCAAGACAATAAGAAACACTACCTGCTAAAAAAAATATGAAGTCTTGTTGAAATCGGTTGAAAAATGTAGGAAATCCGATGCCATATATAAACAAACACAGACACACATTCACAACCTGGGTTTTATAATAAGTATAACTCGATATGAGTTGTCCCCCTTTCATTCTCCTGACAGCGACCTCTTAATCGTGTTTACAAATTGATTTTGTGCAAAAACAATTGTGCTTTTCCAATTTTTGGCGCTGTTAGAACCACTGCAAGATAATTTTATGTAGTCCTGTGAAGTTTTGTTGAAATCGGTTGAAAAATGTAGGAAATCCGATCCAATATATAAACATACAGACACACACAACCTGGGTTTTATAATAAGTATGGTGTATAGTTGGTAATTCTACTATAAAATTGTATTACTGATTATTTTGCTATAAAATGTATTGTTGGTAAGTTTTTTTATAGATAAAAATGAACACTAGTATTTTTACTATAAAAGTGTATTTTTATACTTTACTAGTGTTTTGATTTTTCTTTGGAGGGTTGACCATTCCCACATATTTGGGGCCTTAACAAGTGCTACCACTCTGAGTCAGGATGGACCTGAAAATAACGGCAATTAAGAGGTCCATGCTTTTTAAGACCTTCAATCTCCCAACCAGGGCCTTGCTACTGGATGTAAAGATGAAAGGAATAATCAAGAATGTGTAAAACAGCAACACGGATGTCACCCAAATTTGACTCACTTATTGTAGTTTTTGTTCCAAATTAAATTCGATAAATTCATCTTCTTATATCTCATGTTCTTCAAAACTGACTTTTTTTTCCTACCAAAACATAGTAAACACTAGTGGTGAAATTAGTAAATCAATTTTTATTTTTTCCCTATTGTTCTTCTTTCTAGAATACAAAATGTGTCATCTTGAACTTGTAGTTAATAATTGCATGTAAAATTCACTAGATATATTGTTCATTTTTGTAGTGGCTTTCCAACAAAAATGAATTTGCAGTGTTCAATCCTGGCATCTTATAGGTTGACTTTTTAATAATTACCATATTTGGAATTTAAGTGAAATACAATTCTCATAAAATATTAAACCAATCATAAGAAATAAAGTATCATTCTTCATCATTGGAAATTATTTTTCTCTCCAGAGAAGAAAGTTACTAGAGATGTAATTGTAGCCTAATTAGCATGATTAATGTACTTCATATAATAATATTTAATTGCATAGAAAGTTCCTTAATATATTGTTCATTCTTGGGATTTTGAAGGCTGACTTTTCAATAATTGTCTCTTGTGTAATAATAAGCTAACTTTTGCAAAATATTCAGAATAATGTCAATCATTTAGGATTCCATCTTCAAAATTAAAACATGGACAAAAGAAACAATATGATTTTCAATAGCAATACCATAGAAAACATTAAATCTAATTTATGTAACAAATAATAGAATTTTAAATAAATTCTGCAGTACAAAAACAGAATCGAAGAAGTCTTCATAAAAAAGTTAGATAAAAATTGAACATTATTTACATTATTCGGACTATTGTCCTCATCTTTGTCGCCATGTTTATCACAACATTTTGGCCATTGTACACTCCAGCCTTCTTCATGTGGTTGGAATGTTGAACTGAACCCTTTATTTCGCTCACTGGGGTAGACTGTTCTAGTTCCACGTGCCATGTCTAATGGCCAAAGAGTGTGAGTTCAATACCTGGTTAAGGCGGTGGAGAACTTTGAGAGGGGAATTAACAGGAGATAACTGACATCCATTAGATATAGCACATGGAACTAGAACAGTCTACCCCAGTGAGCAAAATAAAGGGTTCAGTTCGACATTCCAACCACCTGAAGAAGGCTGGCGTGTACAATGGCTGAAATGTTGTGATAAACATGGCGACAAAGATGAGGACAATAGTCTGAATAATATAAATAGTGTACATAATACTTCATCTCAGAAATATAGATAAAAATTATACATTAAAAACCTTTGAAATATTATTTACATTATTATAAAAACAACGAAGATGAGGACAACAGTCTGTGTGTAAATAACTTCTCACCCCTCAAATTAAGACAGAAATTATTTGCCTACACAGAGGAGTTTGATTGGCACTTGACATATTGCAACAAAATGTCAACGGGATGAGGAGTTTTCATTATTTGTTGTTATCTTTATTGTTGTAATGATGTAAATAACGGAATAAGAATATTTCGTGAATTGGTTTTAATATTGAAGAAATCCACACAAGAAAACAGAATTCTGATATGCTTGAATAGAATTTTTAAAGTTTTTTTTGTGGCATTTTAATTTTCTGTGATCTGAAAAATATGTACCCACTCAATTGTAGTGAAAATGCTAAACAATGTAGCGCAGAAGAATCTAACTTCCTTCAGAAAATTTTCAAATATGAATTAACTTCATGATAGGAATATGGTTTTTCTCCAGTGTCCTCCTGTAACTTAAAAAAAAAAATACTAAAAATGCTGATCCATAGTTTTTTGTCAGAGTATGCTTGCATATCCCTCTTTAAATGTGATCTCTATAAAAATGTTAAATAACACACTTTGCACAGATAGTTTTTACTAACTAGAGTGGGTTTGCATATGCTTTTTTAAAAGTAATGATTGTTTAAATTCTGAATCACACACTTTACATGAATATACCTTCTCATGATCATGTTTTCGAATGTGTTTTTTTAAAAGTCCATTCCATGAAAATGCTAACCCACATACGTCACATGAATATGGTTTCTCTCCAGTATGAGTCCTCATATGACCTTTCAAACTTGAACTCTCTGAAAATGCTGAGCCACATACTTGACATGAATAAGGTTTTTCTCCAGTATGTGTTCGCATGTGAGTTTTTAAATTTGAGTTCTGTGAAAAGGCTGCACCACATACTTCACATGAATATGGTTTTTCACCAGTATGTATACGTGTATGTTTTTTTAAATATGCATTCCGTGAAAATGCTAACCCACATACTTCACATGAATATGGTTTCTCTCCAGTATGAGTCCTCATATGAGTTTTTAAACTTGAACTCTCTGAAAATGCTGAACTACACACTTCACACGTATATGGTTTTTCACCAGTATGTATTCGTGTATGTTTTTTTAAATCTGACTTATTAGAAAATGCTGAACCACATATTTCACAGGAATACATTTTTTTATCAGCATGTTTCTGCATGTGAATTTTTAATCCTATACTATGTGAAAATGCTGAACCACATATATCACATGAATATGGTTTCTCACCAGTATGTGTTCGCATGTGTACTTTTAAATGCGTGCTCCGTGTAAAAGCTGAACCACATACATCACATGAATATGGCTTCTCCCCAGTATGTGTTCGAATATGATATTTTAAACTTGATCTTTCTGAAAACCTTGAGCAACACACTTCACATGAATATGGTTTCTCTCCTGTATGAATTCTCATATGACCTTTTAAAGTTGAACGCAGTGAGAATGTTGAACCACACACTTCACATGAATATGGTTTCTCTCCAGTATGAATCCTCATATGACCTTTTAAACTTGAACTTCCTGAAAATGTTGAGCCGCACACTTTACAAGAATATGTTTTCTCTCCAGTATGAGTTTTCATATGTGTTTTTAACCTTAAAATCTGTGAAAATTTTGAGCCACACATTTCACATGAATATGGCTTCTTTCCAGTATGTGTTAGCATGTGATTTTTTAAATTTGAGCTCTGTGAAAATGCTGATCCACATGTTTCACATGAATATGGTTTTTCACCGATATCTATATGCATGTTTTTTTAAAACTGAGATATTGGTAAATGCTGCACCACATTCTTCACACAAATATAGTTTCTCACATGTGTATCGGAATGTTTCCTTTAAAGTTAGACTTCTTTTTTAACCACACACTTCAAACGAATATGGTTTTCATCAGTTTGTCCAAATGTGATTTTTTTTAAGAAATGTTCCTTCTCCACAGGTATATGTATTGCCTCCTGGGTGTGCTTCCACTTCAAGTTTTTAATGGGAGACAGTTCACATGGAAAAACAATCTGTGCAAGAAAATAGCATAGTGTTAGTGTTTTTAGCAATTTATGTTCAATATAGAGCTCTAAAATACAAATAAACACATTTAAAAATAAATATTTTCTGACGTAGATTTTTCAAGTAAACCAAAAATTTAAAAACATCAATATTATACATTTTCATATTCAACATTCAAAGAATAGTCATTTTTTTCTATGCCATATTAAAATGAAGACATCAAAGGAGTTGCTTTGCTTCCAACCACTTTTGAAAACTCTTCAGTCATCAATCATGAATTCAAAAACATTAATGTTATGCATTTTCATACTCAGCAATGAAACTATGATAGTTTTCTGATGCAATATTGACATAGACATTGCTTTGTTTCCCACCATCTTTGAAAAAACCATTATTAAAAAGAATATGTCCTTGAATTAGTTACTATTACAAATTTATATTACTTCAGTTAAGTAATTTCAGCAGACAACTTTCTACATATAAAGTCATTAATAGAAAATAAATCATTTGACGTCATATAGGAATGATTTTTGCTGCATGAATTTTATATAATTTTGAAGAGGACAGAACGAGAGAATGTCTTGTTATATTTCATACTGTATATAATTTTAAGATATCTTAAGAAGAATATAATTTTCTCTGAAATAAGAATATAGTTTCTCTCCAGTCTGTCCAAATATGAATTTTTAATAAACACAAATTGTCTCCAGGGGCTCTTTTGCATCTGCACTGATATGTAATCTGTACCCTTACTTAAATTTGCCAAACACCAGGCTGTCAATAAATCTCTCAACATGTCAGAAAAACATCCACTCTGTGTTAAATACTTTCCTGCAACATTTAAACTAAAATTAAGTAATATTTGTTTCAATTCAGATTAATTAAATCAGTTAATTTTCCTAAAAAAACGTTTTAAAAAGTACATTTTTGAAAGATGTTAATGAAAAGAATTAATTTGTGTTGACAGATCTTTCAATATGGACGAATTTATCGATTTTACTAATAAACTGAAAAATGCATGCTCTGTGTAAAAGCTGAACCAATCAATTTAAATTCGGTTTCATTTGCTTATTTGAAATATTAAATTTAATCTAGTAGCTTGAAATTAAAACTAAAATTAAAATTTTTCATTTTTTTAAATAAAATTAGGGACCTCAATGAAAACATGATTCCTAACATTTAAAATGAATTTTTAATGATGAAAAATATTTCTTGAAGCTGTTATTTTAGTCATAATTTCAAACCGAGAGATTAAATTTAATATTTCCAATCAGCAAAATACTATGTTGTATTTCAAAACTAATTTAAATTGATTGGAAGAAGTTGGTTTTAGAAATTTTGATTTTGGTGCCATTTTTAGCAAAGTGTTATAAAAATGTACATCTCTTCAGAAAAGTATATTTTATTTTTGGAAGATTTTTCAATCTTCCAAAAATAAAATATACTTTTCTGAAACTTTATTTGAGGAATATCAGCTGATTTAAAGTATAATTAATCTGATATGAAACAAGTATTATTTCTTTTTAAGTTTAAAATATCAGAGAAAAATTTTCAACTCGATGGTATCTTGTTTATTTATTTTCAGAACTTATTCACAAATGAATTAAATTTATTTTGAAACTTTTCTTTTTAGAATACCTTGGTAAAAAATATAATTTTTTTTAACATGTTACCACCGACTTGCTTACTTTCATGACATTTTAAGGAATTCAATTTCAATCTCAAAATTTTTTTTATTAGTTAAAAGCAGAACTCCTTGGAGAATGTAAACCATCAATTTTTTTTCAAACTACTAATCCTTTCCTGAAAATCTTCTCTGAATTGTAAATAAAAAACGCAATAAAACTATGATATTATTTAATTAGAAAAGCTTTAAATTGCGTTTATAAATAAGATTTATGAAGGACACTATTGCCTTAAGAAAAAAAACATTTCTTTTAATGAATAATGAATTTTTTACAAGTATTGTTTTCTTTTTTAAATTTTAATTATAATTAAAAACTCTCTTAAAATTCAGCATTAGTTTCATCTGATTAAGTGAAAACTATATTTACTACTCAAAAATTGAAAACCTTAATACAAATTATTTTACATCAAGATTTTTATTTTATGCATATAAAATATTATGCAATGTGCCCCTGTTTGAAAGTATGGTTGACCATACATGACATTATCAGAAAATAAGCATCATGACTATCATAAATTTACAGTTAACATTCTTTAAATTAGATTACAATAAATTTTTTCAACATTTTTAAGATTACCAAGTACTTAAAAATTATATAAGAAAGGTGTTTACACATCATTTTCTTAAATTATATTTTAACAGATAAAGTCCCCATAGAACAACAAATAAATCTGTCAACACTTTCCAGCACTTGTGAAGTGATTGATGGGTGATGAAAAGCACATAAATCACTGCTACAGTTTGTTTTAAAAATTCATTTCTCTGTTATTTCTAACTTAAAATAAATAATATTTGTTTCAAATTAAATTATACTCTAAATCAGCTAATATTCCTCAAATAAAGTTTCAGAAAAGTACATTTTATTTTTGGAAGAAGTTTAAAACCGAGAATTAACTTTTGTTTAGAAATGTGTCAAAAATGGCTGACTTTAAATGATTTTCTGAAAGCAATCAAAAATTTGAAATTCCAATTAATATAATTTCTATTTGAAATACACCAGAGTATTTTGCTTATTGGAAATAGTAAATTTAATCATTTAGTTTTCAATTAAAGCTAAAAAGAAAGCTTCAAGAATTCTTTTTCATTTTAAACTATAGGTATCGAAACTCAGTAAAGATACCTACTTAATACCAATCTTTCCTACGAGTTAAACCAATGAAACTGAACTTTAAACTAATACAGTCATTAAAAATTATCACGTTGAATTTCTCAAGTTTTCATAAAATTATATAAGTCGTTGGGGGTGAAACACTTGTAAAAAAATATACTTTTTTGCCAAGATTTTCTAATAAAAAATTTAATTCATTTGTGAATAAATCCTAAAAATTTCATTAAAATTTGACAATTATTTAATTTTTGTGAGAATTTCCAAATTAATGTGTCTGCCACAACAAAAATAAGGCCAAAATTTGCTAAAAGTTAGTACAACAGCTGATGTAAGAAAAATAAGTTTTTTAATCAAAATTTCGAATGTTCTTTTAAAAAAAAAAAAAAAAAAAAAAAAAAAAAGGAAAAAATTTAAAATAATAAAAAATACTTTGATCCTTCCTCTTAATATAGGTACCTCCATGAGGTCACTAAAAAAGAGCATAGCATGATGAAAAAGACGCCAAACTTAATGAAAACAAAACGTTATCTTCTAAATGTTCATGTCATTATTAAAAGGAAAGATCAAAGCATTTCGGGGGTATTTTTTTACATTTTTTAATCGTTCCTAGCATGTCCGAAATTTTTGTTAAAAATCTTGTTTTTATTGAGTCAGCAAAACTGATAGATAATAATGTCAATTTTTTATAAAAAAAATGAAAATCCCAGTTTCAAATTCTTTTAAAAATCAATTATAATTTTTCCATAACTTAAGAAAATTAGAAATTATAATGTTTATTTAAAATATTTGAAACAAGCATTACTTCATTTCTGCGCTGAAAAAAAGTAGTTTAAAACATTTTGTGTCACTTGACAGGTGATGATTAATGATTTCATCACATACTGACAGCTTACACGAGGAAAAGTTGTCATATGGAAAAACAGAAGTGACATCATAATTATTTAGATTTAAGTGAACAAATTATTTACCTTGCTATTTTTAAGGAAAACATTCAGCGCTCTAATTTTTTTGTACTTAGCTTTCACCTTTATGTTTATAATGAGTTATGGAAAATATATTATAAAGAAATTAAAATATGACTTTTGAGAGTGAGATTAAATTTCATGAGAAAGGTATCTAATTAATTTATAGGTACCTTTCTTATGAAATTTTATCAGAAGTGTACATAAAATGCTATAATTTTATGTAGATTTATTATATTTTACTGTGTTATTTGTATTTCCATTCATTTTATTATTAATTTTGATATTTCATTTATGGAAAAATGTCATAACTGAGATTAACATAAAAATAAGATCATATAAATTTCATAAGATGATACTGATACTTGTAGGTAACCTTCTCAGTTGAAATTGAAAAATCAGATTAACTTCTCCACACGTTTTGCAAAAATAAAGGCCTTAACAGCAGAGAACAATGCTTAACTCAAATAACGCAACTTAATTGTATTCTTGCTGGTCTTCCATACTTTATGCTTACAGCTGTATTATAAACACAAAATTACATTTCTTAATTACTGCGGGGTCTTCTGATTGGTTGAAATTATACAATTTACAATGCGCTAAAAAAGATCAATCTCATAAGGACATTTACTGAACGTGGCTTTCAACTAAATTTATATTTTAACAACTTAAATGTAAAAATCTAAAATAATTAAAGAAATAACAATTGTATTAAAAATTCATTTTTCATCAAAAAAATTTTTTGCTTTCAGAAAATATTGTCCATATTCATAAAAACAACTAAAAGCATTTGAAATTAAATAATATATGTTTTATTGAGTTTTGTATGTTACAATTCAGAGCTGATTTTCAGGTGTGTGTGTGTGTGTGGGGGGGTCCAATTAAAAAAAAATACATGATTTGCTTTTCTCAAAGTCTTGTGCTTTTAACTAATACAAAACTGGTAAATGTATATTGTAACACCCGAGCGCTAATATCCCTTCAAATTTTTCCAAAAAAGTCCTAATTCCGTGCAAATGTATATGCTTAACTCAAATCAACAATTAGATATTGAAGAAACCTACCTTTTTGGATGTTAACGACCAGAAATAATTGGACTTATTCTCGCTCTTCTTGTCATACTTTAGGGGCTTATTGAGAGCTGAACCATTTTGCGCACTTATACAATTTTGGCCTAATTACTCCCTCAACGAAATTAATACGCATTTTTTTCTTTTTAATTTAAATGTCTGAAAGCAAGTGTAGATTTTACTTATTTTTTTTAAGAAGAAAGTTAACTTTCCAATGTATGAAAATATCGCCAAATATTATTATTATTAATTTTGATATTGCGAAAATATAACCGGGGACGTCTCATGAAAACGGTCTGTCTATTTAGCGGGATCGAAAGAGTCTCAAGAAGACCTTCATGGTACCACTTACGTCCGATTATGGGAAGGAGAAGCCAGGGATGCCCATACCCTTGTTCCCTTGATTATGCAACACATCCGACCAGGATCAATCATTTACAGTGATTGCTGGTCGGCGACAAATCGGATAACAGAACACGGGTACACACACAAACAAATCAACCATTCTGAACACTTTGTACATCCAACAGATCAAACTATCCACACGCAGACGTTTGAAAGACTATGGAGAAACGACTAAAGGATGTAATTAAAGATCAGGACACAGAACTTTGTATTTAAAACAATACATTGCTCGTTTTTTATTCTTAAAAGCAGGACCCACTTCATTATAGACATCTATATTGCATTTGTTTTTAAATTGTCAATGTCATTTTTTCCATTCTTTTAACTTCCTCTTACAATTGATTTAATTATTGTTTTTTATTTTCAATGTATAATATTAAAAAATGCTTTACTGTCCTACTTATTTTGTTCTTTTTGTTATTTATAATTTATAAGTATTTTCATCGATATTTTCATATATTTGAAAGTACTTTGTTATTCTTTTAATTGTCGATATTTTCATTAAAGAAGAAAGTTAACTTTCTTCTTTAAAAAGTATACTTATCACTTATTTTCATACATTTGAAAATTACTTTGTTAGTCTTTGTCGATATTTTCATTTGAAAGTTAACTTTCTTCTTAAAAAATTAAGTAAAAATTACTTATTTTCAATATCTGAAAGTACTTTGTTATTCTTTTAATTGTCAATATTTTCATATATTTGAAAGTTAACTTTCTTCTTTAAAAAGTACACTTCACTTATTTTTCATACATTTGAAAATTACTTTGTTAGTCTTTTATTTGTCGATATTTTCATTATTTGAAAGTACTGTGTTATTCTTTTATTTGGCGATATTTTCATACATTTGAAAGTTAACTTTCTTCTTAAAAAAATAAGTAAAATCTACACTTGAAAGTTAAAAGTTAACTTTAAATTAAAAAGAAAAAAAAAACGCCAGACATTTTCGTTGAGGGAGTAATTAGGCTAAAATTGTATAAGTGCGCGAAATGGTTCAGCAGTGAATGTCTTTCAATAAGGCCATAAAGTATGACAAGAAGAGCGAGAATAAGTCCAATTATTTCTGGTCGTTAACATCCAAAAAGGTAGGTTTCTTCAATATCTAATTGTTGATTTGAGTTAAGCATATACATTTGCACGGAATTAAGACTTTTTGGAAAAATTTGAAGGGATATTAGCGCTCGGGTGTTACAATATAAATTTACCACAAAACTAAACTGAATGCGATTGAATTTGTAGAGTTTTCATAAAAATTAGTTGGGGGGGGGGTTATAAATATAAAAAAAAATATATTTTTGCCATGAGTTTAAAAAAAGAAAACAATAATTTCCATAATTTGTGAATAGCTTCTGAAAATTTCATTAACATCTGACAATTATTTTTATTTTTGCAAGATTTTCTAAATTAATGTCTATCATACAAAAAAAAAAACGTGCTAAAAATTTATGTTATTTTGCTAGTTCCGGTGATACAAAGAGAAACAAGGATTTTTTTTTAAAAAAAATTTATAATGTTCTAATAATCTAAAAAGAATGAAAAAATTTTTAAAATACAGTGTAACCCGGATATAAGAGAGTTGTCGGGACCGGAGAAGAAGTCTCTTATATCCGGGTTTGGTCTATATGTATACATTAACACAGGCTCTAATTTGGGACCAGGAAAATCTCTCTTATGTCCAGGTTACACTGTATAACGATTTTGACGATAAAACTGTTTTCATTACATTCGGAGCGTGTTTTCATCAGAGTATGTTGGCTTTTTTTAGCGATCTCGTGGAGGTGCTTAAATAAAAATACCTAAAAATCTTCGTTTGTTTTAGAAAAGGTATCAACATATTCCAGATCATCATTTAGAAAGATTTTTTTTTTTTTAAAGAAAACATTAAATATTGGAAGTTTAATTGTTAATGTCATACTTTTTTTTGTTTGAAAGAAAAAAAAGTAAACCAAAACAAAAAAACGAACGCGAATTTCTCTCTTTTTGAAGTTCGTAAATCAGAAGAGAAAAAGTTATACTTACTTCTTTTAATTTTTTTTTTTTTTTTTTCGTCTGATTTTTCTTTTTTGGGAAATTCTGTGTTAAGGATTAAAAAAAAAAAGATATTCTAGAATTAAAAATAAAATAAGAAATTTATCGGTTAAATTTTCTTGAATCTTTATACTTGCTTCTTGCAATAAGAAAATGACTTCAGAAGAAGAGCGAACGTCAAGGGAGATAATTTATTTAATGTTTGTTTTTTTTCACTGATTGAACAAAAAGAAATTAATATCCATTTATTTAATGAAATCTTTAAATTTTCGTTTTTTTCTTTGCGTATTAAATACAATTAATGAACAAATACTAAATGAAATTTTACAAATGTAGAAATTATAAAAGCAATTTTGTTAAAAAAGAAAGAAAGAAGTTGATAGAAATATAGACAGATGATAATGACTGAGATGAGGTATTGTAATTACACAGTGTAACCCGGATATAAGAGACCCGGATATAAGAGAGATTTTCTTTGGTCCCAAATTAGAGCCTGTGTTAATGTATATAAAATAGACCAAACCCGGATATAAGAGAAACCCGGATATAAGAGAGATTTTCTCTGGTCCCAAATTAGAGCCTGTGTTAATGTATATAAAATAGACCAAACCCGGATATAAGAGAAACCCGGATATAAGAGACTTCTTCTCCGGTCCCGACAACTCTCTTATATCCGGGTTACACTGTATTGGCACCATTAACAATGTTCAGACTGTTGTCCTCATCTTTGTTGCCATATTCACAACGTTTCGGTCGTCTTACACTCCAGCCTTCTTCAGGTGGTTGGAATTTCAAACTAAACCCTTTATTTTGGGTAGATTGTTCTAGTTCCACAAACCATACCTCTTCTGGACATCTTGGTATTAGTTATTTCTCTTTAACTCAACTCACCGGTATTAGTTTGTCGAAGTTTAGCTCCTCCTTAATTCCCAAATTCTTCACCAGGGATCTCTTTCCCTATACTATAAGTACTGGGAAACTTCTTGCCTCTTTCTCTTCTTTCTTCATTTCAGCGAACACCACTACTATGTGAGCTCTCACAAAAGATAATGTTTGCCATTTCTGGGAAGACGCTATGAACATTACAAACATACACATACGTACGAACATTCACCAAAACACGAACATTCACCAAAGAACAAAAAGCACAAACGTTCACACACAAACACAATGTTAACTGTCTACGTCCATTGTAAAACTGTTTTGTCTGAGAATGTGCTATTATTGACGGTTGTGTACAATATCGGAATATGCAAAGATGCAACATTAAGTTTTTCAAAATTTTAAATGAGAATTTTTATTTGCACTTTTCTTGTGATGTGGTAAATCCACGTATTCTATTTTTACAAGTGTTTTCAGTTAATATGTCATGAACTAATATATAGTTAAATTAATATAGTGTTATGTCTTAATAGTAGTTTTTTTTTTACAGGAATTTTTTTGTACTGCGGATCGATAGTTTTTTATAAACATAAAACATTAGGCAGCATATAATTTATATACAAAGAAATAATCACACATAGAATCAATCAGCAATAATAGCATTAATATTGCCTGACACAAATGAGTCCAAACTTTGATTGTTGGTAACTCCAAAACGGTTCTTTTGTTATTTTCGAATTGGCATGTAAATTTAGACTTAAATGTAACTATTCAGGAAATTTTTATTAGAAACTGAGCATGGGGCTTAAACTGCAAATTAACCGAAATATCTGTAGTTTCACATGAATAGACAGTTTTAAATGAGAAGTTGTTTGATAAATGTGATAGGCAAAGCATAGAAGCCTTCTTGATGCCATCTCATTTTAAAACTTTTTCAATTATGTTCCATGTGTGATACATGCTTAGACGATCATGTATCTTTTGATACATGACTGATGAGGCAGATTTTTTCCCCTGAGGTAGGTTGCCATTTCTTTCTGTGGTAGATCAATTGCCATCCAAGGCTGTCCTGCTATTTACTCTAGAAGTAGAGTATTCATACCTTTCCCAAGGGTATTAGCTCGTAAGTGAATGTAATGGATTTGACCGGAATTCGAACTCAGATCTCCGATTCCTCAATCCGAGCTGCTATCCATTACTCCACTGTGCCTCCTTTAAATTTCTGCTTTCATGAAAATGCTAAACCAGGTCTTCACATCTACGTGGATTTTCTGTTGGGCGCATTTTCATATATATTTGTAACTTTCTTTATGGGAATTAACTAATGTAAATGCCTTGAGTTGCAACCAATTTAGGAGAAGGTGAACTCGGAATGAAAAAGCAGTCTGAAGAGAGATAGGCGCCATCAAGCTGTTTTGCCCTAGACACATCCACTACTGCTATAGCCGCAGTAATTATCTTGCCCTATTGTAGTTAATAAGGATCATGACTGAAATCCAAAAAATGTTAGAAATGTGCTACATTTTATTAGTCACTAATTTTGAATTATGTTTCATTTTTCTCTTTAAGGAATTAATGCAAGCTCAGATGATGCGAGGTAATGATATCTAACGGAAGGAATTTCTGAATTGATGACGCTATTTTCCATAACTTTTCAAGTAAATATTTTAAAGATCTCCATAAATCGAGTTTACAGAAAGAGACAAAAGTTTAGCTCCTGCAGTACTTCCACCCGTGTGGCTGAAAATAGAAAAAAAAACAAACTTTGTCATGCTGAAAACTAAAGGGAAATACTAAACAAACCATTAGCCTTTGGTACTCTGCAATATTCATAAGTATTTCATCCTCATCCATTAGGTATAAGTGGCTAGACAACAGCAGTAGCATCATCTCCCTGTTGCCATAGAAGGATATGACAACACTAGCACAAATTTCAACCACATTGAGGAACATGCAGTAGATATACAAACATTTTGTTTAACAAATGAAGTCGCATACATACAGAATGCTAAAGGTTAAAAGAAAAAATCACACAGCCTGTAATTTTACTAAGGGCAGTAATTCAATAAAGGTTTTCTGAATTACATTTTTAATTAACAACTTTAACAAATAAAATTTTCCTTTTAAATTACATCACAATTTCAGCAGTACATAATTCTGGCACTTCTTGATTAGTAAAACAAGTTTAATTTGTTTTGGCTTATTTTGGTTTATGACATATCAACCTCAATGACCCATTGAGGTTGATATTAAATGCCAATATGAATAGAATATGTATTGTTTGTAAGAAATTGGTTTGTAGATCAGGTTTCAATGATCTATTTTTGCAAAGAGTTTTTTGTCAAGAGTATTGCTGGTAATATTTAAAAAAGTATATATATATATATATATATATATATATATATATATCGCTGGCAATTTTTTTTTTTTTAAACTGGTATTTTTACTATAAAAATCTATTTGTATACTTTTATATTATTTTGACTACAGTTGGGAGGTTAACTATTTGTCCATAGTTGGGACCCTAACAGTTGCTGACACTCCAGATCAGGATGAACCTGAGAATAACAGCAATTGAGAGGTAGCTCCATACTCCTGATCAGAGGCCTTGCTGCCGGATGTAGTTTATTATCATACCCAGGATGACCATAAAAAAACTTCAAAGAAAGCGAATCATCTTAAAAGATTTTTTTGTTAATTTCCTTGTCTTTCTTTTAAAATATTTCATATATATATATATATATATATATATATATATATATATTTACATTTTATACTTTCAGTTGGTATGTTAATAAAACAAAAATACCTATCTATTCTTATACATGAGATTTTACTTTCTGCAATTTGGAATGTTTGAAACCCCTAGGGTAGGAAAAATTTAAGTTCAGTAATACCAATAAAATGAAAATTAATAATTTTATAATCTTTCTCTCTTAAAATGATGAAAACTTTGAATTGTTTTTAACGTGGATTTGAGCATCAACCCTATGCCATTTTTATATCCATAAGTAAATCAGGAAATTTATTTTTCAAGAATTTGTTGTCATTTTTTTTATTATAATCAAAACTCTGCATGTGACTTTATTTGTTGTGCAGAAAGTTCATCCTGCCACTGAAGGTGACCCCAATTCCTGAATTTGAATTTATTCGAGTTTCATAGTTGTGGTGTCATATCCTGCTATGGCAACAGAAAACGCCTTTAAGTGAAATTAACAATAAGGTTACTGCAATTGAGAGGTCTTGAAAAAGAATGCAGTGGAAAGTGAAGTAATATTAACAATGCAAAGTGCTAAAATTTAAAACCTCCACTAATGTTTTTGAAAACCATTTAGAAAGTCAGTATAACAATGTCAAAAAAATATATTTAGAAAATGAAATTAAAAAAATGAAATAAAACAATACTAACTCAATTATTATTACAATGTTAATCAATGTAATAATTGTATTTTTAACATTATTATAATTACATCAAAAACTTTTATTAAATAAAAACAAATACTATCAGTCTGAGTAGATTAGTTGAAACTAGATACCTCCAAAAATTTTCTAAAAAAACCCAAAAAAACAGCATAATATGATGAAAAATGTCCCAAACTTGATAAAAAAAACAAAGTTTTATCATCAAAATGTTTATGTTATTATTAAGAAGGAAGACCAAATATTTTTTGATTATTTTATTAAATTATTTTTAATACTTTCTAGCATGTTCAAAATTTTGGTTAAAAATCTTGCTTTTCTTGCATCAGCAATGAACCAAAGATTAGTAAATTGAGCATCTTTTTTTGAAGTAAAAACATTGTTTTAGAAATTCTTGCAAAAATCAAATAATTTTTATGTAATTTTCAGAACTTATCCACAAATGAAATAAATTGTTTTTTGAATATTTAAAAAAAAAAAAATAAAATGCTAAAAATATATTTTTTACATCCATTATCCACACTTAATTTTATTAATTATATTAATTAAAAGCAGGACTCCTTGGAGAATTTAAATCATCAATTTGTTTTTGTCAAACACCATTTACTGAATATAATAGATTCTGGCAAGAAAAATTGTCGATCACACAGTGAACCAACTTTCATAGTATCAGACCTAGCAATTGATTCAAAATAATCTTTCCCCTTCATATCAGCGTGAAAATGCAATGCCACTCCTGGAGGTTAGCATCAGCCATACTGATGGAAGACAAAAAGAGTTCTCTCAGATGATTAAAACAGAGCCGTTTTGTTTTGGAGGCGTTAAAATTAACAAGTAATTTCCCAGGAAAAAATACGTGTTGGACTGTGCCAATGAAACTGTAGTGAGTCCTAATAGAAATAAAACAGATTCAAAAATAAAAATGATTAAAATTAAAATAAGGCATTTGATCTTTCCTTTAAAACCCTTATCTCTTTCTTTCTCTCTCTCTGTAAACCTCTCTTTCTTTACTTCTCTCAACAAGAATGCTACCCTCAAATAAAAAGAAGAAGAAGAAAAATAAAAAGACTAAATGCAGCAGAAAAACACAAGTGTTTGCAGGATCAGAGCTTACTTATTTGTGACTTAAAAATACTGAAAATCAGAGAGGTTCCACACATAACTTTCATTATAAAAAACAAAATGAAAAAGAAAGGAATGCAGGAAAATGTAATTTTAATAAAAATAATTCCAGTGGTTAAGTATTAGCAAAAATAAAATTCTACAGTAGCACTAGATCCCAATTGTTTTGGCATCATTACCCACTTTTACATGGAAAAGTTTTCAAAAAAATATTCAAAAGCATAACAAAATTATTTGGTAAAAGTTTGTTACTGGTTCATAAACTGACTTTATGATGTAGTAAAAAAAATATGAAAGGGATCTAACAAATAACATTAACTTATGTGGTGGCTGCTACTGCTACCATATTAAAGAACAAAACAAAAGCAAATTTGACCATTGAAAACTATATATATAATTCAATTTTATGTTTAGTTTAGTGTCAGCGTTGCAAGTGTTGAAAAAAAAATTTACACAAGTTTTGTTCATAATTATAAAATTAGAAAGAATATACACTACTAGCAACTAATAAAATTTCAACAAATATTTTTTACAGTATTTACATTAGTCGGACTATTGTCCTCATCTTTGTCACAACGTTTCAGCTGTTGTACGCTCCGGCCTTCTTCAGGTGGTTCAGGCCGGAGCGTACAACGGCCAAAACGTTGTGACAAATATGGCGACAAAGATGAGGACAATAGTCCGATTAATGTAAATACTGTACATAATACCTCATCTCAGAAATATAGACAAATATTTTTTATGTCTAATACTGAAGAACAATTTGAATGTTAATGACGCTTCTCAAAACTATAGAAAAAAATACAAAATATTCCTTGTTTGCAAGGATATTTATATCTTACCTAGGACTGTGACCCAATTATTTCAATTTAATCTCTTTTTTTTTTTATATAAAGGTTCCTTGCATATCTCCTTTGAATATTTTTTGGGGGATAGCATATGATAAAATATCTTTTTAATACTCAAAATCCTATATCATCCACCAAAATTTTCAGTGGCCCCTCATTTTCTGTTCAGCTGCTCAGCGGCTGGTGATATCATTTGGGTTGGGAAAGCTTGCACTAAATGAACACTTAGATTAAGAAACATTTGTTGGGTCAGAAATGGATAATCCTTCACATAAGTGTCATAAAATAATCTCTCAAAGTCGTAAATATTCTGTCAAAATTGTAAATAGTCTGTCAAAGTTAAACATCATAAAATAAAGTTGTCAGTATTTTCATCATAAATATCAGTGGTTAATGGTGCCCTGGCCATTGGGTATTTGGTGATATCGAGCCAGGGTTGGGAATGTTTCTTAGTTGAGGTGCTGCATTGGTGAGAAGAGACTCTGAAATAGGTGATGGTGCAGTATATTCATCTTGGAAGCCATATTGTTTCAAATGGCTGGGCTGCTCATATTGGACTGAGGAAATCAGGCAAAATACTCTCATGACCATTGACCATTGAGTGTTTGTAACTTCTTAGTGTTGTTCATGTCACATCTTCCTGAATTCATGTGGTGCCAATGGTACATGAACAGTCCTGTGTTTTCAGTATTTTCATTGCTGTGTAGTCCACCATTACTTGTAATAATGTTTAATTCTAATAATACTTTGGTCTTATTGATTTTATGCCATTCATGGAATAGCAGTTTCTTTTATACCACTTAAGTAAAGGATTACCAGGAAATAATATATTTCTTACATAAACCAATTATAACACCGTATCCCCACCCCACTGGACCCACTCATTCCACAATACTGTCCATTGGTCCGGTATGGTCCAGTATTACAGGTTAGGCACAAGTCTCCAGTTCCCAATGTCAATTCAAAGCCACCCTCCAGCCATGTTGCGATTGTTTTGATCCTGGAGAGTGGTCATCAGATCATAGAAATCTGGAAGCTATCTGTTGGTCCACCTGCAAGTTCATCGGGTGAGAATCGGGTTAACAGAAAAATAAATATAACCAAGTCAATTTAATTTTGAAATGACAAAAGTTTTTATATATAAAAGCAAACACACAAAAAAAATAATTCTTGTTGCACAAGGTTGAATGTTTCTTGCATGTAAACAATAACCAAACAAATACTTTGAATAATTTTGGTAAAGGAGAAATGTGGCCTTCGTTTTAACCCTTTTTGGTCTGTTCTTAGTGCAACTACTACAACCTTCAATGTTCCCATTCTAAGTAGTAATAGTATTAGTAGTAGCAGTACTTAGATGTTAGTGGCGGTATTTCACTTCTTCGCCCTCAGTTTCAGCAACACACAGTGGACACTTCCTTTTCAATCTCTGACATCTCCCCACTCAGTTTGACTGCATTCAAAGACAGACGAATCCAAAGCTCTCTTCTGGTTGGCTCGCCTCTAAGAGAACCAGCCTCTGTGTCCCAGAATGTGACGTATCTGTTTTTCTAGTGCGAACGTGCTGACACACTACCAAAGTACAACTTCACTCCTCCGAGAATAAACAATTTACCTTTTCATCGATTGGTTTCCAAGGTTCACAACAAGATGCTATTGTTTATCACCTCACTATTAATTATTCTGGCACTCTTTGCAAACTACAGAGATTCTTGTTTTAAAAATAAATTCTAGATCAAAACATCCTTAATTTTAACTTCAATTCTTATAGTGTAAAAATCCAATTCTTTGTTTAAAAGTTCCAAATTATTATTGTTCCAGTAATTTTCTATTAGTAATCTGATATCCTTTGTACACTTACAAAAAGATTGTATTTCGTGTTCTAAATTAACTTTCTGTAACATTTACATTTCAAAGTCTTTACAGCATATCCTCCTTTGTTATCATTATTATTATTTCAGGGGCATTATCACCCCTGCCACACAAAGACTTCAAGCAATAACAAAGTAGAATAACTGGAGTACTCTGCTAGTGTCTACATTGTTATCCAGCTGAGCATATCAATAAAGTCATCCACTAAACACACACAAAGTAAATTTCTTTTAATTAAACACTGATGTTGGTCATCATTGTCAAAAAGTAATAATTTCAGATTTACAACATTGTAAAAACTAATACAATTAAAACTAATGCAATATTTATCATTTACCAATTTATAAAGAACTAAATATGAATTTTTTGTATTCATAAATTTATAAACATTTACGAAATTATTAAAATATATGAACCAACTACAAGGAAATCCTTATTACTTGCCATTTTATAAAGTTTGAATCAATTGGCAATTAGCCAGTGTTTTGCAAAACATTCCAATAAACAATCTCATAAATAGTGTTTATTATTTTTATTGTAAATTCTCAAGAACAAAGAAAATGTATAAATTCACTTTCATATGTTTAGGTTTTATTAAAATTATAATCATCGCTTTTTAAAACAATCCGTCCTGGGTATGAGATAAACTACGTCCAATAGCAAGGCTTCTGATCAGGAGGTTTTGAGGAGCATGGAACCACCTTTTAATTGCTGGTGTTCCCAGGTCCACCCTGACCCAGGGTGGTAGCACCTGTTAGGGTCCCATCTATGGGCAAATAGCTAACCTCCAAACTGGAGTCAAAACATTATGAAAATGTAAAAATAGGATTAATACCAGAAATACTTTGTAAAAAATTATTATCAGCAATAAATTTTTGCAGAAAATTATTACCAGCAATAAAAATTGTTGGCATTAAATAACCCATTGCAGTTGATATACCATAAAATAAACCAAACCAAATTTTAAAACAATAAATATTGCTGGTGATGGATATTGGTTGATTTTGTTTAGTGGCATATATGGGTTAGTTAATGTCGAAATTTAAATATTTTGAATGCAATTATATGCCTTCAACTACAGATAAAATGTATTGTTGGTAACTTTACTGTAAATAGGTATTGTTGGTAATTTTAGCACTCAAGCAATAGTTATGAAATTAAAACTGTATTTACTAATCATAAATGGAAAAGCTTACTACAATTCAATGACTGCCAGTATTTTAAAAAGAATTATGAATTTATTTAATGTGTATAAATATGCCGATTTCTCTAAATATGGATGTCCATATACAACATTATCAGAAAATAAGAGTGGTAACTATACTAAGTTTAAACTTTTTGGTAATTTTATAACATTTCTTCAACAAGCATCTTTTCAAGTAAGACTATAAAACCAAAATACCTGAAATTCAATAGAATATTAGAATGCTTAACACATTTTAAATTTTTTAAGCTTACTACGTGTTGTGGAGTTATTTCGCAGTGGAGGCTTGTATTTGTACTAAGTCGGTCCTAAAGTAGGTTCGACGTACAAAACGTTAGGAACTTGGTATAATAATAGGTATAATGCAGAGTAATCTAGTTGTGGTCGCTGATAATTTTGTATTCAAATGTCATCTGACATCGACATTGACTCACCCCCACGTTGCTCTTACTACTCCTACTTATTATAGGTGGGAGAGTCTATTAACTCTAGAATAGGTGTGTTCCACCATAACACTAGGTCATTAAAAAATTATATCAAAAAAGGTATTGTATTCATCATGTAATTTTACTCTCTTCTCACTTAAATGTCCTAAACATCAGGCTATATATAGAGGAGTCAACATCTTATAAAAAAACCCATCTGTGTTAAAAAAACTTTTTTTGTGATGTTTTAAACTAAAACTAATATTTATTTGAATTCTGATTAATTAAACTTTAAATCAGCTAATTATTCTCAAATAACATTTCAGAAAATTTCATTTTTGAAAGATTTTTTTTTAATAAAGAGAATAATGTTTACAGGTTTGTCAGTGTGTATGATTTGATCGATTTTGCTGATAACAAAAAATACAGTAAAATATTTTGATTATTGGAAATATATTTAATCTATTAGCTTGGAATTAAAATTAAAGATAAAAGCTTCAAGGAATATTTTTCATTTTTAAAAATTCATTTTAATCCTTAGGTATTGCAAATTTGTGATGGTACCTACATTAAACTTTACATTATTTGATTTTTCAAAACATGTCTTTATTTAATAAATAAAAATCACTTGTGTTGGTTGAACTAATCCAATGATTTGATTCAAAGAGTTGTGAGTTCAAAACCAGGCCACAGTAAAGGTGAACAAAACCTTGGGGATCTGAATTATGGAAGAGAATTAACTGAAACTGAGATAACCAGAAATGGCATGGCATGTGGAACTAGAACAATCTAGCGTCATGGACTAAATAAAGAGTTCAGTTCGAAAGTACATCACCTGAAGAAGGCCGGAGCATCATGAACATGACAATAAAGTGAGAACAAGTTTGAACAGTGTAAATACTTACTATGAGATATTTAATGTGATCTGTTCAATCTCCTGTGTGTTGATGAAGCCAATATAAATTCAATTTATATTCACACATATCATCATTCCTTCACTCTACTGATTTTTCTAATTACTTATTATAATGTAATCTTTTTGCAAATTGGTTCAAACAGGAAAATAATGCATATATCACAAGAAAACATTCTCCAATATTTTTCAATATCATTTTTAATAATTTCTATGACATTTTCATTTTGGACTTTCTGAAAATATATTTTACATGAATACAGTTTCCTTTTAGATATAACTGAAGTGAAAATGCTAGACAGGGATCTCACCAGAATATATAGATATTCTTCAGAGAGCCAGTTTCTAAATTCAACTGAACATTAAGAGCATGGTTTTTCTCTTGTGTGTTGTCTGCATATGATTTTTCTGAGTATGTTTGCATCACATATTTTTTTTTTATCTAGTGTGCAATTATTGACTAGCATGAGTTTGTGCACTTTTAAGAGTGACAAATTTTGAACCACACATTTCACAGAAATATACTTTCTCACCAGTAAGCATTCATATATATTTTTTTTTCAAACACAAGCTCTCAGAAAATCCTGAACCACATACTTCCCATGACTTTGGATTTAGTTCAGTAAGTGTTCCCATGAGAGATTTTGAATTTGATTTTTGTGTAAAGGCTCAACTGCATATTTCACATGAATATGCTTTCTCTCCAGTATGTGTTTGCATGTGACTATTTAATCTTGAACTGTATGAAAATGCTGAACCACATACTTCACATGAATATGATTTCTCTCCAGTATGAATTCTCATGAGTTTTTAAATTTGAAATCTTTGAAAATGATGAATCACTTTTCACACATGGTTCCTCACCTGTTGTATAAGCATGTGTATTTTTAAGTTTGAACAAACAGTAAATGCTGAACCACATACTTCACATGAATATGATTTCACTCCAGTATGTGTTCACATGTGTCATTTTAAGTGTGTGCTCTGTGAAAATGCTGAATCACATATTTTACATGAACACGGTTTTTCGCCACGAGTATGTATACGCATATGCATTTTTAAAGCTGTGTTCTCGAAGTATGTGTTCGCATGTGAATTTTTAACCTTGACCTTTGGGCAAATGTTGAGTGACACACTTCACAAGAATATGGTTTTTCATCAGAATGTTTCCACATGTGAAGTTTTAATGTGAAACTGCATATTTCACATAAATAGGGTTTCTCACCAGTATGTGTTATGTGTTTTTTACATGTTCACTCCTTGAAAATGTAGATCCACACACTTCACATGAATATAGTTTCACCCCTGTTGTTCCAGCATGTGTATATTTAAGTTTGAACAATCTGTAAATGCTGAACCACATACATATGGTTTATCTCCAGTATGTGTTCGCATGTGAGATTTTAAATTTGATTTTTGTGTAAAGGTGGAACTGCATATTTCACATGAATATGGTTTCTCTCCAGTATGTTTTCGCATGTGAGATTTTAAATTTGACTTTTGTGTAAAGGCTGAACTGCATATTTCACATGAATATGGTTTCTCTCCAGTATGTGTTCGCATGTGTGATTTTAAATGTGATCTTTGTGTAAAGGCTGAACTGCATATTTCACATGAATATGGTTTCTCTCCAGTATGTGATTGCATATGTATTTTTAAGTTTGAGCAATCTGTAAATGCTGAACCACATACTTCACATGCATATGGTTTTTCTCCAGTATGTGTTCGCATGTGAGATTTTAAATTTGATTTTTGTCTAAAGGTTGAACTGCATATTTCACATGAATATGGTTTCTCTCCAGTATGTGTTAGCATGTGTCTTTTTAAGTGTGTGCTCTGTGAAAATGCTGAACCACATATTTTACATGAACATGGTTTTTCACCAGTATGTATTCGCATATGCATTTTTAAACCTGTGCTCTCAGAAAATGCAGAACCACACACTTCACATGAATATGGTTTTTCTCCAGTATGTGATCGCATGTGAATTTTTAATCGTGATCTTTGGGCAAATGTTGAGTGACACACTTCACAAGAATATGGTTTTTCATCAGAATGTTTCCACATGTGAAGTTTTAATGTGAAACTGCATGAAAATGCTGAACTGCATATTTCACATGAATATGGTTTCTCTCCAGTATGCGTTATCATGTGTCTTTTTACATGTTCAGTCCTTGAAAATGTAGACCCACACACTTCACATGAATATGGTTTTTCACCAGTATGTAATTGCATGTGCTTTTTTAAATCTGAGCGCTCAGAAAATGCTGAACAACATACTTCACATGCATATGGTTTCTCTCCAGTATGTGTTCGCATGTGACTTTTTAATCTTGAGCTGTCTGCAAATGCTGAATCACATAATTCACATGAATATGGTTTCTCACCAGTATGTGTTCGTACATGTCTTTTTAAATGAGAGCTCTGTGTGAATGATGAACTGCATATTTCACATGAATATGATTTCTCACCCGCATGTATTTTTATATGAGTTTTTAACTGTGAACTCGCTGAAAATCTTGAGCCACACTCTTTACATGAATATGGTTTCTCACCTGTGTGTGTCCGCATGTGTCTTTTTAAATTTGAACTAAATCTAAATGCTGAACCACATACTTCACATGAATATAGTTTCTCTTCAGTATGTTTCCACATGATTTTTTTTTAAAAAGGAATTCCCTGAAAATGTAGAACCAGATACTTCACATGAATATGGTTTTTCATCAGCATGTGATTGCATGTGCTTTTTTTTTTTTTTTAAATCTGCACTCTCAGAAAAGGTTAAACCACATACTTCACATGCATATACTTTCTCTCCAGTATTTGAGTTTTTAAATGTAATCTCTGTGAAAAATCCAATCCTTTCTCCTCACAGTGTGTGCTTCTATATTCATATTTTGACGAGGATCCCTTTTCTATTGGAAATATAATCTGTGCAAGAAAATAGAATATTTTTAGCATCTGATAAATTTATTTTTTTGTTTTTTTTGAAAACTAAAATACAAATAAACATATTTTAAAAATGTGTTCTGTTCTAGATTTCATCAAATTTTCATTTATTAACCACAAATTCAAAAACATGAATATCAATTATACATTTTTGTATTTCACATTGAAATGATGACCAAAGGTTTTTTTTGTACATTATTAATATGAATACATTAACGGTGTTAATTTATTTCCAAGAATGTTTCAAAATTCCCAAAACAGAAAAAACTTTATGCCCTTGAATTAGTTACCAGTAGAAATTAATATTCAATTTGGATTTCAATGAATTCCAGCACATCTTGTTATATATCTTTAGTAATATATAGTATAGACATGAAATCAACAAAATAAAATGAATTATAAATAAATTATTTCACTTCATATATGAATGATTTTTGTTGCATTAAAATGTTTCTTTTCAAATTTACATAATTCTGAAGATGATAGATAAGGGAATAAAATGTCTCATATTTTAACTTGTACAATTTTAAGCTGTCTTAAAAACTATAAATTTTGGATTAGACATGAAAAATAAATCTAAAAAAAAAAAAATGTATCCCGGAAGTAAATACACAAAATCAGTAGAAGATATGTGATTTCTTACTTCAAGACAAGATTTAATATAAAGAAAAACAGAGATAGGACTGCACAACATGTCCTAGCATGTATTAGAAAAGATTGACTGGGTAATTTGAATAAGTTTTCCTCTTATATAAATTCTAAGAGGATAGATTACAAATATGTACAGTGTAACCCGGATATAAGAGAGTTGTCGGGACCGGAGAAGAAGTCTCTTATATACAGGTTTCTCATATGTATGGGTTTGGTCTATTTTGTTTAGGTAAGTATGGGAACACTTTGGGACCAGAGAAAATCTCTTATATCCGGGTTTCTCTTATATCCGGGTTACACTGTAATATCTTTTGCACAGTTATATAAAGGAGATATTTTTTATTTCTTATGGCAAAAAGAAAATGTTTGCTTTTCCTATGTAGTGTAGAGTAAGTTTTCAAATTGACATTATATCACACCAACTTTGCCAATCGACAGCAATACAAGATACAAAATGCATTTCATTTATAGAACAGTGTAATCTTAGCATTAATGTTAGATTACACCATATCCAGAGGATGGTCATTTTCGCAAAATATTTTCTTAATATATTTCAGTTCCTTTTCTGATTGGTAGAACAAATCTCATTATACATCTTAACATCATTGTATATATATGAAATCAACAAAATAGGATGAATCAAAAATAAATGATTTCACTTCATATATGAATGATTTTTGATGCATGAAAATGTGTTTCTTTTCAAATTTACATAATTCTGAAGAGAACAGATAAGGAAATAAAATGTCTTGTTACATTCCATCTTGTACAATTTTAAGAATTCTTTTCATGAAAGAAATTACATTCTCTTATCCAATCATGATCATTCATAACATCTAAAAGAATATATATCTGAAATGGTTGAACCCATTGGTTAGGGAAAATTTCTACACACAAATCTTGCTCCATTTTATTCAAACCGATTCTAGAGTTTATAAAGGATGTTCCAATAACTTGGACCGATTTTAAATGTGAATTAAGTTTAAGCAGCTAATAATTTGTTTCTTTTTCTTTCAGATTTAACAACTTAAGTCTTTGGCAATTTCAACCATGGAAATATTAACAAGGTAGAAATGGTTTTATTACTTTTATTATAAGTTTATTTGATAATGTGAATCTTTGTACATTATTGGTTATAGCACAAAGGCCAAGGTTAGCCTACCGGCATCCATCACTCAGAATTTAAGGTTTCTTTTTTACAATTGTTGTATAAGATGACCCCACCCCAAGTTTTAAGGGTGATTTTTTGGATTTAATGGTCGTCTTATATACAGAAATATACGGTAGTTATACATTGATGCATTTTTTTTTGTTGTTGCATCTCAAAAAAGAAATAAAAATGACTTCAACCTGGTGTACACAGTGACCATTTTGGAGCTTTCTCTTCTGCAATTGGGCTGTTTGTCTTGATTGGGAAGTGATCACTACCACAATGGTCTTCATGAAGTATTGTATTGTTCAGGGAGCACATTGATAAATCAATTCCTGACATAGATAGCTGGGTGTAAGTAGGTGTGTAATCCATTAATTAGCATTCATATATCTGTTATTTCTTATATGGATTCTATTATTTTGTCATTGGAGTTAAATGTTATTCTTTTTATATTATTTACATTATTTGGACTATTGTCCTCATCTTTGTTGCCATATTTATCCCAACGCTCCGGCCTTTTTCAGGTGGTTGGAATGTCAAACTGAACCCTTTATTTTGCTCGCTGGGGTAAACTGTTCTAGTTCTAGTTCCACATGCCATGTCTAATGGATGTCAGTTATCTCCCATTAATTCCACTCTCCAAGTTCTCCACCGCCTTAACCAGGTATTGAACTCACACTCTTTGGGTCCTGTCACTGGATCTAACACCTTTACCCACTGTGTCAAATAGTTTGAATAATGTAATTAGTGTATACTAGCAGTAGAGCCCAGCATTGCCCGGGGATGTAACAGTAAAACTTCACTTTTTTTTGGCAAGTAGTGTTTCTTATTGTCTTGTACACTTTTTTCTTTATTTTTACATTCAGAATGCTTTAAAAATTCCATTTACAAGACAATTGTTTATAATAAAATTCTATACAATCGATACACCCAGAACGATTGAAAACAATGTTTTTGTTTGAGTTTGGGTTTGACCAATTTGTAAAAAACAAAAAAAAAAATAATTAAGACATGCGTGTCCGTCAACCTTAAACAATAATCTTTGTCAATTTTATTTTTCAGTCTTTATGATGGTCGATACTTGATCTATCTTACTGTTACATCCCCGGGCAACGCCGGGGTCTACTGCTAGTATGGCAATAAAGATAAGGACAACAGTTTGAATGATGTAAACAGTGTAAATACTAACAAATGTGTAATGTTTTTGTTGCTATTAAAAATCTAAATATAGCAATTTGAAACAATAAAAATAGTTGAGGTAGGATACAGTAATAGCAGTGTTAAGGAAAAAACCTTTTGACTTACTGTTTTTGTGGTCACATATGTTAATCATTGCCAATTTTTAAATAGAAACGTTTTTGTTTACTATTCTCTTTTGTGCAAATGCCAAATGTCTTACTAAAATCCAATTATTAGACGAATTTGGAAAAATTCTTTTAGTGTTTTTGTGATCCAAAAAAGGTAATAATTTATGGCAACATTGTTTATACTAGGTACCACTAAAATGGATGCTTTTGTTTTCTAAAATGAAAGCAAAAAATTCACTACCTCATTTTAAAATATTTGCCAAAAGTCAAGAAATTATCTGATTAAACAAAAATACTTATTCAGTAATGAATAAATTTTTAGTGAGTAGGTTTATTAAAAAAATTGGGGGAAATATTTTTGTAGGTTATGTTTCAAACACCTACCCACTCCTTTAGATATCTAGTGTACTCTTTAATCTTGGAGGAGGGGGGACAATTTTTTTTTACAGCTTTATAGAAAAAAAAAATCCCTGACTTCAGGAAAAAATTTATGCAATATCAAGTTTAAATATATGTAAAATATTCTTCGTAATCTAATTTGAGGAATGTTGACTTTAAAGTTACTATAGTCATTGCTCTTATTTTCTGATAGTTGTGTATGGTCAACCATTATTTCAAAAATAGGCACGTTACATAATATTTTATATACATAAAAAAAAAAAAAATTATTTTAAAAATCTTGGTACAAAATGATTTGTATTAAGCTTTTCTATTTTTGTTTAGTAAATATAGTTTTCACTTAACAAGATCACCTAACTATCCAGTTAGGTGATCTTGTTAAGTGAAAACGTAAAAAAGTAATGCAGAATTTTAAAAGATTTTTTGTAAATTTATATATTATAAATTACTATGATTAAAATTTTTAAAAGTGAAAACAATTCTTGTAAAAATTCATCATTCATCGAAAAATAGTATTCTTAATAAATCTTATTTATAGAAGCAATTAAAAACTTTTCTAATTAAATAATGCCATAGTTTTATTGCATTTATCATTTTATGATTTGGAGCAGATTTTCAGGAAATTTCCTTGATAAACAATTTTTATCATCTAAATTTTTATGTTATTATTCAGAGGAAAGACCAAAGTATTTTTTTTTTATTTTTTTAATCCTTTCTACCATGCCCAAAATTTTAGTTAAATTTTTTTTGAGTCAGCAAAATTGACATAAAATTGATCATGTCTGCTATTTTTGACAACTTTGTAAAAAAAAGTAAAATTCTCCATTTAAAAATCTTGTAAAAATCAATTATACCTTTTTCAATAGTTATTTGAGGAAAATTAGAAAATTTAAAGTTTACTTAATGGAACTGGAAACAAACATTACTTAATTTTTTTAGCAGAGAAAATTTAGTTGAAAATAAGAGTAGAATGTCTAACAGTGCTGATTTGTTTTGGAGGTGTGAATTGATGTTTCAGTTTACATCAATGTATCGACAACTAACAGCAGGGGAATTTATCGGACGGAAGGGCAGAAGTGTCAGTATTTTTTAATTTTAAGTGAACCAGCTTATTTAACTACACAGTAAGAATTAAATACATTCAAAAGTCTAATATTTTATTGATGTTTTCAGGTATTTTTTAACAAAGATATGTCCAAAGACTGCAGTGTTTCCGTCTGTAAAATTGAATCTAAAAAAGAAAATATTTAATAATTGCAGTATGTCTTTCACTGAAAACGAATAAATTAATTATATTTAAAAAATGAAACTAAAAATGAAATAGGATGTAAAAAAGAAAATTAAAAATTTTGAAAATGCGACGATTGTCAGTCAGAGAATTTGACATGTGCTAGCGAGAAGGAGAGCAAAGTAGTTTCTGAGGCCTGGTCCTTGCTATCAGTTGAAATAACTCTTAAAACACATGACCTATTATTTCTGAACCGTGCATCCATAGTTTTGGAGTAATTGTTTTAATACATTTTTTTTGCATGTCGCAGATTGTAATAAGCTTTCAAATTTATGATTTGTAAAAAAAAAAAATAGATCTTTTTAATAACAGCATTTCCAAAAAGACATGGATTCAAACTTAATTTTTAAAAATTTAAAAACTTTATCACATTTTGTATTTAAAATTGGAAAAAAAAAATTCTTGTAAAAATTCATTTTTCATTGGTAAAATATTTTAATCATAAAAGCCATTAAAAGCTTTTCTAATTAAAAAATGTCTTAGTTTCCTTGGGTAGCTAAACGTTTCACTTTACAAAAAAAAAAAAAAAAAAATCGATGATTTATAATTCTTTAGTCTTCTGCTTTAATCACTAAATTTGAATTTTCGAGTTTTCATAAAATTAAAGGTGGGAGTATAACATAATAATACTTTTAACATGACTTTCTAAAAATACAGACATTTCTAAAATAATTTCATTAATTTGTGAATAAGTTCTGAAAGATTCAGTAGAGACCAACAATTACAGTGTAACCCGGATATAAGAGAGTTGTCGGGACCGGAGAAGAAGTCTCTTATATCCGGGTTTCTCTTATATCCGGGTTTGGTCTACTCTATATACATTAACACAGGCTCTAATTTGGGACCAGAGAAAATTTCTCTTATATCCGGGTTTCTTTTATATCCGGGTTATACTGTATTTGCTTTTTGCAAGAATTTGCAAATTAATGTTTTACAAATGAAAAAAGGCGCTAAAAAATATTGGTAAAATATTATTTTACGTTATCGCTGATATAAAAAAAATTAAACCAACATTTTGAATGTGCTAGAAAGGATTAAAAAATTTAGAAAGATAATTTGAAAAATACTTTTAGTCTTTTCTAACAAACATTTTGACAATCAAACTGTTTTTATTATTTTCGGGACCTCTTTTCCTAATGCTTGCTGTCTTTTTCGGCGAATTAGTGAAGGTAGCTACTTTTTTTAACTAATAAAAAAATTTCGGGTGAAAATTTAATTTCTCAAAATTTCATGAAAATAAGTGGGGAGGGGAGTAACATATGTAAAAAAAGAAATATTTTTATCAAAATTTTCTAGAAAAAATTAAAAAATAATTTGGTAAATTTTTCATTTTAGCGTCATTTACTGCTGAACTATTTTCTTTCAGAAATTAGTACGCGCTTCAGTAAAGCGATTTTTTTTGTACTTAATGTAAGAAGAATAAAGTTAACTTTCAAATATATGTAAACATCGACAAATAAAAGAATAACAAAAGAAAAAAAAACACCTAACCCTAATTTGAAAGTTAACTTTCTTCTTTAACAAAAAAAAAAAAAAAAAAAAATAAAAGAATACCCCCACCAAAAAAAAAACAAAAACAAACCTAACTCTAATTTGAAAGTTAACTATAAGGAATTACTGTGAAGGAAGTAAATAGGCCCAAATTACGTCTACCAACAAAATTCAGCACTGAATTACTTATCAATAAGCCGGTAATGGCTGACGAAAGACCAGGAAAAAGTCCGATTTTTTTCGGGTCGTTAACATCCAAAAAGGTAGGTTTCTTCAATATCTAATTAATTGTTGATTTGAGTTCATTTACACGGAAATAAGACTATTTTGGAAAAATTTTAAGGGATATTAGCGCTCGGGTGTTAAAATGAAAATTTACCAATATAATTCCATATTTATTTGCCAATAATTCATCAAAGTTCCATTAAAATTCGACAATTATTTGATTTTTGCAAGAATTTTAAAATCAATGTGTTTTTCACCTGAAACCCCACCCGTGACCACCGATATAGATATATATCGGTGGTCACGCCCCACCCGACGAAAACACTACGTCGACCGCTAACGCAAAAAAAAAAAAAGAAAATATTTTTTAACCAAATTTTTGAACGTACTAGAAATGATTAAATAAAATAATAAAAAAATACTTTTCTCTTATCGCTTAATAACATAAATATTTTGACGATAAAAAAAAACTTTATTTTTATTAAGTTTTGGGGCCTTTTTTCATCATGCTATGCTGTTTTTCCGCGAAAATGTGGAGATACAGATATGAAATGAAAGTTCAAAAAAGGCATTTATTTGGAAATAAAAATATATTTACCAGGATTTTTACAAAGTCCGTGGAGACACATAGTTTTTTTTTTCCACAAAGTAAATTACATTTTTAAATAAAAATATCTAGAGTTCTGTTGAAAATGTAGAATCAAATGTTTTTTTTTCATTCTTTTTGTGTCCATAACAGAAAAATGTTGACCATCGGTCCATCATTCTTAATCTTACTTAATCATAAAAATAAAATCTTGTTTTCTTTTCTTTTTCTAACTAAAATATTAAATTTCCCAATGAAAATTGAAGATACCTATTTTGAAAGATGAAAACATTATTAAAATATTGTAAGTTTCATTGTCATGCTATTTGAGAATCATCATTTCTTTGTTTAAATTTAAATTAATTAATTAATTACAAAATATTGTAAATGTAAATTGTCAATGATGTTTCTTTTTTTACAAAAACGTAAATCAAAAGAGAAAATATTATACTTACTTCTTTCTGTTTTGTTTTCGCCGGATTTTACACTTTCGTGAAATTTACGCTAGAGAGAGAGAAAAAAAAAGAACCATACAATTTAAGATAAACTGCATTGCTTAAATAGCCATGAAAATAATAGTCACGACTCCCAATAAGAAAATGACATCGAAAGAGCGAAAATCAAGGGAGATAATTTATGTAAAATAAAACTGAAACCTACTTTCTTTTTTTGATTTATTTTTTTAATGGAACTAAATTTTCGTTCGTTTTTTTAAGCATTATCAGTAAGTTTTAACTGAAATTCTCAAACATAACGTAATTTAAGGGTAAAAAAATTATTATCATCTTGTGGAAAAGTTTGCACCTACAACAGGTACCACACTCATCCCTAGGGACATTTACACATTGGGTACTCATACTTTGGGCCTTGTGCCCAACTGAGCTATATTCAGTAACTATCTATTTCATTGTTGTTTTTCTACAAATGCTAAGTAGTTAAGCACAGGTAAAAAGTGTAGTGAGTGTAAAATAATAATAACACTTCATCCACTCCCTTAAAATTCGGAGGTGTGAGGAAGAGAAGAAGAACTAAATGAATTTGAAAGCATTTGTGAAATTGCTTTTGGACCAATATAACCTTGCTTTCACAGAAATTAGCTGATCATCCAAGAAGAAGGAAATAGATTTGTGAGCCCACATAAAATTCCTTTTGATATGAAATGAGAAGTAAAATTAATCAGAGAAGAGTATCTGAAGTCAAGTGAAGTGATTTTGTTTCAGTTCTTTGCAACCAGCATTGAAGTTCTTGCCAGTGTAAAATTACTCTCCAATTATATTATCATCCTCTAACCAGCACATCAGACTATAAGGAATTTTCTCTCAACAATCCAAGAAAGCTGAGGATTTCAAACTATCTCTCTTTGCCTACTTTTGAATGTATACAAACCATATCTTTTTGATGAGCAGCAAATTCTTTTGTGCCTTTGTTTTACACATTTTCTAATATCACTTTGTGTCAGATCATTTGATCTTTTGTATGAACATTGCCAAATCATGACAGTACATTAAAACTATAGACTGTAAGAATTCTAATTTATTTTTCCTGAAATGAGCTATGAACACTACTTCAAGCATGTAAATTTGTGAATAAATTCCTTATCTTGTTTTGTTAAAATTACTTCTGTTTTCTTGTCATTATCATCCTTCTTGGTGTGGGTAAATCAACTGTTCATTTTAACCCCTACACCACTATAAAAGCCAAGAATTTAAATGATTGTTTTTTGTTTTTTGTGGCAGGAAATCAATTCTTAGTTAGAAGTTTGTCACAATACAGTTTTCCTACCCATTTTCCCTACAATTTAGCATTCGAATTATATTAAGCTAATCAGTGTAAATATCCAGAAGGATATGATCCTTTTTGGATTCAGTTGAATATGTAATTTGTGACTGTCAAAGTTTGTTTTGAAGTCACATTTTGGAACTGATCTCTGGAAGTCATTCTGTTATAGGTGAAAAAATCTCATTTAAATTACTGGCTTTTTTAGTGATGTGGGGCTTATGGGGTTAAAATGAACAGTTGATTTACCCACACCAAGAAGGATGATAATGAAAAGGAAACACACGGGTAATTTTAACAAAACAAGAAATTTATTCATGAATTTACACGCTTTGTGTCCATAGCTTGTTTCAAGAAAATAAATTAGAATTCTTAAAGTTTTAACCTATTGTCATGAAGAGGAAATGTTCATACAACAGATCAAATGATCTGACACAAAATAACATTCAAAAATGTTTAAAACAAAGGTAAGAGAGTTTGTTGCTTACCCAAGGGATATATGGTTTGCATACATTCAAAAGTAGACGAAGAGAGCTAGTTTGAAATATTTATCCTTCATGGATTGTTGAGAGAAAATTCTTTGAAGATTGGGATTATATTAAGCTAATCAGTGTAAATATCCAGAAGGATATGATCTTTTCTGGATTCAGTCGAATATGTAATTTGTGACTGTCAAAGTTTCTTTTTGAAGTCACATTTTGGAACTGACCTCTGGAGCTCACTCTGTTATAGATGTTCTCACTCCATTACAGTTTTAAATATGTTGGTGAATTTTAATTATATATTGATAAGCAGAAATTCTGACCTAATATTTAAATATTTTAGGGGAATTGTTTTTGAAAATTGAAAAGTGTTATACAATGGAAATTATTTTATTATCAGTTACTGGTGTTTTTCATAATTTATTTAATGGAAAGCAACTGAATTAATTTATTATAAATAAAATCAAATAACATTTGTATTAATACAGTGTCACTCTGATTCAAGGGAGAGAACTCTCACTTATAGCCAGGAATGGATATGAGCAGTAGAAATAAATAGCATTATAAAGGTTCTTCTGGCCACCAGTGAATCATGTTGCTTGTTTATTTTATGCCTATTTATAATATCCATATTGTAGGAATAAAGTGTTGCTGCCAACACTTGAGATTGAACATACATCACCAGTGAGCAAACACAGGCGATCCCATTATTAAGTAGATCATGTGACCATAAGGGAAACACATAAATGGAAGGTAGTGTGTGTCTAATTGATCAGATTTCTATTCTATCCTCTATTACTATATGGATCGCTATTCTCTACTCTATACACTATACTATATGGTGGTTACTTTTCGAGCAAGTATTATTAGTGCAAGTGATATTCAAAGGCTTTTGACACCAGTATTGTTCAACAGCATACTATAGTTGTATCTGTGATTACAAAATCTCTATGACAATGAGCATGAAAGTAACGAGTATTCATTGGCATTACAAAAGTGGCAATGAGTTTTCATTGACATTGTGGAATCTTCCACAACAAACCAGCCTTACCTCTTTTTAGGAAATGCACTCTTCCTATCTGGTAAGTAAAATTCTACTTACATACAATATAACAAGTATTCATTAGTCAATCACCTCCGATCTAGCTTGCTGATTGGTCAGATGCAACCAATCTGTTTTCCCGCTCATATGCTAGAAGCCACTTGACCATTATATAAACCGAACACGTGTGAACTTTTTGAGTAGTAGTTACCAAGTGCCAAGATGTAACCTTCACTAACTCCCATCTTAGTCATTGCTGACCAGACGTTAAAGACAATTACCAACATTCACAAACTCTGAAATCTCTCCTGAACTTTTACCAACTTTGCAAACTCACAATTCCAAACTTTCTTAATATGAACTCCGGTACAACTAAAATACCTAATCAAAGGGACACGACTCTGTCCTACCTTTTCAGTTCGCATTCATGTACATCAAACATTAATAAATCTAATTGTTATGTTTTGGAATCATTCAGTTCAGTTTTGTATTTTATTCTATGTGCTATTGACGTCAAGTATAAATTGCATTGCTTTCACGCATTGTCCTTAATCTCATCTTTCCTAGCCCAAGTTAAATATTGGTAACTCAAATCACTACAACGATGATAATATAACAGCTACATATTTAATGATCTCGTCAGAAATAAACAACAATGGTACCCCTATCACTATAACATCACATTACATCCATTCAAAGCTCAAAACAAGACAATAAATTATATAGAAATGCAACATGTTGGTTTCTTACTGTTAACAATAACCAGATGTTAGTTATCAGTTATCTCCTGTTAATTCCCCTCTCCAAGTTCTCCACTGCCTTAACCGGGTATTGAACTCACAACTCTTTGGGTCCTGTCACTGGATCTAACCAATGCCTTTATCCACTGTGCTATGTGTCCTTAAAGTAATAACATTGTGAGAAACATGGCAACAAAGATCAGGACAATAGTTCGAATAATGTGAATAGTGTACATAATACTTCATCTCAGAAATATAGATAGATATTGAATAAAGTTGTTGAGTTTGTCTTGTGTTGGCTTCGACATTTGTGCAGCCAGTGTCATAATTTCTTTTTAACCTAAGCTCAGTGGAACAAGAACTCTTACTTGTAGTCAGGAACAGACATGCGCAGTAGAAATAAAAGGTCCTTCCAGTCCCTAACAAATCGTGTTTTTTGTTTACTTTATGCTTATCGGTCAATTGCCCACATCCATGCAAAGATCAAAACAAGACAATATATTATATAGCACTGATCCAAGGGAGAGAACTCTTACGTATCTGGGAACAGATATGTGTAGTAGAAATAAATAGCATTATAAAGGTCCTTCCAGTCTCTAATGAATCGTGTTGTTTACTTTATGTCTATCAATAATATCAGTCACTAGCCCACATCCATTCAAAGATCAAAACAAGACAATAAATTATATATCATTGCAAAAGTCCCTTCCGTTTTGCAGCTATGTGACATTGTGTTATACCGGAATGTAAGTAAAATTAGGACCAAACAATAGGAAGGGAACGGGTTGGCCCCGCACCGCCTACTTCCGGAAGAAACAAAACTCCTCAGCTTCAAGACAGGTTGCTCAAAACAATTTAGCTACAAAACTCCACAGATCTTTGCACTCAATTATTCCAACACCGCCTCGTAGTTCGCTACACACAACTCTCTCGAGTGGTCTCCCGCCGTCACATTTATGCCAGCGAACACCAACCAATTTGCATACGGCCAAGTCCACCTCTCGCCAATCCTCATAGCTACAAGATCGCGTTTCCCATAAGTCCAACTCACCGTAATGGTGGTGTTTCTTCCTTCGGACCAATTACTGCCCTGCACGCCAGACACAAACGAACCCTCTTATGTCAAGAGCTGAGGTTAGTCTCACTTTCATGTCCACACGGAACATACCTATTCTATTGTTAATCGACTCTCCCACATATAATAAGTAGTAGTAGTAGCAGTCACCAAGCGGGGGAGCTCAGTGAGTTGGTGAGTCAGTCGATGTCGGATATTAAAGTATCAACCACCACAACTAGATTGCTGCGTCCTTAACTATTATTGCAAGTTCCTAACATTTTGTACGTCAAACCTTTTTTAGGACCGACTCAGTGAAATACAAGCCTCCACTGTGAAAACTACTCTACAACACATTATAAGAGTTTCTCGGCAACTGCAGGCTGATACCATCAAGTAAGCATTATCCTGATGCATTGTTTCTGCTATCTTTAATTCATTTCATTCAAAAAAAGTTCACTCTTTATTGCATTACGACAAATGTTCTATCAGTATTTTCTCAAAGAACAATCGTTTTTCTTTCTTGATTCTAATGTCGCAACTGGATGCAGTTTTTAGAACGGCTACCATGAATGACTAAACACATCAAAAGTATCTACTGTTGATTCCAGCTATGAAGAAAGGCATATGTCAACCAAGCCAACAACATCCCACTTGGCTTCACTAATCTGCACGAGGTCTCTCTCTTGATACCAACCATGATGCTTGAACCCAACAAATCAGTCAACTTACCAACAACTAAAGGATATAAGCTAGAAGGTATGGCAAGAGTGATGAATAGAGATGTGGCCACTGTAGAAACTAGCCATGTATGACTCATGAAGAAGTAGTTAAAAGGTCATCTGCTAATGATATTTCTGCTTTGCTTAGGGCCGAAAAAAACACAGTAGATTGACACTGACCTATTTCTAATATTACTACTACCCCTAGCACGGTTTGACTTCAAAACTACCACTACCGAACTTTCTCCAAGCTACTTCCAATATCCGCCTCATAAAAGAACATTTTTGTGACACTGAATATCAAATGACTAACTCTAAAGCAAATAAGGAAAAATATATAATTTATTTAAACCCATGAGATCAAATCCTTTTATGTCCTATGTATCCAATAAACATCACCAACAATATCTACAATTCCTAATACCACTACCTCATGTCTATTGATGGTATCGGTCACTAGTGGACAGTCATTCAAAGATCAAACCAAGAAAACAATATATTATAAAGTACTAAACACATCAAAAGTAACTGAAAACTTCTTACAGAAACATACTCCATGGCTGGATAGACAAACTGATGTTCTTAATAATCAGATGAAAATATTGAGAAGGATAAATAAAATACAAAACAGGGGAGAGTTGGCACATTCAAAATATCTATATGAAATATTGAAAATAATTCATACCAGCTGAGTTATGTTAGTCTCTTCAATGTGTAGCTTCCACATAAATCATGCAAGAGAAAAACTACTGAACCCTATTTCCTAATGTGAGCCTCACTTTCAATTTAAAGTATATGTTCACTCAGTTTTATGAAACTACTAGACCCTATTTCCTCATGTGATTCACACTTTCAATTTAAAGTATATGTTCACTCAGTTTTATAAAACTACTAGACCCTATTTCCTAATGTAAGCCTCACTTTCAATGTAAAAGTGATGTCCATTCAGTTTTAGAAAATATTTATTTTTGACAGACTGAACACATCAAAAGCAGCTGCAGATTCTTGCTGAAGAATTTTTACTGAATGATGTGCTATGGTTGGATAGACGAACTGAAGTTGATAACAACTAGATGAAAATATTACTAGAAAAGGATAAATAAAATACAACACATTTAAAGTAGTAATCAGTAGTCGGCATCCGCTTGTATTGGGATCGTCATTCTCTCACGTTATTCCCTTTCTCCCCTCTGGTGGTAGTGACGGAGATGGCTGTAAAGGACCAGCCTATTTCTGAAGTGGCATCAAAGAGTTTGGCAAAGCCATTCACGTGTAACTAACTTTGGTGGACAACGCTGCATGACAGAGAATCCCACACACTTGGCCTGAAATGCTTCCCTTGCGGATCAAAGCAGGCGAGATCTGGCAAACCCGGTTGCATCAAGGCAGTCAGATGCTTGGTTTGCCAGTTTGGTCATTGAGATTGTGTAGATCTTTCCACTGTTGGGGTTTTCAAGGGTTGGTTGCATTCAGTCTGGTCCTTCCTCCTTGACCTTATTGCCATGGGTGGCCATACAGGAATTGAAACTGTGACAAAGGATCAACCATATATATTTTAGACTTGATGTCAGAGTTAACAGTTTATCAAATGTATCATCTTGACTTATTACTTATACATTTAACATGTTGGCTGCACACAACCCACTGGAGAGTCATGGTGGCATGTCTACACAACCCACACAACCTTCTGGTGGGTCGTTTTCCAATTTCTTTTTTATGAGGATTATTGGGAGTGGGATGCTATGATTGATTGCTTATAAGATCATAGTACACCAGAACCACAGATTTTTTACCCCCCAAATTTAAATATTTTTGACTTTTTAGTCTTTTATTTTGTTTTCTTTTTGGAACTTCGTCTGTTGTTTTTTTTGGTTCATTTTTTTTTTATTTTTACATACACAGAGCTGTACTAGACATTTGTGTGGGTCATGTTGTCTCTGGGTTGTTAAATGGACTCCATTACCAAGCGACACACCAGTGGGTAGTGGGCAATAAATATTACCTATGATATCCTTGCTTCATATATGAAACAAAGTTGCTTGTACCAAAATTAAGACATGATGCTGGAACTCTGGGACAAAGAAAATGAAGCTTGGAAGCCAACGTGTTAATATATCTATATCAAATAACTGAAAACAATTCATACCAGCCTAGTTATGTTAGTCTCTTCAATGTGTAGCTTCCACATAAATCAAGCACAAAAAATTACTGGAGAGTATTTCCTTATGTGATTCCCAATTTAAATGTAAAATTTTACTCAAAATGTTGTTTAATCCAAATCATAAATATTGCCAAAATTTGAGCAAAAAAGCCTTAAAAAAATACATCTTAAATGATTTAAATGCCCCTGCCTTTTTTTTTGTAAAATTTTGGTTTTATTTGAGTTAATCTATTAAAAAGAAAAATAATTTTACTTATTTTAATAAAGTTTTAAGACATTTTAAAAATGTTATTGCAGTAAATGCATCATTGGTCTGCCATTTTGATAGAAAAATGATGACAACAGTAAAACTGAGATTTGACAAAAATGTGGAAAAACGTTACTTACATTATTGATTTTATTGTGACATTCATCTGAGTGTATATATTTTTTTTTTAAACAAATGCCAAAAATGTCACAGCTGGTGGTATATTGGCCCGCAGATATTGAATAATGGAAGACGACAACAAACAAAATGAAGACTTGAGTAAAAAAAGTATATTACCAATTTTATTCTTGTTAAGGAAAATACACTGACAAAAATAAGGTTATGGTGCACTAAACCAAAAAATCTCTGCATGTTCATGTAGAGGGTGAGAAGAGCTTTGAAGAGTATTGTAGCTGTTGAAAAATGTGGTCCTGAAAAGGACAGTTTTGTAGTTGCTGAAAAGAGTTGTCTTAAAACGGACAGTTTATCACATGTTGCTGCTGGCGATGATGGCTAGCTGGAGAGGCAGCCAATGGTGAGCTGCAGGTGCAATTGATGACGGCTGCATTTTGATCCTAGGCATATTGGTTTTGTTGATTTTCTGGGGGCCTTTTTATATGCTGAATTGGTTGTACAACAGTTGAAGATGAAGTTTCTCCTTCTGGTTGTTTTTAAAAATGTGGGCAAGCTGACAGGATATGAAATATTTTTGTTTATTAATTTTAATGCTGTGTTTGAAATGCAAAATAACTTTTTAGAGCAGGAGCAGGTAGTGTGCATGACTGAACACATCAAAAGTAGATGATTCTTACAGAAGATTTCTTGCAGAAAGATGGATCAGGTCTGATTAGTTTGAAGTTGATGACAAATCAAAACCTTACTTGAGAAGAATGTATAGAATAAAACCCACGGTAGAGCTGGCACATTCAAAATATCCATAGCAAATATAGAAATTAATTTATACCAGCTTAGTTATGTTAGTCACTTTAATGAGTAGCGTCCACATAAATCAAGCATAAAATTCTCTTAATGCAAAAATTAAACTTCCCATGAAAACTGCAAAAGGAACCTAAAGCAATTCTTTGTTGGGAAGGAGGAAAGGTTCTGAGACCATTATAAGGAAATTACCAGGAAATTCACAGAAGATACAAAAACAAAGACTTTATTTTCATAATCTAAGAATTTAATTACTTAATTAGTTATTATTTACACTATTTATCTTTGGATTATTTTCCTCTTCTATGTTGTGCAATAAACTTATATAAAAAGTAAATTGACAAGGTTTTAACATTAGAAACTAGACAATGTCATGGATATATTATTAACTAACTGTAAAGCAGCCCTATCGGGCGGCATTTAAGCTAGCTCCTGTGGAGGGCTCTTGATTGAGCCTTTATCACAATAGGTAAGGAGGTATGGTGGAGTAGATGTGATAGGAAACAATAAACTACAGAAGTACTCAAAATTGATCGCTGCATTTAAGTATTGCATTAATATTTAAGCCTAACTTTTTAAAGTTCAACGATAATTCTTCTGCCGCCACTTACTTTAAAGACAATTTGATGTACGTAGGTCCTTACTTTCCATAAAAACAATTATCTTTATTTCATGGGTGACCTTCACTGGATTTCGCAATTAATTTCAATTATTCCCAAATTTATTTGCAAGTTATAAAAATTATCGCACAAAAAATTCATTGCAAAAAAATCACATAAATAAAATTGCCAAAAACAATCACAGTAATGAAAACTTGGGAATCCAAAATTTCAGGATTGCAGGTCCAGATCCAGCCTTGAATGTTCTTAATTTGCTCACAGAGTCGGCCTGATTCAAAAATAGTATATGTTGGGTTATGGCTTCTAGGAGTAAAGTTGAAAAAGTGTGACACACTTACACACTGACATTCACATTTATTATGTAGATTATAAATTATATTAACCATTTCCTTTACTTAAAAGACAAGGTGGAAAATTGACTGAAGCCGAGATGCCAGGCTAGGATCAGTAACATTGCAAATGATTCTTTAGATTTTATCAAGTATCTCTAAATACACAGTAGAAACAACAAACTAGATGTGGCAGTAATATTTGACACATAGATAAATGGTAGACTTATAAATATATAAGATAGATTCTGGAGAGAAAAATTGTCCAGCCTGACAGAGTGAACCAATTTTCCCAGCAGCAGACATAGCAATTGATCCAATATAAACTTTCCATTTCATGTCAGTGGAAAGTGTTAGCTCAAGAAGGCACGTGGAGTCCCTCACTGGGAGGTCAGCATCAGCCATGCTGATCTTAAGGCAGGAAGGGATTTCTCAGATATTTATCCAATTTTAAAATATTATAATTTTTATACAGCAAACAAAATATTACACCATAAAATTTGAGTATCAGTTATTTTAACTAATAAACTGTTTGCAGAAGACTTTATTTTCATAATCTAAGAATGTAATTACTTCACATGTTATTAACTCATCTTGCAAGACTAAATATAATTGCACACAAACACAAAACTATTTCACAGTTATATTTGTTTAATTTCAGTCTGAATTTCTAGGATGAGGAGTTATTATTTAAATTATATTTGGATTATTTTCCTCATCTATGTAGTTGTTATCACAACATTTTGGCTGTTGTGCCCTTTGACCTTCCTCAGCTGTATATCAATCTGAGTAACCTACAGGGAATTCCAAATTTAACCCTTTATTTTATCTACTGCTCATGCCCAGGGATATTGTCCGATTCTTATTTTATTTTACCACTGTCCAGGGATTAAACTCAAACTCTGTGGAAAACTTTAGTTTAAACTACATCTGGTAGAAAAGCCTCTGACTGGGAAATTGGAGGTTTTGAGGAGCATGGAACCACCTTGCTGTTGTTCCCTGACCTAGGGTGGTAGCACCTGTTAGGGTCCCAGCTATGGGCAAATAATGAACCAGCAAACAAAAATTAAAACACTACAAAAGTATAAAAATACATTTTTATAGTAAAAAGGGGGCAGCTGTCTGCCAAGGAAGGGAGAGGATGTAACATGGTGACCAAATAAATCTATTATTGTTTCTAAATGTGTCTCCGTTTTATCTCTGTCAGTCCTTGTTTTCCTCGCTCCAAGTTACACAGTAAAAGCAAGTAATTAGAACAGGTGATACAACAAATTTGGGAATGAGAACTATTTTTTTTTATTTGACCTATCTTGATGAGTGAAATTCAATCTTAAATTTTTTTTCACTCATCTTTTCCTTTCAAATAAAAAAAAAGCAAAAAAGACATGGCTGTTTCGTCAGACAGGTTAAAAGAGATTCTGCATCAGCAGCAAGAACAGTTTGAGAAATCACAATCGAATTTAATAACAGCTTTAACGCAGTAATTTCAAATTCAACTGGCTGCCCAGAACTTGTCAAATTTGACCGAAAACAGTTCTGCTGATTTTCTCGCAAACTCTATTTCGCTGTTTGAGTGTGATCCTTCTAATAACGTCATTTTTTTTCTTTGTGGTTTCAACATTGGAGGGACACTTTTGAACGCGACTTTCCACACAAAGATGATGCATGGAAATCAAAACATTTTGCTCTGTAAATTAGGAACTAAAGAATATGAGTATTTCACAAATTTTATTCTGCCCAATTTGGCTTCAAATTTAATGTTCATGGAAACCGTTAACCAGTTAACTGAAATTTTTGATATTTGGCAGTCTCTTTTTCACATCAGATACAACTGTTTTAAAATAACAAAAAGCGAGTTGGATGACTACGTAACTTTCACAAGCTACATTAATCGTGAATGTGAGAAATTCCTGCTTCAGACACTAACTGAAGACCAATTTAAATGTCTTATCTTCATTGCTGACGTTAAACCTCTAAACGACACTGATGCGCACACATGGCTATTATCCAAACTAGAGCAGGACAAAAACCTAACTGAAAGCTCTCACAGCAGAATACGAAAGACTTAAGCCTTAAAAAAAAGACACAATAATGATTCAACGACGACAGGCCTAATATCTAAATCTGTCTACAACCAGCAGTGTCTAAGCAAAGGAGAATTCAAAGAAAACTCCTCCTGCATTTTGGTTTTGAGGTGATTGGGATTATTCTCATTACTGTCCGTACAAAAAATATGTCAATTATGTTACAAATGCAGACACAAGGAAAACTTGTGTTGCCTCTTGGGAGCTAAGCCTTCCAATTCTACTTCTAAACCAGTTCAAAGGAAATCTGTGAACAGGACTTTTCATAACCGAACACGTTCACATTTGATGTCAATAACTTTTAAAGTTGAACTTGAATCCTACAGAAAGTATATTACTGTTTCTGTCAACAAAATCTGAGCTCATTTTCAATATGATACATCTTCAGACATTAATTTTTTGTGGTCCACATGGGAATAATTAGGGAAATCAGACTTATTGAAACTGGACCACATTGCTTGGAGTGCTTCTGCTGATGAAATTCTGCTATTCGGTGAGTTGAATTGCAGTGTTTGTTTTTTTTGAGAAAAGTCTCTCTGGTACATGTTACGTCACAGACTCTGATTTCAATTTGATTGGTCGTGACTGGATAGATGCACTCAATCTTTTCTCTATGCCACTCAACACTGTTTAATGCATTTGCTTTTTTCTTAGTTCCTGAGGTTGAAAACTACTTGGCACAAAATGATGTTCAGTGATATTTTCATTGAGAATCTTAGTTGTACCCTCACCTCAGATTTTATAAGCATGTTTTAAGTACATTGTGTATTTGCGACAAAACATGAATCTTAATAACTTCCTTATTTCTTGGATATGCAGATTGTGGGATATATTTTTTTTTAATGCCCAGATGAATCAGGGCCAGGTCTCAGAAAAAAACCTTCCCTTCCTCCCCGCATTTCCTGTCTGGTCTCTGATGCGCAGGCCAAACAAACACTGTTTGACAGATAGGTGCAAATGACATTAACAGGGTCCATGGTCAGAGGCCAAACAAACGCTGTTTCACAGATAAGTGCGAATGACATTAACAGGGTCCGTGAATGACGCATACTTTTTGTGGGTCAACACATGATTCAACTCGTAGCAGTTTCGTTTTGCACGTGTTGAGGTGACAAGGATCTCATTTAGTTGCTGGCTGAGGAAGCAGACGTCACCAAAACAGCTGTTTGCCGTTAGGAAAATCAGTTGTCACCAAAACCAGACTTCGTTGATTAATTCCAGAAGAATTAGATGCCACCAAAAACCAAAGGACCAACAAGAGAATCTAGAACAACATCCTCAACCCAAGTTGGCTACATTCCCATGATTTTTCTGTGTGTTCTCCTTGCCCTCAACACGGATTGGATGTCACCAATATAAAACTCATATTAGAACATTGACAATCCCATCCTTTACTTTCAGAGAAGTGTATGAATATCCTTTTGATCAAACTGTACCCTGATAATAATCAATCGACGCCGATTCCAACCTTATGTAAGTTTCCGCATGTTTTTCTATATCTTATAATCTGCTATCTCTGTATTCATATGTATTACGCCGCATTATTATCTGTTTAATTACTAACTGATCTCTCTATCCCTTGTATTATTTAGTTTTTTTTTCCTTACTTTCACACTTTGTATATTCTATAAATAAAATCTTTGTATTATATATTCTCATGTCGTCTTCTGTTGTTCTGTGTCTGTGTATGGTTCATTTTCTCTCTGCATTTACCGATGTCCGGAATTGGAGAATTCCCCTCCCAACGTTCTTTTCTTTATTTTTATATTGAACCTTGGGATCTGTTACTTATTTTTTTCTATTTTTTCATTGCATCCCAGTTATCATAATCCCAACGAAACCCTGGGCGTAATAGAATTGAGGGCTCATGTCCGGGAATCATTTCTCCTTTTCCACAAGACTTCGCAGTGAGGAACAGTGCTGTCATAGAATTACGGAAGGCACATAAACCGAGATGTCTGTAATAGATATTTTTCTAAACTCTCCCACATTTGATGGTCTATTAAAGCTGAAAAAGTACCATATTTTAGAGATAGGGTTAAAACTGGAGTTGGACGTAAGACGGTCTATGCGAAAGGCGCAGTTGGTGAGAGTGGTCTCAGAAGACATGGTCGATAATGAAGTTTTCGACCAGAGCATTCTTGACAACCTTGTGTCAGAAGTGCCTCGACTCTCAGAAGTCCAGATTAAGCTGGCGAGAATTAGTCAAGAAACCCGTATCAGGGAAATAGAAGAAGAACGAATACAACATGAGAGGGAGTGGAACAACTTTGATCTCACCAAGCAAATCCGACTTGTAACTACATTCAATGAAGAAGATGTGGATAAATATTTCCAACACTTTGAGAAAATTGCTTCAAATCTAGAATGGCCCATCGAATTCTGGCCGACATTACTACAGACAGCTCTGAAAGTTAAAGCACGAGAAATGTATGCCTCCCTTTCAGTTGCGGGCAGCGCTGACTACAACATCGTATAAACATTGATCCTGAGAAACTATGAAGTGGTACCAGAAGCGTATAGACAGAGATTTAGAGATCACAGAATTGACGAAAACCAAACATATGTAGAGTTCTTCAGGCAGAAAGAAACATATTTTGACTGATGGATTTCGGTGAGAGAAATAGGTGTGGATTATGATAAGCTAAGACAGTTAATCTTAGTAGAAGAATTCAAATGGTGCATTCATGATAACCTCAAAACATTCCTCAATGAAAGACAGGTTGACACAGCATATGAGATGGCTACCATCGCGGATGAATATGCACTGACGCATAAGCAAGGCAGGAATAAATCAGAGGACCCATCTGAATATGGGAGAAGCACAAAGCCTCGAGTAATGGCTAGTGCTGGTCCGAGGAGAAGACCTGGTCAGGCAAACTACCCACATGGACCAAACAGCCCGAAAAGTAAACGGTTTGATTCTCATTCTATTACATCCCCAACGAGTGGAAGGAGGGAAAAACATAACATGTTACTGCTGTGGGAAGGTAGGACACATGGCAGTGAATTGTTTCGCGGAGAAAAGTGCCAAATACAGAAGTGCAGTCTCGAATGAACCGCAAGGGTTTATATCGTCGCATAAGGATCTCAGTAGGAAAATCAAAGGTCAAATCAGAGAGGAATACAAACCCTTTGTGTCGAACGGCTCTGTATGTCTGGTGGATGACCCCACGAAGAGGGTTAGAATCAAAATCCTAAGAGACACGGGAGCAACCCAATCTCTGATAGTCGAAGAAGACATGCCACGCGGATCAGAGACAACCACGGGTGAACGAGTAGTTATACAAGAGGTAGGAAGTAGTTTTGTTAGTGTCCCGCTTCACCGGATCTCCCTTGACTCTGACATAGTATGTGGACCTATAGTCATCGGAGTGGTTGATAGTCTGCCTATGAAAGGCATATCGATGTTATTGGGAAATGACCTGGCTGGAAAAAGAGTTATACCCCATCCAAGAGAGGTGGAAAAAACGAGCGTCTCGGAGAAGACTGAGAAGATAGAGGAAACGCATCCTGGAACATTCCCATCATGTGTGGTGACCCGAGCGAATCCGAGGAAAAGAGCTGAGGAGACGAGTACCAGAATGGAAAGCAAGAACGAAGGGAACGTGGTGGTTGATCTCTCCCAAACTTGTTTAGGCTATGAGATAGGATCGAACCCTATGTTCGAATAGACCCCAACATCAAGCCGTAACCCCTGGAAGGAAACAACAGACGTCATGCCCACCATAGAAAGGTATATGGCAATCAAACAGAGAGAGGATAGCCAAATCGTCCCCCCCTGTTCGAAGAAACGATACCTGAGGAAGAATTGAACAAGGTACCCTCAGGATACTACATCGAGAACGACATCTTAATGCGAAAGTGGAGGCCCACACACACACCTGCCCAGGAAGATTGGTCAAGTGTATGTCAGTTGGTATTGCCAAGGAGATAGAGAGAGGAAGTGCTTCAGTCAGCCCACAAAACACCCATGGGAGGTCACTTAGGCATCTGTAAGACACACAAGCGAATCAGCAGAAGCTTCTACTGGCCCGGATTCTGTGGGGATGTATCGAAGTATTGCCAGACCTGCCAGATGATAGGCAAACCAAATCAGCAAATCTCTGCTGCCCCTTTACACCCGATTCCTGCTTTTGAGGAACCCTTCTGCCGAGTCCTCATCGATTGTGTTGGTCCCCTCCCCAAAACCAAGCACAGAAACCAATACTTATTAACTATCATGTGTGCTTCAACCCGGTTTCCTGAAGCAATCCCTCTGAGAAGTATTTCCACCAAGAAGATTACTAAGTCACTCAATAATTTCTTCTCTATGGTTGGATTACCTAAGGTAGTACAATCTGACCAAGGTTCGAACTTCACGTCCCAAATATTCTGGCAGGCTATGAACCCTCTAGGCATAAAGACAGTCATGTCGAGTGACTATCATCCCCAATCCCAAGTAGCCTAGAGCGATTTCACTCTACTCTAAAAACGATGATCTGGGCATATTGCTTAGATCATCAGAAAGATTGGAATGAAGGTATCCCATTCTTGATATTTGCCGCGAGAGACGCACCACAAGAATCACTGGGATTCAGCCCATTCAAATTAGTCTTCGGACACACAGTGTGCAGACATTTATCTATGTTAAAGGAAAGATGGTAACAAGAAACTCCCGCGAACAAATCGATATTAGAGTATGTATCCCGTTTTCAAACCTGATTGCACAAGGCTTATGAATTGGCACGAGAGAAACTTAAAACAGCCCAGAACAAAATGAAGAGACAGTACGATCGAAACACTATTCGAAGAAGTTTTGATGTCAGAGACAAAGTACTGGTACCCTTGTCTGGTCACCCCCTGAAGGCTCGCTTTCACAGTCCTTACGAAATTTCCCAGAAGGTTAGCGACCTCAACTACATTGTGAATACTCTAGACTGAAGGTAAGAAACACCAATGTGTCACATTAATATGCTCAAACCATATTACGAGAGAGGGAAACCAAGCCCCATCCTAGCCGTAGAGGGACCCCTCTATGCCTCTAGTCATGCAGGCGTAGACCCAGAAGTCCTGAAGAAAACGGATCATCCCCTGAGGTTACCGAATTCAGAAATACTGTCAAATCTCTCGTCTAAGTTAAATCACTTAACCCACGACGAAAGGAAGTAAGTAACCCATCTCATTTGAAACGTCCACAACTTATTCCCAGACGTACCTAGATGGACTGATGTTACTCAACACGATGTCGATGTCGGAAATGCCAAACCCGTTAAGCAACATTCATACCGTGTCAACACGCAGAAGGCAGAAATAATACAGCAAGAAGTGGAGTACATGCTTCACCATGGGATATTCACCCCTTCACTTGATCACATGGCTTCGCCTGCACGTGATAACATTAACGCATCTTTTGAAGTTAAAAATATTTCATAACATTTTTTTGGTTTGTATAAATGTAGCAATATGATTCTGCTGCAAGGCAATTGGTTAAAGTTAAAAAAAATTTGACCCCGATGATTAACGATGACGTTCAAAAGTACTCGGTTGTCTTTTGGAAAATATATAACTCAATATAATTTTGAAATAAAAAGTCTCATTCGGAAATATGAGAGAATACAACATGATTGTATTGTGAAATGGAACGCTAATCTTAAAAATTTCAGTTATTCTGTTTTGATTAGTCTTATGTCTATCGTCTTTTCATGTTGACTTGAATATCGTCTAATTTTAATTATGTTTTAATAACTATGTCCAGAAGAAGGTCTACTAGACCGAAACGTCTGATGTCGACATTGAAACAACATTAAAACAGCATACTTGCATATTCGGATTTTTGTTTTTCCACATTTTTCTTCATACTGTCGGATCGATATCCACATATTTGCTTATATACATGTATTTAAATTTTGCAATTGAGCTATGAAAACAAAAATATTTCCCTTCGATTCTGCCTTGATAAAGTCAGAAGATGAAACGCATCGGCAAAAACTAAGATGTTTTTTCCTATTGTCATTCTTTTACAAATTGGTCTTATACACAGAATTGTTCTGTGAATTTTATTATAATATTATATTATTTTATTATGTTATTACACATACATGTACAACATGGTATGGCATGCTGGGAGCGAGACTGGATAATACAATAAGAAACCCTGGTAAATTACAGTACAAAAAAAAAAACAGTGAGTACAAACATTAGTATGTTATTTTTTTTAACCATTTACGTTACATGAATTCTCGCTCGCTTACACCATGCTGAGCTCACAACATAACCACTACTTACAGGCAGATATCATGGCTACAGTGTCGATAGAAGTACCTACTGTTGATTGGGGCTCGCCAAACATTACAGAGTCATTCAAACTATTTTGGCAACATATAAAGCTCTACTTCACCATTAAGGCAACACAAAGACAAGGTGCTGTTAATTCTCCCTGCAACCAGTGAAGAAGGCCTATGCCGATACAACAGTTGGTCAATGACAGACAACAACTGCAAGGACCTACAAAAAATATTCTCTGCCTTTATGGAGCATCTCAAACTAGCAACCAACCACCATGTTTGTAGGCTTGAACTTTACAAATATCAACAAAAGCCAACAGAAACAGACATCTTCATTAACAGATGTCGACTGTTAGCAAAGAAATGTGACTTCACTGCTGATGAATTAAACAAATGCCTGGTTGAGTTACTAATCACCAGTACGCCATACCCAAACTACAAAAAGAACTGTTGAATAAACCAAAGAGTGGCAAAATCAAAGAGGTTGTTAAATTAGCCCATTCACATAAAGAATCAGCAGTATACGTCAGCCAACATAACCAGCTACGGGGATTATCACAGCCATCATAAATCATGGTACTCACCAATGTCAAGAAAGTGATAGAAGATACAGACAGGCTTGCAAAAATTGTGGACATCACCACTGTTTTGGCAGGGAACATTGTCCTGCCAAGAATGACACATGCAACACATGTGGCAAACCCTGGTTTGACAGTTGACAGTTGTAACCAGTTGAGACACCGACAACATGAATTTGGCAGGAAAGTTGACAGTGTCACGAAACATGACATAGATGCAGCAATGGAAAATCTTACTTTTAGCTCCATCAAAACAGTGGAAAACCACCAAATATAAAAGACCCTTGAAACGAGGCATTTGTTGATTTAAACATCAAGTTGACAGATCACCCCAGCACACATAATTTCAACCTGAGGGTAGATACAGGGGCAAAAGCAAACACACTGCCTATCCAGATATTCTGCAAGATGTTCCCCACCAGTGTAAACAAAGCTGGAAATCCAATACCCAGATCATTCACCTCAACACAATGCCTACAACGACACAAAGATAAACTGTCACAGCACCACAAATATTAGGTGGAAATATTGGGCTACAAGATTCTGCCTCATCCGCCATATTCACCGGACCTCTCGCCCACTGATTATCACTTTTTCAAGCATCTCGGACAACTTCCTGCAAAAAAAAATGCTTCAAAAAGCTGAGATGATGCCGAATCGGGCCTTCAATGACTTCATCGCTTCCAGAACTCCGGATTTCTATGCTAGTGGGATAAATAAACTTATTTCTCGTTGGCAAAAATGTGTCGATTCTAATGGTTCTTATTTCGATTAATAAAGTTTATTATGAAAGGAGTTGTGATCTCTTGAAGTTGAACGTCAAAAAACGACATTATTTTTGCACCAACCTAATACAAGAACTCTCCATGGCTAGATACCCAATTCTATGTGGTTGATGTTCCAGGAGCAGCCATATTGGGCCTACCAACATCAGTAGCACTTAAAGTAGTGACAATGAACTCAGTCCAGCACCAACCTATCAACAGTGTAGCTGACCTAATGCGCCTCTACCCTGACAGATTCGACTGTATTGGTGAATTCTGAAGGACTCACAAGCTCACTGTTAACCCCAATATGCTATGCCACATAGATCCACCGAGAACACCTATTGACATGTGAAAAAAAAAATCAAAGCTGAGCTCGATAAGATAGAATCACAAGGGGTTATTCGCTGTATTGAAAAACCAACAAACTAAGTAAGCTCTCTTACTTATATCACTAAATGAGCTAACAGAATAAGAGTCTGCCTTGACGCACAAGCACTAAACAGAGCTCTAATATGGCCATATCACCAAATCCCGACTGTTAAAGAGCTCAACCATCGATTTGCTGAGCAAAATTCTTCTCAAAGTTGGCTGCTAAGTCTGGATACTGGTCCATAAAGCTCGATCACGAAAGCCAGACACTAATAACTTTCCAAACGCCATTTGAGAGGTACTGTTTTGAACGACTTCCATTTGGTCTGAGTGTAAGTCAGGATATTTACCAACTTGAGATGGACAAGATACTTGAGAAGTACACTGGAGCCTGTGCGATGACATCAGCATGTTAAGGGTTAACAGAATATGAGCATGATCAAAACCTAAAGTATTTTTTTGTAGGTTGCTACCCAAGAGGGTCTTACTCTGAACTCAGAAAAATACAAAAGAAAACGCCAGGAAATTTCCTTCATTGGAAACATGTACACACATAGTGGGTTGAAACCTGACCCAGCAAAGGTACAAGACCTTACAGGAAATGTCAGAACCATGTAACAAAACAGAAGTGCAACAGTTCTTAGGTATGATGACATACCTATCTCACTTCATCAAGGACTTCAGCCATTTTGCATGACTTGTTACACAAGTGTTCAAAGACCTAAATAGTGAAGTATCTGAAACATTCTGGTTTCACTATGTTGACCCCAAACCCACAATTTACATGTACTGTGACGCAAGTCTACATGGAAGAGGTGCAGCACCGCTACAACCTGATTCAGCTGGCAATCTATTGCCTGTTGTGTATGATAACAAGAGCTTAACACAAACTGAACAAAGATATGCATGTATCGAGAGTGAGCTACTGGCCATCGTATTTGGCACACAGAGATTCCACATATACCTATATGGCCACAATTTCCAAGTCGTCACTGACCATAAACGCCTTGCAATGATCATGGATGAATGGCTCACCTCAGCCTTGGCATGTCTACAACGAATGCTCATACAACTCCAGGGGTATAACTTCAAGCTCACCTATAACAAGAGATTTGACAATGCCTTGGTTGATGGGCTGTTACGTCTACCATCAACCTGTAATTTGGACCCTATCAAGCTTGATGTCCAGGTTGATACTGTTCATTTCTCCACTGACTGCATTGAAAAACTGAGAAACTTTACAACAGTGGTTCCCTTGCTTAACCTGATGAGAGATACCATCATCATAGGATGGCCTGAGACAATCAAGCAGCTGCCTACTGACATCAGAGTGTTCTGGGGTCTAAGAGACCAGCTCTCAATTGATGATGGTCTTATCCTCAAAGGACAACAAATCGTCATTCACGGACACTTCAAGAAGACATCCTAAAACAGGTTCATACCACTCATTTAGGACAGGAGAAAACAAAACTCACCACCAAAGACACTGTCTACTGGATAAACATAAAGAGATATCGAACAGTTCACAAAGTCATGCAGCATCTGCCATCTCAAATGCAAGAGCCACTTATGCAACATGAAATTACAACAAAGCCATGAGATGTAGTGAACACAGACTTGTTCAATCTCCGTGGATGTCAGTGGCTGATCATAGCTATGTACCTTGTAGTCAAACACCTACCCGCTCATTCACCAAGCAGTGTTATAGTGAACATCACCTGCCATCAAAGGTAGTCCGTCATAATAGACCACACTTCTCCAGTTCCCTCTATCATGGATTCACCAAAGTTTCAACCATCAGACTTCACCTCGGAGACCACAGGGAAATGGTTTTATAGAGTGTCAGATAAGAACTGTCAAGACCATTCTCAAGAAAGCCAAGCAATTGGGGACAACACCTGAAATCTTGTTGTTGCACTGGCACTGGACTCCAATTTCAAATGTCATACCAAGTTCTGCACAATTACTTATCGGTAGACTTAAGTTTTTTATAAAAACACATGGCAGTATCTTGACATTCTGCCAAATGATTGTCACCATAATGTAAGCTGCAAGATTTTCTCTGGGAAAGTGTCTCTGGGTCGAGAAGGCCAATTGTTTATTCAACTTTCAGACCAGAAAAAAGTCAACACTGGTATCAATTCACTTATGAGGCGATAGCATTTGAAACAATAATTTAAAAAAAAAATTAATCTTCACTGTGTGGTTGAGGTGACAGGTGCAGAAGAGAGATCAAGGAAGGAGGGGGAGTTGCCCACACCCACTAAAGGGTAGCAGGCATAGACAAGACACCAAGGAGGGTGAAGGAGCTGTCCGCGCCCACTGAAGAGTATCAATGGGAGATGCTAAGTGGAGGAGGAAGAAACTGTGGGTGGAATAATGCCTACAACCCCATCCGAAAAAAGGTGGGGGAAACTTCCAAATTGGGAAATAATTAATTTCTCAGGACCAAAAACGATAAAGATGACAGGTGGAAAAAAAATACTGAATTCCCCAACTGCATCACACCCCCACACCAGTTTTTGGCAGATATCAATAACTACAAATGCCTCAAGTGAACTTGAGAGATCACCTGGAGAGACTATTCCAGCTGCCAAGCGCAAAACAACGCACATGACTATCTGCTGACATGATCCCCCGATATCAGCCTTGAGCCAATCTTACCAAGTCAGCTAAACAAACTCCACTAAGTCTGAAAACCAAACCTTACCAGCTTAACCAAGTGTCGTGTCTGATTTAGGAAATGGATTAGGTCAACAAACACCTGCATGTTAACACCTAAACCCTAACAACTATTAACCAACTATTGTACACAGTACTTGATATAAAAATAGCACATATATATATATATATATATATATATATATATATATATATTTCAAGTATTATTTTTCTCCTGTTTTACTGTGCATGTTCGCCTGCTTGGACCAGCCCAATACGAAGATACCTACAACAAGTTGATCTTGGCCTCCTTATGAACAAATGAATCACAACATGGAGTAAGGCAGGTCAGGATCGAAGTGATTACTCCATCGATCAGCTGCAGTATTAGGTGTCTTGGACGAGCAGGGAGGGTATAGAGCTACAATTGGTTCTCATGAACCATAAGATTGAAGGCGTTACACAAAATATCATTTAACAGTAAAATCCACAAAGAAATTGTAACTCTTTTCTTGGCCTGTCCTGAATTCCCCTTGGTCACATCTTCATATTTACTTTACAGGACCTATCGATGGAAAATGTTTTCTGTTACTAGTGGAAGCGTACACTAAATGGCCTGCCTTATGTATTTAGTTTCTGCAGCATGGTATGTAGTTGTCAGCTTGCTTCCACTAGAGCACAAACGGCCATCAGTAGTGACTACTTGCCAGGACTCCTGATTAGTCCAAGTGCCCATCTTTTATAACCAACCAGGAGTGAACCACCTCTCCCCTGGCCTAATGAGTCTATCCAAAATAATTAGGTTTTTCTTAAATGTATTCATACATAAATTTCACTAAATAAAACATTATAATAAATATTATAATTCACAAGAGCCTGAAAGTTTTCCATTGGGCCGCATCACCTCTGAAGAAACCATTCTTAAATTACAGCACATCTTCAACGGATTCAGAGTCCCAGAAACTTTAGTCTCTGACAATGGCTCTGCTTTCACTCCAGCAGAATGGTATCAAACATATGCACACCACCATTGCACCCACAATCAATGGACAAGTTGAGCAAGTTGTGAATATCTTTAAGAGGGCACTCCAAAAGTTTAAAAAGCAAGAGGCACGGTTACTGAAATATTGGAGACATACCTTACAAGTTACAGAGCCACACAAAATGGTAGCTCACTTGCCAAAGCTCTGATGAACCGCAAAATTTGATTATATGTAGATGTCATACGTCCAAGTGCACAAAATTTTCACAAGAGAAACAACAATGGAACAACAATTCAATCTCCATCAATGTGCAGTGAGTTCTACTTTTAAACCAGGCCAACAGGCCTTAGCAAAAGACCTTACAATGTTAGTGTGTAATCTTCCATTTGGGTATAGCAAGCAAACCAGCTATGCTTTTCTAAACTTGCAATATCCATGAACCAAAAGTCAGGGATTGCACTCAGTATCTTGTTGGACACTTTTGATCTACCTTGGGAAAATGTTACGTCCACACAAATTAGCAGAAGTGTGGAACATAGACCTAGACCTCAAGGGATGAAAACAAGAAAGAGTCTGAGATTCCACCAAATGGCTACAAGTAAAACCCCAACACAAAACATGGGAGCTGTTAGGGACAAAAGCATAAACTTTCTCAGAAAAAGGGTATAGCTGTCTGCCCAGAGAAGAAAGATGTGACATGGTGACCAAATAAATCTATTATTGTTTCTTCACATGTCTCCATTTTATATGCCAATCCTTGTTTTCCTTGCTTCAAGTTACACAGTAAAAGCAAGTCACTAGAATTGGTGATACAACAGTAAGATTATTTGCTTAAAAAAATGCAGCTAAATAATTATAATTTAATCATGAAATAATGTCGTTCTCTTCAAATGATTATAAGGTTTGAATTTTCTTTTAGATTTTGGTATTAACTAACCTATACAAAAACAACCAAGGTTTGGTTTGTTTTGTTTTATGGCATATCAACCTCAGTGGGTTATTTAATGCTGACAAAATTTTTTTTATTGCTGGTATTATTTTTTTCTTCAAAAATCTATTGCTGGTAATAATTTTTTTTTACACAAAAGTATTTCTGGTATTAAAACCTATTTTTACACTTTCATAATGTTTTGACTCCAGTTTAGGGGTTAACTATTTGCCCATAGATGGTACCATAACAGGTGGTAGCACCCTGTGTCAAAGTGGATTTGGGAACACCAGCAATTAAGAGGTAGTTCCATGCTCCTCAAAACTTCCTGATCAGAAGCCTTGTTATCGGACATAGTTTATCATCTTACCCTGGACGGGAATGTAGTATATCGTCATATGCAGGACGAACAACCAAGGTGTTGTGGGTCTGGATGAATTAACGTTTTTATGGCTCCTGTCATTACTAATGGTGTAAACAACAGTTTATAGACTAATATGAGCCTGGGTAAATTATAAAAATAATTATATTGCAGTACTGTAAAATAAAGTTAATCATTAGTTGAAAGGTGTAAATAAATGTTTTAATCATCTAGGTTTTATATGTTTTGAAAAATGTATATTTTAAAGAAAGTCAGACGGTTTGTAAAACAAATTCCTACATTTGTGTTTTTACGATAATTTCTATTTTTAGAATTAGCATTTAAAGAATGGCCAAAATAATAAAATAACAGATAACATTCAAATATTTGTGGCAACTATAAACAAAATATTTTTTTTTCCAACGATGGAGAAAGTATTACCTCGTACTATTGCCAGTGAGACACACTGCAAGAGCCACTCTGTTTAGTGAAGCTCGTACCTTAATCAAGACGCCATCCCACCAACACTCTGAAGGAACACCATCGAACAAGGGTCAATAACTCCAGAAGTCTCCACTGCCATAGGAGTAAAAAAAAAAAAAAAATCAATCAGCAAGAGAAGAATATTTAACTTTTTGTTTTATCTCCACATCCCAAGTGACAGACCCTGGCTCAAGCAAGGACCTGATCAAATGAGTAGTGGCACCTGGCTCAACACAGTGCCCTCTTCATCTACCGGTACTCTTCTAGGTGATGAGTGCACTTGGGTCAGAGTCACGATCCATCTTGAGCTCAAATTATGTGAGCATCACAGATGCAGATGCGAAGCTTCCACTGATGAGTTTGGTTTGCATCCTCTCTCCTGTCGTTGTAGTGCAGACTGCTTTCCAAGGCATGCAGCAATAAACGACATCATCAGAAGAGGTCTGGATGCAGCTGGTTTCCCTTCCCAAATCAAACCTGTAGACCTCAACCGTGGTGATGGCAAGCAGCCAGATGACATTAACATTTTTCCTTTTAAAATGGGGAAGTCGTTGATTTGGGATGCAACCCATGGCCAAAATTGTTTCTTTGTGAACTGTTGGAGATTCACTTTTGGAATTTGAAAAAAAATATTTCATTGCATTTACTGACCTATCAGAGACGCGGTCACATATCCTTGTAAATTTTGGTATTAAGGCTTCTGGAAGTCTCCTGTTTTCTCATAAAAGGAGTCAGAATCAGCAGATAAGATCAGAAAGCAGCCACACTTCAAAGACGTGTCAAAGCAGAAGTTATTTATAACTACAGGGAAAGACAAGCAGGCAACAAAATCTCAACTGGAAGGCAGATATAAATCCTTTTTCTCATAAATGCCTTTTTAAGTTAAATATCTGTAAAAATGCCTTATCACACATTTCACATGAATATTGTTTTATACAGTATGTATCCATAATTGAGATTTCAAAGTTGAAAAATATAAAAACATCAAACAAATACCATTTTTAACCAACATGTGACTGCATATGCTTTTTTAAGTGTGCTGTCTGTGAAAATGTTGACCCACACACTTCACAAGAATATGGCTTTTCTCCAGTATGTTTCAGCATGTGATATTTTAAACTTGAATTCACTGCAAAGGCTAAACCACATACTTCACAGGAATATGGTTTCTCACCAGTGTGTGTCAGCATGTGTCTTTTTAAATGTGATCTTTGTGAAAATGCTGAACCACATACTTCACATGAAAATGGCTTTTCTCCAGTGTGTGTCAGCATGTGAGATTTTAAACTTGAATTCATTGTAAATGTGGAATAACATACTTCACAGGAATATGGTTTCTCATCAGTATGTGTTTGCATGTGTCTTTTTAAATGTGGTCTTCGTGAAAATGCAAAACCACATACTTCACAGGAATACGGCTTTTTCCCAGTGTGTGTCAGCATGTGATATTTTAAACTTGAATTCACTGCAAATGTTAAATCACATACTTCGCAGGAATATGGTTTCTCACCAGTGTGTGTTTGCATGTGTCTTTTTAAAAGAGATCTTTGTGAAAATGCTGAACCACATACTTCACAGGAATATGGTTTTTCTCCAGTGTGCGTCAGCATGTGAGTTTTTAAATTTGATTTCATTGTAAATGCTGAACCACATACTTCACAGGAATATGGTTTCTCACCACTGTGTATTTTCATGTGTCTTTTTAAATGTGGTCTTCGTGAAAATGCCGAACCACATACTTCACAAGAATATGGCTTTTCTCCAGTGTGTGTCAGAATGTGATATTTTAAACTTGATTTCTTTGTAAATGCTGAACCACATACTTCACAGGAATATGGCTTTTCTCCAGTGTGTATCATCATGTGATATTTTAAACTTGAACTCATTGTAAATGCTGAACCACATACTTCACAGGAATATGGCTTTTCTCCAGTATGTGTCCGCATGTGATATTTTAAACTTGAATTCATTATAAATGCTGAATCACATACTTCACAGGAATATGGTTTTTCACCAGTGTGTGTTTGCATGTGTATTTTTAAGTGTGATCTTTGTGAAAATGCTGAACCACATACTTCACAGGAATATGGCTTTTCTCCAGTGTGTGTCACCATGTGATATTTTAAACTTGTACTTGCTGCAAATGCTACGCCACATACTTCACAGGAATATGGTTTCTCGCCAGTGTGTGTTTTCATGTGTCTTTTTAAATCTGAGCTTTGTGAAAATGCTGAACCACATTCTTCACAGGAATATGGTTTCTCACCACTGTGTATTTTCATGTGTCTTTTTAAATCTGAGTTTTGTGAAAATGCTGTATCACATAGTTCACAGGAATAAGATTTTTGTCCAATATGTTTTTGCATGTGAGTTTTTAAGTTTGAACTCTCTAATACAGTTAAACTGCACAGTTCATGCGAATATGTTTTCTCACCATTATCTTTTTGCATCTCAGTATTTAAATGTAAACTGTGTGAAAATTCCAATCTTTCTTCTTCAGATATAGGATCTGTTTATATGTCTCTCTTTCTCTTTGAACTTCTTTTCATGGACATATTGAAAATCTGTAAAAGAAAATGTTTTTAAAGTCTTTTTATAAATCTGTTTTCAGTAAAATACTCTAAAATAAAAATCCATATATTTAAAAAAATGTTTTTCCTGTAGGTTTTGTCAACTTTTCAGTCACAAACCAGAAAAAATATCTGAATTATGCATTTTTATATTCAACATTGAAACAATGATCATAGTTTTTCAACATGCAGTCAGATTCTCAGAGGATAATATGACTACAGACTGCATGTATGCCACCCCATGCAGCCATTGTAAAAAATATAAAGGAGAAACAGGCCACTACATTAAGATAAGACTGCAAGAACATCATAAAGCCGTAACATGAGGGGAAATAAAAAAATCAGGTGTAACTGACCACATATGAAGGGAAAAGGGAGATCAGTGTCCCCTGGTGGATGAGGTTGAAATAATAGACAGAGAATATCACTGGAAAATAAAAAAAAAAAAAATTAAAGAATCAGCACATATGCTAGGCCACAAAAATCTAAGTCAGCCAAACATAGAAATGAATACAATAGGGGAACCAGTAAGTGCTAGAGAAAAGCAATAATAATAACAAAATTACAATATGAGCTCTGATAAAAAAAAAAAAAAAAAAAAAGGATTACTGAGACATTAAATTTATGTCCTAAAAATTAATACCTCAAGGACAAATGGCCCAGTGGATAAAAGTGTTGGTTGGATCCAGTGACTTAACCCAAAGAATTATGAGTTCAAAGCCCGGCTACTGCAGTGATGAGTTAAAGGGAGATAACCGAGATATACGAAAGAGGCATGGCACATGGAACTAGACCAATCTACCCCTAGGGATAAAATAAAGGGTTCAGTTCAAAATTCCAATCACCTGAAGAAGGCTGGAGTGTACAACATCCAAAATGTGAATATGGCAATAAAGATGAAGACAACAGTCTGAACAATGTAAAAAATGTAAATAGTTTTTACTTAATAACAACATCACCTAACAATTCAAAATTAATAGAGAACTTTAAAAGATTTAAAACTTTAATAAGAAATGAAAAAAAATTAAGCCAATTCTTGTAAAAATTCATTATTCATCAAAAAAATATTTTTCTAAAGAAAATAGAGTCCTTCATATATCTTAATCATAAAAGCAATTAATAGCTTTTCTAATTCATTTTAATTTTTTTAAATTCTAATGCTGATTTAAATTCTCGAAGGAGCCCTGTTTTTAACTTAGTACCTCCAAAAATAAAAAACAAAAAATAACAGTACCTTTAAATACAACTATTATTTACTTGAAGTTTAAAATATCACAAAAATGCATATTTTAACCAGACAGTAACTGTTTATTTAAGGCATTCATGGGTTTGACAGCTTCATTACAGATTGATATTTATCTAATGTTATTCTAGGGGGCTTTAAGTGTTAAAAAAGTAATTGAATTAACATGAGTGCCTTCTATACATAATTTTTAAGTACTAAGTAATCTTAAAAATTTAAGAAAATATTATCTGTAATCTAATGTTTTATTGGATTTTAAATAGTAGCTGTAAATTTGCTCTTATTTTCTGATAATGTTATGTATGGTTGACCATGTATAGAAAATTGGCATGTTGTACACATAAAAAGGAAATTCAAATTCTTTTGAAACTTTTGGTGTGTGATGATTTGTACTAAGCTTTTCAATTTATTACTAGTAAATATAGTTTTCACTTAATAATATTATCTAAAAGGGACAAATTAAGAGAGAATTTTAAAAGATTAAAAATCTTAAAATTTAATAACTAATTCTAATTAAGATGTAAAAAAAAATCTTGGAAAATTTCACTATTCACCAAAATATTTCCAAACAGTGTCCTTATCTTATTTAAAAGCAATTAAAAGCTATTCTAATTAAATAATGTCTTAGTTTGATTGCATTTCTTATTTTATGATTCAGAGCAGATTTTCAGTAAATGAGTAACTGTTTGATAAAAAAAAATTTAGGAGTTAAATTTTCCAAGGAGTCCTGCTATTATTTAATTTCTGAAAATTTCATTAAGGGAGTAACAAATGTAAAAAATATATTTCTACAAAGATTTTCCAAAAAAAAAAAAAAATATTTAAAAATAATTTATTTGTGATAGTCCTGAAAGTCTGATTACAATCTGACAATTATTTGATTTTTGCAAGAATTTCTAAATCAACAAAGAAGCTAAAATTTCTTATACCAATGTTTAAAGTGAATTTTTAAAAGTGAAAAAGCATTCTTGAAGATTTCCTTTTAGCTTTAATTGAAAGCTAAATGATTAAATTTACTATTTCTGATGTATTTCAAATAGAAATTATATACATTGGAATCTCACTTCAGAAAGTCACATTCGGGAAATCTTGCAAGTGACCATTTTCTCACTTTTAAGAAATTTGTAAACAAAACAAAATTATCCGTTTTAAAAATCTTCCAAATATAAAATATTTGTGACACACCATTTGAGTAAAATTAGCAAATTTAAAGTTAAATTAATCTGATTTGAAACAAACATTACTTATTTATAGAATAAAAAGTAATATACAAACATTTCTTAATGATTGATGTGTCCTGTTTTTCTTGACTTCTTTATTGACGCATCAATAAGTTCTGAGGTGTTGACATAAATTTACAAAATCTAAGTGAATGCATTTTTGGGTGGGTTTTAACTACTTAGTAATTTTTACAAATTAACATATTTTCAACAATTATCTAATATTTTATTGATTTTTAGTTACATTTGAAGATGCTTTATGAAAAAATAATAAAATTGAAAATAATATAAAATTTTCTGAGATTAATTCTAAAATTTAATAACTGAGATGAAATACCCTAATAGAGGAAACTCAATAATTTATGAAAAGTTATGGTATTTTATTTATTATTAATTTATATTTTTTAATATATTTTTCATTTTATTCTTTATTATTAATTGTTATCTTGATGGCTATTTTATTATTAATTCCGTAATTGTTTAAACTTTTATTATTTTAGCCCAATACCCTAAACAATATTTAGAAGAAATTGCTGCTATGTGTAACAGTAAAAAGACTTTTGGGAATATTTTGTGGCACTAAAAAGCGTTGTTTTTGTCTTCTATTGCCTCTTCAATCGTCACCATTGCTGGGCTGATTTTCGAAATACAAGTCCTGCATTACATAGTGCCACCTTTGTATTTGTTCAATTGATAGTAGTCAGCTACATCATTGAGATATGAAATCGTATAAAATAGATTTACAAATTTAATGATGTCGTCGACGTATTCACAGTTGACACCATCAATTGTCCAAATATGTCTGACTGTACATCCAACTATGTGCCCAGTGAGTATTGTGAAAACTCTGGATACTCAAGAAGCAAGGAAGAAACTGACAAATCTTTGTTCTTTTAGATTTTACTGGATCAAGGCCCTTCTTTTTCACAGCTGAACATCCTTAGTCTTCATTCTCCTACCAATTTCTTCATTGACTTCTTGTTGCTGCATCTTATTCATTCCAGTCTTTTGTCTGCCATACATCAGTGCCAACTGTAGATGTTCCTGGAACTGCTCAGCATCCAGATCCTCAATGAATTTCCTTACTCGATTCCACTTGGCCTTGATGACATCACTTATGCTGGATACATAAGCATTAGGCACAAGCTTCTGTATTTGACAAAATTCAACAATGATGCTTTCAGCTAGCATGGTGTACTGCCTCACCAATGTTAAGATTGACTTGAAAGAAGCCTGAACTGAATGATTTTGCATACTGCCTGTTTAAAACTTCCACAGTCCCTTTCAAACAGGCAGTCATCATTTGTCGAAAAAAGAGTTTATTCGCTGTGACAATCAGTAGGGACTCTATCATTTTCTTTGGTAATGGATTTCCAAAGAAGTCCCCTGTGGAGACAAAAATAGATATGGGGTCCTCAGTGAGTACCTTCAAATTGTCAATGACCACTCTGACAATGTTCATTGTGTTGATGGGGTCATTCTGGGTATTTACACTGGTGAAGAAGGTACTCATCCAAGGCCCTGATAACATCTTCCCTATGATTTGCATCTCAATGATAGTGACTTTTTCTGTAAATATCTGCTACAATGTTGTGATGATCTTATTTGTGGATGAAAGTACCAAGGAAAATTGTTTGCATTGTTCAAAGATGGGAAAGTTGCACCTAGATGAAAAATTACATGCAACCAATTCCTTTACAATCTAGTGATATCGGACCATGGATGCACTTGTTGTTCAGCAAAGGTCCTCAATTTTGAAATAAGACCTAATTTATCACTATATCTAAGGGAATTCATGGCTATAAGAATTTGTCATGCTAGGCACCTCACTCACATTTGTAGCTCCCTTGCAATCCCCCAGGACCTTCCTCATCTTTGTTGCAAATGTTTCTAACAGATGCAAATTGCAGTACATCTCCACAAGTTTAGCCTGCCACCTTTTCCAATAACAAAACTGTTGAATAGTTGATGGGATTCTGGTCTGTTAAGCAGCATTTGCTTTTTGAAAGTATGAGTTTTAAACTCACACCAACACAACCAGGAGACAGTGAGCCTACTTTAGCTAAGTTGTTGATGCAGTCACAAACATGTTGCTTGTAGTCCATTGCAGTACCTCCAGGAAAACGTTCCAGCAATACAAGATGGGAGGATGATGGTATTGTTAATAACACACAGTTTATGTGGTTTCCATCTTGTGTCAAACAGTTGAAAATGAAAGTGCAGTTTTCTGCACATCTGAAAGGAAGCAAAGCTCCCTCACCATTCTTTAAACTATTGTGGAACTTTGAAAGAGCGATGTTCTAAGGACAATGTTTTCATAATAGATATTAACAGTCCAGAAACACGAGAAGCAGGAATACAATGGAGTTTCCTGCTAACGAAAGGATGGGAACTATATTTTTTTCTTTTGTAGTTCTAAAAGAATTACAAAAGAAAATTTTTTGTTTTTGTTTGTCAACTGTTTTCTAAGACTTATAATATTACTAGATTTGGATAAAGGAATGGCAGATGAACACTGGTTAGAAGTTTCACAAGACAGGGTAGAAGTTGCATCAGATAGGGTTGCAGTTTTAGCTGCATTGACAGGGTTGTAATTGCAACTGGGGTGGCAGTCAAAAAGGCAATGGAAGATGGGCCAGTAGCAGATTTAGCAACAGAATGAATCACCACTTTACATTTATTTTTTCAAATTTAGGGAAATTGCTTCCTACATTTCTTTATTTTGTGAAATGCAGAAAGTTTCCCAATTGAATTTATTGTAATATTAAGAAAACCATTTTTGGCATTCTTCAGGGTGGCCCATTCTGCTATCTTTGAAAATGATCCATACTTGTTAAGAATTTTCTCAAAAATATGGCCAGAAAGAATCTGCTCTCCACAATTTATACAGTTGTAATTTTTTAATGTATCTTCTGTTTTCACGATCTAAAAGTTAAAAAATTCAAATAAGCTAGAAAATTAACACATTGATTTGGAAAATTTTTTTTTATAATAATTAAAATATTCTGCAATCTTAATACTAAATAATTGCTAAAACATTTGCCAATTTTTTAAATAACGTTCAGTCAATCTTGCCACATTAAGCATACATATTTCCTATTTTCTTTAATACAAAAAGAATGTTGAAAAGTTTTCAACGCCAATTTTTTATAATGTTTTTAATGAAAACTATTCACAATTAGTTAAAATGAGAAAACTAATTCCAAACATGAATGAAATAAAGTATAAAAATAAGAACTTCAAATAAAAATTAAATAAGAAAGATTTAAATTAAAAAAGTAAAAATTATTTTTTAGTAGAATATGGGTTTTATCTCGAGGTTCTTAAGTTTATTAACTTAAACAAAAAATTACTTAATTAGTATGACCCAAACTAAAATAAATAAATAAAAATATTTAGTTAAATAGTAATTAAAAAAAGTAAAACTATCTTTAAAATTTTGAAGGGATTTGCAAAGATGTTAACGATGAAACAGAACTCAATAATGAAAGTGACAGAATTGCAAGGTGACAGATAGCTTTTAAATCATGTGACCTTTTAAGGATAATATCATGTATGGCCTACCAGAGTTACAAATTGGGAACGTTTATAAACTGAAAGAAATATTTTTTTAAATATTGGGTACAAACGACTGCTATGAGCTTTTCAATTTTTGAATGTAGTTTTCTCTTAATAACAGTATCACCTCACTGTCTTGAAGTAATGCAGAATTTTAAATGATTATTTTAATATTTAAACTAGCCAAGATATAACCCCCCCCCTCTCTAGAAATGTTTCCATGTGTCCCCACTTGCATGCATTATGCATTGGCATACTAAGCTACTCCCCACTCAACTTTTTTATGGAATGTCCTTTACAAATGTTCGATTGTTCTTAATAAAGGAATTCCATCAATACAACTTTCTTGTGGTCATTGCTCGGGGTTAAATTGTTTCAGTGTTTTAGATATTCAGTAAATTTCCTAGGGCTGAAATAACTTTCAAATAGTATAGCATTGCTCACAAATCTAAGAATCAAACAAAAACATGGATGAAGCGTCAAGTGCAAACGCATGTATGTTCCCCTCCTTCTTTGCATGTTTACTGTAAAGCTAGGGTTAATAAGAGGTTCTTTGAGAATTTTTCCCTTTTAACAATTCAATAATCCTTCTCAAATGTTTGCATCAAAGGTTGTTCGAATGCCAATTTAGGATGGAATCATATGAAAAAACTATTGACTTAGTTTATCACCAATTTCGTCCTTGTAACTGAAATAATCTAAACTGAATATTTACACAAGACAATTTGTGTGTCACATGTAATTTACATGGCAAATTTGTAAAGCATTGGATGAAAAAACAATGAGCTTTGGCCAAAAAACAGGATTTTTTAACAGTTTTTTGTGGTTATACACAGAGAAGTGAGCAGGATTAAAACCACCCTTATCTTATTTTTTGCATGATGGCAAATTTTTTGAAGCATGTTTGAAGAAAATCCGATAAAAATGAAGAAGTTATTCAAGTTTTTATTTTAAGTAGTATGAAAAATCAGATTTTTGCAATTTTTTGTGTGAAGCCAATGTCACAGGAAATCTATCAAACACTCTACATAAACCTCATATAGCATGAGCTATGTTTTGCATTTAAGTACAAAGAGCATCAACTCATCCAGTAAAAATTTTGTTCACATGTAACTTTGCCTTGGTTTTTGCAAAAAGTAGTACCCACCTTCAGTTTTATCAATTTTTCTTCCAAACCTGGGGCGCCTAGAGACTGAAAAGCTGGTCTTGAGCTAACTTTGTAAATTTGCAAAATGTGTGTACAATTTCATTGAAATCAGTCAAGAAATATGGACATGCATATGATAAATAGCATACACACAAACATCTTATTTTATAGATATTATTTAATTAAAATTTTTAAAAAAATGAAAACAATTCTTGTAAAATTAATTATTCATCAAAAAAAATTTTCTTCTTTAGACAATAGTGTCCTTAACAAATCTTATTTTTAAAAGCAATTAAACACTTTTCTAATTAAATAATGTCATAGTTTTATTGCATTTTTTATTTTGCAATTCAGAGCAGATTTTCGGTGAATGGGTCAACTGTTTTGCAAAAAAAAAAAATCGATGATTTACATTCTCCAAGGTGTACGGCTTTTTTAACTAATAAAAAAAAAAATTGAATTTCTCAAAATTTCATGAAATTAAAAAAGTTTACCAAGATTTTCTAAAAAAAAAAAAAAAAAAAAAAACTAAAAATAACTTCATTCATTTCTGAATATGTCCTTAAAGTTTTATTAAAATCCGACAATTATTTGAATTTTGCAAGAATTTCCAAATCAATATGTTTTCAACGGAAAAAAATCAGAAATACTATTTTTACGTTTTTACTTCAACTGCGGAGGAAAAAAAAAAAGAAGGATTTTTAACCAAAATTTTGAACGTGCTGAGAAAGGATTAAGAATTTAATAAAATAATTAAAAAAATTTTGGTCTTTCCTCTTTATAAGAACAAATATTTTCACGATAAAACTTTGTTTTTATCAAGTTTTAGGGGCATTTTTTCATCATGCCATGCTGTTTTTTTTTGTTTTTTTTTTTTTTAAAGTTTGGAGGCATCACCATAGCGATACTTACGGTTTTTTTAAATTATTTTTTTTATTAGCATAAAATTAATTTAAACTAAAATAAAAGCTTAAAGAAAGATTTTTCATTTTTAAAGCTTAATTTTAAAACCCTAGGTATCGCTTTTTTTTTCTTTTTAGGTACACCTATCTTTTATTGAACTAAAAAACGGAAGGCTAAAAAAATGGCAATAATCAACCATGAATAACAATTTCAAAACAGAGCTCCTTCCAGTTAATTTAAAAATCAGTTTCGAAATACAATTTGCTTATTGGAAATATTAAAATTAAAAATCTATTAGCTTGAAATTAAAACTAAAATAAAAGCTCCAAGGAAGATTTTTCATTTTTAAAATTAATATTTAATTCTTAAACCTTAGGTATTGTTTTTTTTTTTTAGGTAAAATAAAAATAAAAACGTCTCGCAATGCCATTTTTAAATTGAGGGTAAAAAAAACATTATTAAAAATTAAAAGATTAATAATTGTCATTCTTTAAAAACTAAAAAAAAAGTATCATCGATTCTCTTACAAATATACATTTTTTTTTCTCTTTGCCAAAATGCCGATGTAAATAAAAACATGAAACGCTTTAGTTTCTGTTTACTCACTTCTTTTTGCTTGCCTTCGTCTTATTTTTCTCCCGTGGGGCAAATTAATATTATGGGGTGGGGGGAAAAAAATAAATAAAAAGAAGAAGAACGATAGAATTTTAAAATCTTCTGGATTAAATTATTAATTTTTCTTTAAGATAAAAAAAAAAAAAAAAATCTTGCTTGGAAACAGAAAAAGTTTGAAGAGTTAATGTCAAGGGAGATATTCATATTAATCAATTATCTCCCTTGACGTTGTAGTTTTTTATTTTACTTTTGAGATAAAAAAAAAAAAAACTGAACATCCATTCAATTCAATGGAGTTCTTAAATCTATAATTAGTTTTTCTTTTCTTATTTTAAGATACAATAAATGAATAATTTTTTAAGCTGATAATTTACAAATGCAAAAATCGTAAAAACAATTTTTTATTCTTATTTTACAGTATATTCCACAGACCATTTTCATGCACAGTGTTCCATACATTTGACTTTGTGACAAACTGGGTTAGTCGTGAGTGTGAAATAATAATCTGTCTTTGCTGGACAGGTGGGACTTGCAGAGTCAAACAGGAACTACTGAAGTGGGTGGGGTGATCGGGAATAGATGGTGGAAGAGGCTTAAGGATAGGATTAGGTCCTTCACCACCGAATTTAGCCAATGGCTCACACTAGATAAGGCTAACAAAATGGAGGTTCCAGGGCAGAGGCTGGGGGAGGATCCCCTACAGATAGGCCTAACTAGCAAGGCTCTTGAACGTGCAGGGTCAGGTACATTATTTCAATACCTAAAAATAGTTTGGTCAAATCTGTGCAAAAAGTGGATCACAGAACACTTTCAACTTCATACACTTCCAAAAAATCTCAAGCCCTCATTGGTTAATAAATATACAAGTAGGTGTGACTACATTATTTGGACTATTGTCCTTATCTTTGTTGTCATATTTATCAATAAATATACAAGTAGGTGTGACTACATTATTTACATTATTCAGACTAGTCCTCATCTTTGTCGCCATATTTATTACAACGTTTTGGCTGTTGTACGCTCCGGCCTTCTTCGGTTGGAATGTCGAACTAAACCCTTTATTTTGCTCACCGGGGTAGACTGTTCTAGTTCCACATGCCATGTTTGATGGATGTCAGTTATCAGTTAACTCCTGTTAATTTCCCTCTGAAAGTTTTCCACTGCCTTAACAGGGTATTGAACTCACACTCTTTGGGTCCTGTCACTGGATCTAACCAACACCTTTATCCACTGTGTCCTTGAGGACATCTGGGTATGAACTTCTGGGTATTATAAACCTAATGTCTTCAGCAACCATTTTTACCAGTGCTCATATTGCAATTTTGCTGTTATCATTGAATGTTTTTACCAGAGCTCATATTGCAACTATGTTGTTATCATTGCTTTTCTCTGGCACACCTTATTACTGGTTCCCATATTGTATTTATTTCTATGCTTGGTCAGCTCAGGAGATTTTTGTGGCCTAGCATATGTGCTGATTCCTTAAGTTTATGAATTTTCTAATGGTCTTCCTTGTTAATGATCTCAACATGATCCCACAGAACTCCCTTCTCTCTCCATATGTGGTCAGCCACGTCTGATTTTTCTACTTCCCTTCATGTTACAGTTTTCTGGTGTTCTTGAAGCCTTACCTTGAGAGGGTGGCCTGTCCTCCTTTATATTCCTTTCTGCAGCTGCATGGGATAGCGTACACACAGTCTTTAGTCATGTTCTCCTCTATAGGGGGGGGTTACTCGGGAGAGATATCTGCGAAGTGTCGTCAAGCTTTTGAAGGTTGTCCTGATGTTATATGGACCGCAGATCCTTTGTATTTTCTCTGATAACCCCTTCACATAAGGCAGGCAGACTGTTTTCTGAGTGTTGTTATCTTCCTCCTCTTGTACCTGGCTATCCCAGTTTTGGGGGGCTGCTGCCATGTACCCAGGGTAGTTGTTACGTTTTAGGGTACTACTTATACTGACCAATTCGAAAAACGGCTGAAACGTTGTGATAAATATGGCAACAAAGATGAGGACAATAGTCCGAATAATGTACATAATACCTCATCTCAGAAATATAGACAGACTCTAGGTGTGACTAATTTTTACAGCTCGTGATTGAAATTCAAGTTTGCGCCAAGTCTCTGTGAGCCACCCAAAGTAAATAAAAACAGAAATTCATTCATAATTGTGACATCAAACAAATTGCAACTAAACTTCACGTCACACAATCTTAAGTTTTTCGTCCATACGTACATTATACAAACTTAACAATATTCACACATCACTCACAAAAAATCACCAGTGAACTCTATTCCCATTCACTCACCAAATTCCTTACGCAGAAGTTAAACAAATTCCTGCTAACAAATCAACTTTATTTCTCAACATTCAAGAACATTGTATTACACAAAACAATCAAAGGTAGATAACTTCTTTGATTACAAAATTGCATTCAACTTTACAAACATTTACTACTTACATGAACAGTAAATTCTTAAATGTAAATTTTTCTCTAGCAATTAATTTACAGAATCTTCAATAACAGATTCTAACATTCTTTAAAATCAGAACTCATTAACAAAATTTAATCTTTCACAAAACTTTAGTTCAACATAAATTAAACTAACAAGATTTCACCTAAAAAAATATTCTCATTACAAAAATATATTGAAAATGACTTGTTATTCAAATATTTGCTTTTTGTCTTTTATCACAAATGTTTCTCGTTGTTTTTGCATTTTGCTTAACATATTCGTAGAGTAAAAAATTCTGTTGATTGATTCGGACTGTCAACAAATAAATAAATGATAACCACCATACTTTACACGACAAGGTAATTAGGTATAAATTAAGCAAGATGTCTTCCAAAGCTATAAATATGGGCACAGAATTGCACAAGGAAAAGATCAGTCAAAGTTATGGTCATTACATTTGAGAGGTCAAGACCCTGGAGGGGCATACTCAACGGTCGACTGACGATGTCTGTGACGTGTTTTGGTGGCATTTTGAGAGCTGGTTTACCAAGGGGCCTGGTCTCTGTAAGGAATAATTTTCTTTTGCAGCTATTTGGCCGACTTTCCTTGTCTTTTGCTGAAGTGGCTTGCTTACGTGACATTGAAGGTCTGCCAGGAACTGATAGCTCAGGGAAAAAAATCTCTGACTGATGCCAAATCAGTTAGGTTTTGATCCTGGCTTGAGGCAATTGGACATCTAGCCACACTGATGAGCTGTGATACAGTGAAACAGTCTGTGGATGACACATATTTCAGCAATATCTAACCTTTGTACCTGCAGAAAATGGAGTCTCAATAAGATGGTTTTTTTTCACTTGATACTGCTATTATAGTAACTACTGTCACTCCTCCACAATGTTGTTTTAAAAAGCAATGATTAGAATTTTAATAAAACCCTTATATATGAAAGTGAATATATACATTTTCTTTCTTGAGAATTCACAACAAAAATAATATACACTATTTATTTACAAGATTCTTTATTGGAATGGTTGACAAAACATCAGCCAACTGTCAAAATGTCAGCCAATTGATTCACACTTTATAAAATGGTAAATAAGGATTTCCTTTTAGTTGGTTCACATATTTTAATAATTTAGTAAATGTTTATAAATTTATGAATAAAAAATTGTCTACATATTTATTTCCTTATAAATTGGTAAATGATAAATATTACATTAAATCAGTATGGTTTCTTTTATTTTACGGCATATCAACCTCATTGGGTTATTTAATGCCGACAATTTTTATTGTTGATAATATTTTTTTTTTCAAAAATCTATTTCTGATAATATTTTTCCTTCAAATATGTATCGCTAGTAATATTTTTTTCTGAAAAATGTATAGCTGGTAATATTTTTTTTTTCAGCTGGTAATATTTTTCAAAAATATATTGCTGGTAATAATTTTTTACGAAATATTTCTGGTATTAAAACCTAATTTTACACTTTCATGGTGTTTTGACCCCCAACATGGGGGTTAACTACTTTCCCATAGCTGGGAACCCAACAGGCACCATTACCCCAGGTCAGGGTGGACCCGGGAACACCAGCAATCAAGAGGCAGTTCCATGCTTCTCAAAACCTCTTGATCAGAGGCCTTGCTGTTGGATGTAACATTACATTAGTCTTAATGCGATTATATTAGTTTTTAGAATGTTATAAATATAATATTATTCTTGTAAATAAACAATCTAACAAAGTGTCTAGTATTTTTGTTGTAAATTCTCAAGAACCAAAAAACTAATTTATAAATTCACTTTCATCATATGTTTAGGTTTTATTACAATTCTAAGCATCACTTTTTAAATGAATAAAGATTGAAGTTTGTTAAAACAATGGTGATGTCAAGGGAAAAACTTTGAAACACTGCCCATAGATCTTTCTCATATTAAAACTCTTCTCAGTTTAGTATATGCCTCTGTTAGTCTGTGGTTAGTTGTGTAGATATATTCTTGGTGATGTATTTAGCAGAAACATCGAACATAAAAAATGAACTGTGGTGAAAGGTATAATATATAATATATTTTTATTTATTTACTTTAGAGTTAGCACTTTGATATTTGGTGTAACAAAATTTTTGTTCATAAGGCTGATATTGGTAGTAGTTTAAAAAAGTCTGGTTGTGGTAGTTTTGAAGTTAGACTATGCTAGGGATAATAATAATATTAGAAATAGGTCAATCCACTGTGTTTTTCTTGGCCCTAAGCAGGGCAGAAATATCATTAGCAGATGACCTCTTAACTCCTTCTTTACACGTCATGCATGGCTGGTTTCTCTGGCAGTCACATCTCTTAAGTGTAAGTTTATATGCTTTTGACCAGGCTCCAACTCTGGCATGAACCTTGATTTCAGGCAACATCAAAAGTCTCTTTCTGTTAATACTTTTGATTGGTCCAAATAATTTTATTTTCTGGCATTCCTTTCTGTTTTTTAGCAGAAGTTTTGTGCTGCATCTCCCTGATTTTTGGTAATTTTCCGTCGCTAATGGGCAGGCCCTGATCCTGCGAACTTCTGGCATTTTTAGGCCAGGTTCAGTCTTTTCTTCTTCTTCCTCTTTTTATTTGAGGGTTGCCTTCTCATTAGTTGAGAGAGAAGTATATAGAAAGAAGTTTAGAGAGAGAAAAAAAGAAAGAAAGAGATAAGGGATTTAAAGGAAAATGTAAATGCTTTATTTTAAATGTCAATACATCAGCAGTTGACCGAGAGAAGCAAAATTGCTTACCTGAAAGAAGACCCTGGAATGTGAGATGCTTAACCAATTCAGACTTAATTAGAACCTATAGTACTTAGCCAGAAAGAGGTAAAATGCTAATAGGCTGATAAAAGCATCAGACAGTTCGCCTGAGTTCTTAAAGAAATAGAAGAGGGTTTCAAACAAACAGGAAAGTAAGAAGCAGCAAAACATTTATTGTAGAATTTAGAGAGAACAGGAGACAGTTCAGGAGAACATTTCTTAAGGACTATTCCAGGGATGCCATCAAGTTCACATGCTCTGTGAGGATCCAGCTTAGAAATGATAGCAGAAACTATGGACGGAGTTATATGCATATCACCGAAAAGAGATGCAATTATAAATGGAAAATCAGGCAAAGGTACTCCAGGTGAGTCAAGAGTAAAATTTGAAGAGAATTTATGAGCAAAACATTCTGCTTTATCAGCAGATGTTAACACCCTGAATTGAGTGAAGACAGGATGAGTAGAAAATTTACTCTTATTTAACACACTATTACAGAACTGCCAGTAGTCACTTGTTAGAGGCTATACAGTACCTCATTCAATCAGCAAATAAAGATTTAATCACTTTGAGGACATGTTTAGAATTATTTCAAACAGTCACAAATAGGCATCTGTTGTGATTGAATTTATCATGCTAGAACACCTGGAGAAAATGATTACTGTGGGCTGTAGTAGCTGAACAGGCCAGTTTGAACCAAAGAGAAGACTGTAGTTTCACCTGATATTTGTGAGAAGATACAAAAGCATAAATGCGAGCTTTAATCCAAGAAGAAACCTCTGTGGCAAAAGAAAGGTTAAGAATATCAATCTAAGGGTTGTCTTGAATAAAGTCACGAAATGAATCCCAATTAGTATGTAGTAGTAGAAAGAAGTCTTGTGAATATGGGGTTCCTTTCTAATAGATGACTCAAAAGAAATATCAACAGATACAACAGCATGGTCCAAATTGCCAAGAGGATAGAGTTGTGATGCTTAACAATAGTTAGGAAAGGAGGTAAAGAACAAATCAAATAAAGAATGCAGATGAATGTATAGAGAATGTCATTTCTATACTATCAGAATATTTGTTTAATATATGATGAGTTAGAAGCCATTGTTAAAGTGCAAGATAAATAACATGATCAGAATTAATAAAATTTGCAATGAATAGAAAAAAGGTCAAAAAGATGAAAGAGCTACAACCATGAAAGCAAGCAAACAATATAGTTAAAGCAAATCAAAATCTGTAAAAAGGCCAAAGAATTCACAAACTAGGAGTTAGTGTTTGTACACTAAAGCAAGGTCGACCAAGCGAACACAGTATGTCTGTCTAGTAGTTAAGGCAGATCTGGACTTAGTCATATCAAAACACAAGCTGTCCCATTTTATTGGCTAAGAGAAATATCCCAGCATGCATTCTGTGTCCTTCTGACTATAATAGGGGGAGGGAGAAATCTTTTGCAATCATTCTTTTTGTGAAATCAACAATATATTCGCATCCTGAGAAGAGTGATGAAGAGAAAAGAGATTGCTAACAGAGTGCAATAATGAAAGTCGAAAGCACATAAAATAATCATCTGGGGACTCAAGAGCCAATTCCTTTGTAATTGAGAGATTTTCCCAAATATAAGCACTGAGGCTATACATATGTATGCTAGAATCTTTTTGGCAATGAGGAAGATAGCCTGGAACAGAAAATTCATTGGTAGCAATAGAATTTAAATTAATTTTGCAAAATGTGAAAATATCTGGAGACCATTTCAAGAGAAAAGATTGTACACTATGAAAATTGAAACAAATTCCGTGAATAATGGAGAAAGGCTGAGATGGCACGTGATTTTTTGTTTACCAGTTTATATGTATTTCTCTTCATTGTATCTGCTTTTTGATTAGTGCTACTGCTGCTTGTCATTCTTTTCCTTTCAACTACAAATTCAATGAGTGCGAACTAGTTTATCTTTGATGGAGATGTTTACTTGTCTCTGATGCCTTTTATCTTTGCTTTTCCTCTTGTAGGGTAGCAGTGAGAAGACATGCCTTCACATACTTTCTCATCACCTAGATGAGAAAATACAAAAGCAACTACAAGGTCATGACAAACCAGTTCACAATAATTGTCAAATATTAAGGACAACTAAACCCCACCCCACAAAAAAACCCATTTTTCTTAAAGGGCAAGTCCAGCTTTTAAAAGAAAACCAGATTTCTGGTTGGTTGGTTGGGTTTTATGGCATATCAACCACTGTAGGTCATTTAATGGCAAGTTATATATATATATATATATACACACACATATATACCTTTATATATATTAAATATACAGTACTATTAAACATATAGCTGGCAACATTATTTTTTCAAAAAAACGTATAGCTGGCAACATTATTGTTTCAAAAAAACGTATAGCTGGCAACATTATTGTTCCGAAAACATTATCTGAGGCCTTGCTGTTGGACGTAGTTTATCGTCATACCCAGGACGCCAGATTTCTAGGATTTGGCATTTTGACTTTCATGGGATGTGTGGACAGCCCATTTTAGAAAATTCCAAGAATTTTCAAGGAGCTTTTAATGCTTTTCCAAGACTTTTCAAGCCCTGGTAAAGACCCTGTCACTTTTCCAGGACTTTTCAAGGTTTCCATTATCTGTACTAAGCTGCTAACATATGTGCTAATTCTTTCAGATGTGTAACCCATCTGGAGCTGCTCATTATTTATACTGATGAAGCAACTATTTGCTCCAGTTTTAATAGTAAGTCTGATCAGTTTGATAAGGTCAAATTGGCAGCTGAACTCAAAAATAAGCTATAATCTGTTAACTGAGTCAAGGAGTGGTATGTTAATTTTAACACCTCCAAAATGGAACCGCTCCTTTTTAATTGAGAGAACTCTTTTTGCCTTCTATCAGCATGGCAGATGCTAACCTCCAGGAGAGTGATTCATTGCACCTTTTAAAGCTTTTTTTTTTCCACTGACAAGAATTGGAAAGATTATATTGAATCAACTCCCAACTCTGCTGCCAGCAAAGTTGGTTTGCTGTGTTGTACGAAACAATTTTTCTTGCTAGATTCTATTTTGCAGATTTGGAAGCCTAAGGTTTGTGTTTTTTTTTTTTACAAATTAAATTTGTGTTTATTTGTGAACAAAGAACTCTAGACACTGTTATATATTTACTTCATTTTGTTGTCTGATTTGTTTTCCTTCGGACAATACAGTATTAGAAATAAAAGGAAGGAACGATGTAATTTTAAAAATAAACAAAACTTCTCGTTTTAATATTCCTGAAAATAAAACAACTTTTGTTTCACTTGTAAAGAGTGATATTCAAGGGAGATAAGTCAAGAAACTGGAGTCCTTAAATCCAACAAGTGAATTTTTTCATCCCCCTTCTCTCTTTATTAATTAAAAATTGTATTTTATTTTATAGGATACAAATCCTATATTCCAACAAATGACTAAAAAAACACAAAGTAGATTTGCACACCCGCAAAATCGGATCAGAACGACCAAAAACAGATTTCACAATAAGGTGTGAAATTAATTTTCTGACCAATGAAAGGAGGCGATTTGCTAAACCAAAAAAAAGATAACGAGCCAGTGTGAAAAAAAAGTCAACAATAAATACGTAGTTTTCAAGTCAGTCGCCAGTCAGTCAGTCAGAGAAGGGCGCAAAAGATCACAGAAGATTGACAGTAAATTTCATCACTGACTCAAACTTACACAAAGAGCCGAAAAGTGGAGTAGGAAGGAACAACAACAACAAATTTACAACTGACTTCAAAACAATTCATAAGTACATTTTCCTTTTATCTTTATTCCTCATTCACACTCTTTTTCAACTTAAATTGCTCGCCCCTTTTTCATTTTACAACTATACAAAACAAAAGAAACAGACATTATTCTGCTACTCTGTTAAAAGACAGCAAACACAGACATTTTTATCAAAATCACAATTTTGCTTAAACGAACTAAAACATTAATCTTTTTTACCCTATTCACAAGATAATAAATATACAATGTTCTATTTTTTATAAACGTTCCTTATGTTGTTTCTTCTTGAAATTTGCCTTGTATTTTGTGGGCAGGGTATCCCGTATTAAATTCTCCTTTAATCCGGGTACGCTGAACCCCACAATTTAAAGCTTTTAATGCTAGAAGAGAAAAGAATTCATGAAGAAGAAAATGAATTGAATGAGCACTTACTGATAGTTTTCCACAATAAAACCCAGAAATTAATTAAAAGATAATTAATTTCTGGGTTTTATTGTGGAAAACTATTTTGGGAATCCTCTTATTTCTATGAGGGGGCATGGTGGAGTAATGGATAGCGGCTTGGACTGAGGAATCGGAGAGCAAAGTTCGAATTCCAGTTGAATCCATTACATTTACCTATGTGCTAATATGCTTGGAAAAGGTATGAATCCTCTTCTCCCCACCACCCAGCTATGGGTAAATAGCAGGACAGACCGGGTTCTATAGCCTTGGACTGCAATTGGTCTACTGCAGAAAGAAATGGCAACCTACTGCAAGAAAAAAAAAGATACATGAGCGCCTAAGCATGCATCACACATGGCACATAACTGACTTTATTTCTACGCTAGTAATAATATAATATTGTCTGGTTACTTGTTCTACATACACCTGTGCGTTAGAGTGGCTATGGTCTGTAGAATAACAATAATAAACAGCACTTACTGGCGTAAAAGTCCCAGCTAGCGTCCAGCTGGCAGACAAAAATAAAGCAGGTTGTAACTCAATACAAACCCTGCAAACTAACTGATGAATCAAGCTGGTATTTATATAGAAATACCTCCACTCAGGTACCAGCAGCCAATCACAGCCCAAGCAATGGCCTATCCCACTTTAGCACAATGAGATGCTCCATGGCACCATAAATAGCTCTCTTTCTAAAGGGTGGATTATTATTCACTTAGCTTGCTCCACAACTGAGTGTTTATCTCTACCACGTGATTTTTCTACAAGGTCCTCTTTCAGATGCCTGCAAAGGCATTTTTTGTGTTTTTCCAACACCCACAAAGCCAACTGAGGTTTATACTGCAAATAAACTGAACAGACCTTAGTTACTGTTTCTGGAAGAGAGTACATAATTTGACATGGTCAACAGTTAAACAAGGCCAGTACATGATTCCTGACTTTGAACACAACCACCAATAGCTTCTGAGCAATTTTGTCTACCCAATTTCACTCACAAAGCTTTGGTAAACCCATGGGATGGGTCCCAGACACTTCCCAATCATGCTGCATGTTGGGAAAGTCTTCAAACATTAAGAAGTTCCTTGCCTGACAAAACTGACCATGATGAGATTTGAACATTGGTCCCATGGCAGGAATGTTAATGTTATAACTACACTGAAGATTTATATTTGATAATAAATATTGTCTTTGATTATATTAAGGTGCCAATGAGATGTATTGCCTTCCAGCTCAAAAGGTTCTCTTGTGGATAGTTTTCATAGTTTTTTATAAAATAGTAAATAATAAATATTGCATTGTACTTTACATATTTTGATAATTTTATATAAATTTTTTAATTAAATGAATTAAAATTTATTTCTTTATAAAATGGTAAATAATAAATATTGCATTGTGCACGATTCACATATATTTATAATCTTGGAAATTAATGTTGTTAAGGGAATCAAAAATACATACAATAATAATGGGGGTCAAGCAACACATACTTTTGCAGGCATGAGGGTTAAACATTGCCAAAAAATCATTCTTGTAAGAGTGTGTTTATCTTTTAAAAAGACTTTAAATTATCAAAGTATGTAAACTACAAGGCAATATTATTTACAATTTCATAAATAACTTATGAAAACTATTTTAGTGAATTTAATTAGCAAGCAATAAAACAAATGTCCAGAAAAATAATTTTTTCAAAATTTATAATTACTTATTTGTCATTATGCGTTTATTTAACGTTTCTTGTTCAGAGATGTTTTTAAAAATTAATGAATAAAAAAAATGTTTTCATATTTATTTCTTTATAAAACGGCAAATAATAAATATTTCATAATTTGGTTAATATATTTTTATAATCTTGTAAATATAAAATTATTCTTGTAAATAAGCAACCTAATACTAGCAGTAGAGCCCGGCGTTGCCCGGGGATGTAACAGTAAGAGATAGATCAAGTATCGCCAAAAAAAAAGTGAAGTTTTGCTGAAATCGGTTGAAAAATGTAGGAAATCCGATCCCATATATAAATGAACAGACACACACACACACACACAAACAACCTGGGTTTTATAATAAGTATAACTCGATATGAGTAGTCCGCCTTTCATTGTCGTGATGGCTCTTAATCGTGTTTTCAAATTGATTTTGTGCAAAAACAACTGTGTTTTTCCAATTTTTGGCGCTGTCAGAACCACCGCAAGGTAATTTTACATAGTCCTGTGAAGTTTTGTTGAAATTGGTTGAAAAATGTAGGAAATCCGATCCAATATATAAACGTACACACACACACACAACCTGGGTTTTATAATAAGTATGATTTAATACCCTTATTGATTCTCAAGAATAAAAAGCTGTATAAATCTACTTACATATGTTTGGATTTTATTTAAATTTTAATTGCCACTTTTTAAAACAATAAAGATTGCTGAGGGTTGTGAAGGAAGTTTACAGTATGAGCGGTATCAAGAGAATAACCATCCTTTGAACACAGTTTTTTTTTTGTGGGCATGATGGTTAAACATTGCCAATTATTTTTTTTATTTTTATTTTTACATATATTTGAATTTTGGAATCTCTGAAAATTCTGAGCCACTCAGTTGATATGAATATACTTTCTCTCCAATGTGAGATTTGGATTTTAAGTGTGAAGATGTTAAACTACACACCTCACAATAATATGGCTTCTATTCCATGTGTTCGTATATGATTTTTTAAATGTATTTTCTGTGAAAAGGCTGCATCACACACTTCACATGAATATGGTTTCTCTCCAGTGTGTGTTCGCATGTGATATGTTAAAACTGAACTCTGTGAAAATGCTGCTCCACAGACTTCACATGAATATGGTTTCTCACCAGTGTGTGTTCGCATATGACATTTTAAAGTTGACTTCTGGGAAAATGTCAGTTTGCACATCTCACATGAATATGGTTTTTCTCCAGTGTGTGTATGCATGTGTCGTTTTAAATCTGACTTTCGTGCAAATGCTGAATCACATATATCACATAAATATGGTTTTTCTCCAGTGTGTATTTGCATGTGAGTTTTTAAATGTGACTTCTGTGAAAATGCTAAACCACACACTTCACATGTACATGGTCTCTCTCCAGTATGTGTCCGCATGTGAGTGTTTAAACTTGAAGTTCTTGAAAATGTTGACCCACACACTTTACATGAATATGGTTTCTCACCAGTATGTGTTTGCATGTGTCTTTTTAGAAATGATTTTTGTGAAAATGCATAACTGCATATTTCACATGAATAGGGTTTCTCACCAGTATGTATTTGTACATGTCTTTTTAAAAGTGACCTTTGTGAAAATGATGAACCACATACTTCACATGAAAATGGTTTCTCTTTGGTGCATCTTTGAATATGAGCTTCTACATGTGAACTCTTTGAATAGCCCAATCCATGCTCTTTATATGAAGAAGGTTTCTTTTTAATGTCTGTTTGCATGTCTAGATTTCCATTAGAACATTTTTTAATGGACATACTGATGCAGATTATAAAAATATAGCTTTTCTAAAATATTTTTCATATAAGCAGTGAAAATACATATCACATCTCAAAAGAATTATGTCCTTGCTGTAGGTTTTGTTTATTTGTTGTTTCATAAAACAAAATTTTTTTGATCAGTTTTTCTATAGATTGTTAACACATAACAATCAGATTTGTTTCCGCCAATATTTGAAATCTGTAAAAAAAAAAAAAAAAAAAAAAAAAAAAAAAGAGACATTATTATAAGCCTGAATTATTTAGCATTAGAAATTTGTATTAATTCAGTTTGGCATTTCATTGAATTTCATTATGTCTCAATATACATGCAATGTCTACACAACCAATGAAAACAACATTATTTACATTATTCAGACTATTGTCCTCATCTTTGTCACCATATTTATTACAATGTTTCGGCCATTGTATGCTCCGGCCTTCTTCAGGTGGTTGGAATGTCAAACTGAATCCTTTATTTCGCTCACTGGGGTAGACTATTCTAGTTCCACATGTCATGTTTAATGGATGTCAGTTATCAGTTATCTCCTATTAATTTCCCTCTGAAAGTTCTCTACTGCCTTAACCAGGTATTGAAGTCATACTCTTTGGGTCCTGTTACTGGATCTAACCAACACCTTTATCCACTGTGCCATGTGTCCTTGATAACTGATATCCATTAAACATGGCATGTGGAACTAGAACAGTCTACCCCAGTGAGCAAAATAAAGGGTTCAGTTCAACATTCCAACCACCTGAAGAAAGCAGGAGCATACAATGGCCAAAACGTTGTAATAAATATGGCAACAAAGATGAGGACAATAGTCCGAATAATGTAAATAATGTACATAATACCTCATCTCAGAAATATAGACAGATACAATGAAAACAAATACAGTATTGAATTTAAAAACTGCAAACCATTCCACTCCAAATTTGTGATAAAGCTAAATAAATAGCAAGACATGAAAACATTTTGTATGTGAATACAATTCTTACTTTGTGAACTTTTCCCTTATTACTAATGTTTTGCATAGTTTTGTCTAATCTATATATATTGCTTGCTTAGTATTATTTTGCTCTGTTCAAATTTGTCAATTCTGTTTGTTGTGCATTTTACCAATTACACTTAACCAAAGCTAATTACTCCACAATCATTATGTTAGTTAATAATAAGTGTAGAAACTTGTCTGTGGTTCAATGCATGGAAAATTTGGAGCCTTAAACCTAACTTGCCTGCTGATGAGTGCCACTCTTGAAGACCTGCTGTCATTTGCCTTTCTTTATTAACAGCTGTTATATTATATTTCTATACTAGGTCCTGATAGCCTAGTATATGTGCCTATTCTTTCAGATGTCTAACTCTCCAATGTTCTTCCTTGTCCAATATTTTCCCTTCATTCCAAAGGGGCTGATGATTATTTCTTTCATATATGATCAACTATGACTGATTTCCTTGACTCATCTATCACTACAGCTTTTCAATATCCCCCAGGCTCACTTTTAGGGGACAGCTTGTCTCAGCTTTATATTCTTTGCCCTACCTACAAGGAATCATGTACACACATTTTTGTTCATGTTCTCCCTCATGTTAGATTTTACTCAGTAGAGATTTCTCCAAAGAGTGAAGCTGCTTTTGTATGGATCAAAGATCGCAATCTTTTCCAATAAGCCCTTGAAAAAAAGCAGACAGTTATCTAGTTTTTCTTTTGTTTTGAACTGGATTTAAGGTCTTATTGAGTTCATTTGGTCTAGCACTATCTGTACAGCTTCCTGGTGAGGCCAGATTATGAAGGTGTCATATATATATATATATATATCTCAGCCATACTCTTGGCTTCAGTGGTACCATTTCTAAAGCCATTTACTCAAAGTATTTCATGAATATGTCAGCTATCACTGGTGACAACAGTGAACCCATAACCAGGCCTCCCAAAGAATGTTGTCTGTATACTGAATGTCAACATTTCCATCATATTATGTATTGGAATGTTAATATGTTCTCCAAGAGAGAGGTCTGATTCCAATTGATTTTGAGCAACTGTGAAGGCCTTATCTATATAAACTCTGGTGAACAGGCTTACCACATCCAAGCTTACCATCCAATTGGATGGTAGTCCCTTGGATAAATTCCACACAGTGTTCTGGGTTCCTAACATATGACGAAGACTTCCCTACTTGTGGGTTGATTATCTACTATCTATATTTCTCATGTTGTCTGTCTGTGTGTCTGTCGTGGGCGTTGTTACCTCGCCCAGGCCGCATTCTCACCCGATTTCTATCGGTTTTCACCACAAGTTTGCAAATGGCTGCCTTAAGGACATGGCCGGACCCGATTTTTCAGTTCGGACTCAGGTTCCAAAAAATCGATAATCGAAAAAAATCTGCTTACAGAAGGAATTTTGTATTTCAACCAAATTTGACACCCTCTTAGAGTCTACCTTTAGAAGTGTTGTCCAAGTTTCATGACCACGGACCCCTAAACAGTGCGGAAAATCGATAAAACCCAAACGCCCGTCGCCCAGATTGCACCTGAACCGCATATCGGTTTTTAGCGAAAATCGATCGGATTTATGAGGAGGCCAGTGGGAGTCACCATGTGAAGTTTCAACTCTGGCGCCCCCGCAAACAGAGTGCAAATGGACAATCGGTCAACCCCTTAAAAATGTTTTTTCGGTTGGGTATTTCCTAAATGCAGATTAATTTAAGGTCACATTATGCGCGGGAAGAAACAGGTTAGTGCGTGCAGTGCTGTATGAGTCGTACGATTTTTGAATCAAGCACGGGCAACGCCGGGCCATGCTTCTAGTATCTACTAAGAATCTTCTTAGTAGGTGTCATGTTAAGACCCTGCATACTATAGCTCTCAGTGGAATACATTGTGAATCTTGGGAAGACCATACATACGGCAGCTTGGTGTAATTTTGAGTTAGCTGTCTATATTTAATCAGTGTGAAGTAGTCATTGTTCTTATTTAGGATCTGTGACAGCCTCCTCTTAGTATTTAGAACTGGATTGAATCCTTTTTCACCTTGCTATAACTACCGTCCCCCAACTAGACTTGCCAATTTTTTTTTTTTTTGGGGGGGCATTCCAACCAATCTGAATATTGCCTTTGTCAGCTGGATGTTTGATGATGCTAGTGTCACTCTATAAGGTTGTGACTGCCAACTTTTCTCCCCTTGGGATGTTTGATTTAGGCAGCTTGGTCTCTCCTAGTGTTTGTCTCATTTTCATCTGTGTGAGCCTTTGGGATCTTCAAGGCAACCACTTCTGCTGGAGATATCATTTTTAAGAATAGAACCCACCTGTTGGTGTTGGCAACACTATTTATTAGATAGTTTATTTACAAGTATAATTTTATATTTAAAACATTCTAAAAATTAATAAAATTGCATATAATGCAATTTATAAAAAAATAAATATGAAAACAATTTTTTATTCATAAATTTGCAAATTTATTAAAGTTTGAATCAATTATCAATTAGCTGCTTTGCTAACCATTTCAATAAATAATATAAAAAATAAAGTGTTATATTTGTTGTCAATTCTCAAGAAGAAAGCAAATATAAATTCACTTTCATATGTTTAAATTTTATTACAATTTTAATTGTTTTTTTTTTTTAAATATTAGGTTGGTGCAAAAATAATAACGTAAGAATGTTGTTTTTTTATGTTAAAAAATACGTCAAAAAACGACATTATTACGTCATTATTTTTGCACCAACCTAATAATAACATTACTGAAGTGTAATTTTTTAAATAATAACATTATTGATAGTTAAAATAATAGCAGTGACACTTTTTTTTTGCCATGTTTGCCGATGATTGCTCTTAGCAAATCATGATGAACCTTGCTGTGGCTCCAACTCTATTCATCCAACTAGTTCCTATATTTAGCAAACCATGACCCCTTTGAAATTTTTAATTGTATGACTTATCTAGATCTTTTTGGATTCTGTATTTGTCCAATTCATCCATTATTTTTTCTAATGTCTTGGTCTGTTTGGAGAGTTCATGTTCCAGATGATGTTGCTTCCAGTGGTTGTGGAGAATCCTTTTCCTCATGAGCACATGCCCTACTTTTTCCACTACCCTTTGTGCTCTGGAATGGACTGATGTCTTGATTGATAAGCCAGGAGCTTTAATTTTCTACATCTGTATAGGAATGTGTGGCAGTTGAATCATATATGCCAATTACTGATGACATTTTCTGATCAGCTCCATTAATGTCCATACTGATTTGATAATTTCTTGGAGAAGGAATTATCGTTATTTATATGCGGACTATTGTCTTTATCTTTGCTGCTGCTAGCATGTTTCAGCCACTGTGCTCACTGGCCTTCATCAGGTGTATGTCTATCTGGGTAAACTACTGGGAATTTTGAATTGAACCCGTTATTTAATATTTTAATAGAACATTTTATTCTTAATTACAGGAGTAGCTATAATGAAAGAAGAATTTTTAAATATTTTTTTGAAATAATCAAATAATTTATTTTGGTGAAAATTTAACGAAAATTTACATTTTTGAATGAAAATATCTTCTGGTGTAATTTGTTACATTCTTAATAAAAAGGACATTTTTTAAAATTCATTTGAAAATTAAAATTTTCCCAAAATAATTGGCAAGGAAGGAATTAATTAAATCAACTAATATTCCTCAAATAAAGTTTCAGAAAAGTATATTTTATTTTTGGAAGATTTTTTAATACAGAGAATTACATTGCAATGAAAGACAACTAAAAAAAGGGCGCTAATCAGCTACTTTAGCAAAAAACAAAACAAAAAAAACACCCTTCAGTCAATTTAAATTAGTTTTGAAATACAAAGTTTTGCTTTATTGGAAATATTAAATTTAATTTATTACCTTGAAAATAAAATTAAAATAAAAGCTTCAAGAAAGATCTTTATTTTTTAAAAATTCATTAACCCTCAGGTATAGCATTTTCTGTAGTGGTACTACAAAAAACAGTTTTATTAAAAAAATCCAACAATTAGATGAATTTTGAAAGATTTTAAAAAAGTGCCGTGTTTTTATGACTCAAAAAAGTGAAAAAAAATAAATAACGTATTTAAAAAATGCAAATTTCTGCTTCTACTTAAAAATCTAAAAATAATATTTATGTAAGTTTTTTCGTTTTTTTTCCAAATTCCTCAACTTTTGACAAGTAGATAAAAAAAAGGAATATAAAATTAAGTTTTATGTTTCTAAGTTTTATTTTTCACTCAGGTGTTCAATTTTCTGCTATGAAAATTATTTTCCAATAACATAAATTTAGGTACCTCCTTGAGATCGCTAAAAAAAGAGCATAACATGATGAAAAAGATGCCAAACTTGGTGAAAACACAATTTGTCTAAATGTTTATGTTATTATTAAGAGGAAAGAACAAACTATTTTTTTTATTTTTTAATTATTTTAAAAAATTTTTCCTTCTTTTTTAGAACATTCTAACTTTTGATTAAAAAACCTTGTTTCTCTTTGTATCACCAGGACTACTAAATAACATATACAATTTTTAGCACGTTTTTCTTGTATGACAGACATTAATTTGGAAAATCTTGCAAAAATAAAAATAATTGTCGGATATTAATGAAAATTTCAGAAAATATTCACAAATGATGGAAATCATTATAAATATGTTTTCTTTTTTAAAGTCATGGCAGAAATGTTTCTTTTTATATTTATTACCCCCACACACATAACTAAATTTATGAAAACTCTAGAAATTCAATACCATTCAAGTTAGTGGTTATATTAGTTAAAAGCATAAGGCTTTGAGGAAAGCAAATCATGTATTTTGCTTTTTTTAATTGGAACCTCCCACCTGAAAATCAGCTCTGAATTGTAACAGACAAAACTCATTAAAACAAAGATATTATTTAATTTCAAATGCTTTTAGTTGTTTTTATGAATATGGATAATATTTTCTGAAAGCAAAAAACTTTTTTGATGAAAAATGAATTTTTAAAACAATTGCTTGTCATTTCTTAAATTATTTTATTATTTTTACATTAAAGTTGTTAAATATTATAAAATGAGTGAAAACGGCATTCAGTTTAGTCAATGGTGTTATTAAATAGATCTATCTTTTAATTTAGCATTATAAGTTGTATAGCTTATAACAATCAGAAGACCTGAACAGTATAAAAAAAAAACTAATTCCAGATGACTTTTGTGTTCAGAAAATGGCTGTAATTCAAATGTACGGAAGACCAGCAAGAATACAGTGTTGTTCTCCACTATTAGGGACTTTTTTTTTTCGAAACATGTGTGGAGAAGTTAATTTGATTTTTCAATTTCAACTGAGAAGGGTACCTACAAGTATTAGGTACTTATCTTATGAAATTTATACAATCTTATCTCAGTTTTTCATTTTTCCATAAATGAAATATCAAAATCATACTTATTATAAAACCCAGGTTGTGTGTGTGTGTGTCTGTACGTTTATATATTGGATTGAATTTCAACCAATTTCAACAAAACTTCACAGGACTACGTAAAATTACCTTGCGGTGGTTCTGACAGCACCAAAAATTGGAAAAACACAATTATTTTTGCACAAAATCAATTTGAAAACACGATTAAGAGGCATCGCAAGAATGAAAGGGGGACAACTCATATCGAGTTATACTTATTATAAAACCCAGGTTGTTTGTGTGTGTGTGTGTGTGTGTGTGTTCATTTAGATATGGGATCTGATTTCCTACATTTTTCAACCAATTTCAACAAAAATTTCTTTTTTTTTTTTGGCAGGTAGTGTTTCTTATTGTCTTGCACACTTTTTCTTTATTTTTTACATTCAGAATGCTTTAAAATTCCATTTACAAGACAATTGTTTATAATAAAATTCTATTCAATCAGTAGACTCATAACGATTGAAAACAATGTTTTGTTTGAGTTTGACCAATTAAAAAAAAAAAAAAAAAACTAATTAAGACATGCATAATCTTTGTCAATTTTATTTTTCAGTCTTTATGATGGTTGATACTTGATATATCTCTTACTGTTACATCCCCCTGGCAACGCTGGGCTCTACTGCTAGTTAATAATAAAATGAATGGAAATACAAATAACACAGTAAAATGTAATAAATGTACATAAAATTATAGTATTTTATGTACACCTGTGATAAAATTTCATAAGAAAGGTACTTATAAATTAATTAGATACCTTTCTTATGAAATTTAATCTCAGTCTTAACAGTCTTAAGCTTTTTATAATATATTTTACATAAAGCATCGTAAATGTAAAGGTGAAAGCTAAGTACAAAAAAAATAAAGTGCTGAAAGTTTTCTTTAAAAATAAGTTGATTCACTTAAATGTAAAAATTATGTCTCTTCTGTCCTTCCATACGATAACTTTTCCTCATGTAAGCTGTCAATATGCAATGAAATCATCCTTCATCACCTGTCAAAGTGACACCAAATGCTATGACCTGCTTTGTCATATTTTTAAACTAGATCTTTTTAGCACAGTAACTAAGTAATGCTTGTTTCAAAATATTTTAAATAAACATTATAATTTCTAATTTTCTTAAAATAAGTTTTGAATAAATTATAATTGATTTTTAAAAGAATTTGAAATTTTCATTTTTTTTATAAAATGGAAAAAAATGGTTGACATGATTATTATTATCTGTCAATTTTGCTGACTCAAAAAATCAAGATACTTATCGAAAATTTCGGACGTAAAAAGTGTAAAAAAAATACTCCCAAAATACTTTGATCTTTCTTAATAACATAAACATTTAGACGATAAAATTTTGTTTTCATCAAGTTTGGTGTCTTTTTCGTCATGCTATGCTTCTTTTTTTTTTTTTTTAGCGATCTCGTATGACAAATTAGTCTGGACATCCTTGCTTTATTCCAGTTTCATAAAAAAATATCAAAAATTTATTCGAGTACTTTTACAGGTGATTGTAAAATTTTAAAAACAATAGCAAAATTAAATCAACAGGTATGATGCGATAGAAAATAGACGAATAAAATTATTAAAATATCTTCAAATTAAACAAAGGATATGATTTAAAAAAAAAAAAAAAAGGTGGGGGAGTATAATTATTTACCTGCTGCCCCACGCAGCAAGATGTGGCACAAGGCCGAGTTTAAAGTGGGGTATCCGAGCCCGTAGGCTCGGGCAAAAATTCCCTATAGACCACGTAAAAACGGAGTCAGTTTCCAGAGTCGAGACTCTGCCATTCGGCAGGGCGGGGATATCCTCTAGCATAAGCCAAAAAAGGGAGTATTAATCGTCATTCATTTGTTTATTTAAATGTGAAAGTTTTTCTCTTTCAGAGAATTGCTATTTGTTTAACAATCATTTGCGTAAAGATTGTATTTTTTTGTACAAATTCAAAGAAATCTAGACACCGTTATATACTCACTTCATTTTGTCGTCGGATTCATTTACCTTGGAGCAGTACAATATCAGAAATAAAAAAAAAAAAAGAAAAAAGACGAACGATGAAATTTTAAATAAACATAACTTCTCGGTTAAATATTCCTGAAAATAAAACAATTATTGTTTCAGTTGTAAAAGAGCGATATTCAAGGGAGATCAGTCTGGAAACTGGAGTCCTTAAAAATTGGACGATAACATTTTTTCATTCCCCTCTCTCTCTTTATTAATCAAGATTTTAAATAAAATAAATGCATGTTCATTTTTTTTTAATCACCCAGAAATAAATTAATATCTCAGTATTTAAATATCTGACATGAATATGGAAGAAATCCATTCTTCATCTAAATGACATGTTTAACGAACCCCTTTATGCCATTTTTGTAAGAAAAATTGATATTCTAAAAAAAAAAAAAAAAGAATTTTTTTTTCATCCGATAGATTTTTCACTTAAAAAATGTTAGTGGATGGACACTCATATTTGAGCAGATGCTCCATTTATTTATTAAATGGTATATTTATTTATTTTCGTCTACCAGCCAGAATATTTAAGAAATCTTATTAAAGAAAAATACCTTCTCTCTGGCAGGATTCAAACTTGCTTCTCCCTGAGAAGAGGTCGTAAACCGTCGTTAGATAAACGGGGCGTTGTAGCAGGAAACAGTTTTTTTTTCTGTAGAACAGACACTGTGAAACAGCACTCGCAAGGGACTCTGGTTTAGCACACACCGATCTGAATTGTACTGAGCGCAAAACCTTACTGCCGTCCTAACAAACACTAGCCTCTTTTATTTGTTTTACCAAGCCAGAAAAATCTTTCACACGCTGCCAAGCCCCGGTCCGGCTCAGTGACACATGCGCCATGTCATTCCAGTGCCGAAGCCCATACAGTTTTCATCCCGCTCACAATTTGCTCGTCTTATGCGCAAGTTTAGGCTACCACACTCTCCACCTGATTTCTTAATCACAAAAGTGTCGGCCTGACGGCGGTCGCTTTCACCACGTGCTTCTTCACAAAGGCAGGTAGTTGGGAGGGGGGGTCTGCTTCCACTTCCGCTTCCTCCTCGGCGATCTGTCCAACTGCGCATTTTCGTTGTCATGCAGCAGACTCTTCCACCCGCTCTCTGAAGGTGGATGCAGATCCTTCGGGTGATGGGACATTCCGTCCACCAGATAGGACTGTGGGTTGACTATTTTAGTCACCTGACCTGACCCTGCCGAACTTTGTGGTACACCGACTCTGAAGCGTCTTGACCCACACGTGATCTCTGACCTGATAAGAGCTGCGAACAGGACCCGAGGACGTTGTCACAGCGCCAACCTCCTTCACCCGAACCTCATATTGGTAGATCGCATTGGCCGATGCGGTCAGATGCAAGTTGTCATTTTTCAGGGTCACATGGAACAGTGCATCCTGGCCACAATTCGCTTCACTGTTTGGTGACATTGCTCCGCTATTTCATTCCCGGCTGGGGGTGTATGCGCAACGGAATCGCAGGCTTATTCTCCATTTATGTGCAAAACTCTGAAATCCCTGCTGCATGTCTTGCCGTGTAGTGCATGGATGTGTATTGATAAATAATAATAACCCGAACACGTGTGTAGTTATGAATAAGGGACTGTCATGGCGTATATTTATTAATAAAAGCGCATGCGTGTTTGTATTTATAAAAAGCAGATTGACGTTCCGGGAATCCGAAACGAAGGAGTAGGCAATATCATTACACTGCAAAAGGCTGTGTCATTGTTCATAAGGAGAGCGTGCGGTAAGCCACACTCTAAGAATATTGTCATCCAGCTTCGAATATCGCTTGCCAAGTCTTGTCTCTCCAGTTGCTGCCAATTGAAAAAATGCGACGGGTCGTAGTTTGTAAGCGTTAAGAAATGGTGGGTACAGCGATGCGTGATGTCTACTCCTAACTTTTGCCAGTTCCTATTCACCTTCAGCTTTCCCTTCTCCCAGTGGATTAGTGCTGGGTCTATAGATTGGCATTCTTTGCATGCCCGTATGGCTGACTTAACAGCTGCTTTTGTTGTTGCCGGACAAACTCTCCTGGCAAAGTAGATGGTGTTCCGTACTCCTGGGTGATCACTGATTCTGTGGATAGACATGATTTGTCTCGCGTCCAGCTCATCCACGTGGACAGTAACGATCAGTGGCCCGGGTGTGTTTTCTTTCTTCATTGCGTTAAACCAACGCTGAGACACCCTCGTCAGTCGGTCAGCCATGTTTTGAGTTGATGTAACCAACATCACGTTCACAGTCAGCTCGTACTTCTTCACCGGCTTCTTTAGTGTACTCTGTTGCCTCTTGACGAGCATTTCGCTTGCTACCTTGGTACACACTTGCGCCTTCTCGGTTATAGTGTCCGATACTAACTGGTACACACACACACACACACACAGAGTCCGTCTTCATGTACCGCTGGAGAGCCAAGTTGTGCTTTTCAGCATGGTGTCTAGTTCGCCTAAATTTATATGTTGGGCATCATTTTCAGGTTGCAGGCAACAAGCGTCCTCCAGCACTGCCCCACGCCTCTCCAACATTACTCCGGTGGTTAAAGAACTTGAATCGACCCACACGTTCAGCTCCCGGCCGTCCACACACCAATCCTCACGAGCCGGATCATCCCGCTTTACTGTATCTATGGTCTCGAACATCATACGCTAGAAGAGGGTGTCCCTCACCTCATGATCCCAGCCCTTTGTCACTGAACTGGATCTTCTCTTGATTATTCTGCAAGCCACACGAAGCCACTCACATACTGGGAGATGCTCGACAAGCCTCCCACACAAGGAGAACACGGTCCGTCACGTAACAACGTCAGGAGCTTCTGGGACCATGCTTTCTCATTTCCACCGCGTTCCATTCCGACGGTCAATTTTAGCACCCATGCACCGTCCTCCATCTGTTCTGGATCCTTGCATTCCACCCTAAACTGAGCCAAGTGTTCTCTCTGTTCTTCGTTGACATAGATATCAATGTAAGCTGATGCCATGCAGTCAATGGCTTCTGTCTGTGACATCACTGTGCTGACAATAGCCTTCATAATAAAGGGAGCTACATTTATGTCGAACTCCAAATGTGTCAGGCAGTACCGTTTCCCGTCAATCTTCAAGTTGGAATGGCCACAGCATCTCGTGGACAGGTATTTGGAAGTACGCTCTCCTGAGGTCCAGCAGAGATACGTCCGAACCTTTCTGACGCCATTCGTGTAGCTTAACTGCTCGTACATCTGCATCAGCCGTCAACACGTTAACGTGATGGCTGTGCTCCCAGTAGTCCATTACTGGATGTACCTTTGCTTTATTCTGCTGCAGTATGGCCGTCAGGGGAATTAACACTTTGTGGGGCTCCAGTTTTTCTTCTGGGTATAGCATGAGCCAACCACTATCTATCCACATGTGGAGGTTCAGCTCATAGTCCTTTCAGATCTCTACAGCTACCGGATATTCTGACACCCCATTTTACAGTCGTTCAGGTGCGCAGTCCTCTGACCACTTCCATGCCGCAGTCGATACTCGGCTCTGATGATTGAAGGTGGTGGTGAAGTCAGGTTCATTGATGGAGATGGCTGCACACTTTCCCGTCGGTGATCTGCACTGATCCCGTTGGCCTAACAATGATGCCTCAAATACTCTTATCGCATTGTAAGTGTAAGCGTTCTGAAAGCAAAGGAAGTATTTGTCGCAGATTACAACACAAAGAAACATCACTGTAAGTACAGACTCGAATATCGGGGGCAGAAAGAAATGCTGAAAACTCGATTCGCCGGTACTATCTCGAATCACAATGCGCGTAATCAGTCAGAAAAATTATTCACTCTCTAACAAACGCCGAAGCCAAAAAATGCCCGAATTTTCCGACCTCTTGCTAGAGACAAAGTAAATGCCGAAATAGGTGGACTTTGTGCTGATAAATCATGTAGGCTGGCGCAGTTGAGGGCCATACATTATTGTCTCTCGGTATCTAGCCCCCCCCACGAGGGTTGCATGTGGCACAAGGCCGAGTTTAACGTGGGTTTCGAGTCCGTAGGCTCGGCCAAAAAATACCCGTAAAACCCGTATAAACAGGATCGGGTTGGTCAACCTCCTCGTCCGGGTTCCTCTCTGCTCAGAGGCAGAGAGTTCGACCGTCAAGCCGAGAAGCTCGGCTTGATTCGACATTATTGTCTCTCGGAGTAACATTGTACCAATACACCGCCTCCATTATGGAACACTGCTTCCTAGCAGCGATTCTTTTGATGCTCCGATGACATCGCTCGATTATGCCATTCCCTGATAGGACATACGCGCAGCGAAATCTGAGGTGTACTCCCCACGAAGCCACAAAATCTTTGAATAGTCCACTGCGGAATGCAGTGTCGTTGTCAGTGAGGAGTTCCTTAGTCCAGTGACATACCCCACCCGGTACCGAGTTGTACACCGGCTATGTGGAGCTTTTACCCACACGCGATCGCCCAAGTCATACGGCGCACGTTCTTTTATCCGTTCAGTTGAACACGTTGCGTCAATGCCTCGTATATATGCGTCATGTGCTTTCGTGTCTGGATTGCCTAGTTATGTTAAGCAGATATTCCGCGCATCATCCAGAATGGAAGACCTGACGCTCAATCAATTGTTGACCAGAGCCCGTGCTATCATGATCGACGAAAAAGAGGCCGATACTTTAACAAGGGTACCCCAAAAATGGCTTGACGAGGTAAGTCGCCGTTTTCTTCGTTATAAGATTTTTGCTGACTACTTTTTGGTAATGTTTCTTCGGCAGATCGCACACAAAACACGAACTTTTTTCCGGGGTACCTGATTATCTCTTTCACTACACGCATCGATCCCCAACAGCAGGTTATACCCCAATGGTTTGCCACGCACCACCAGAACAACGATCTTCGTCTGTGGATATGATGACCACTTCGACACTGAAACACGCATAGGACATGCCTGCAATCGTCCTGACACCCAACCCTTGCTTTTTTTCCAGGATCGGCACCGATCTATAGACTACAAGCAGCTCATGTCAATTAGCGCCGAACATTACACCCTGTCAATACAGATGCTCATTTCCAGGAGAGCTACATTTACATCTTGATGGGGGAGAAAGCTGGTTTGTTTCCTGAACAGTATCAGGGCCCAGTGCTCAAACACACTGCATCAGTAGCAACGTGTTCCACGTTTTCAGCAGTCATTTGCCGTGTGACCCTTGCCACTGCACCGGTAGCCGGTTACACTGGTGTTAGGGCCGCTCCTGGTAGGAACTATAGTATTACTGCGGGGCGAACGCCACACATCTTGGATTTGGTCCCCAGTCATCATCAGCACTCTTGCTCTTGCATAGGCATCCCCCATAGGCAGGGTCTCAATGTTTGGCACCAATTTATGTCCAATGAAGATGGTATCAGGGAACCCGTAAAAAAAGCCGGTTTAGTGAGTCTTTCCAGCCCAACTCCATCGAACCCAGCCAACTGCTTGGTTCTATTTGCGCAAATGTCTGGTGTTTAATTTTAAGCTGTTTAAAGAGTCTGTTTTTCACTTGTGCCATATTTTCCTGTTTTTTTTTTTTTTTACTTATGCTATTATCGCCATTCTCCATACTCGAGGCAATCGCCTGTATTTGTTTCTTTGCTGGAACTGATTTCAACAACTGGATGAAGCAGGAGTGTAATCGAGTTACTATGCAAGGACAAAAAAGGTGGGGATGGAATTAGCAATTTTCGGCCCTTAATGACACAAGGTTAAAGATTTTGGCCATGATCTTAGATGTCTGTTTGCAAGCTATCCTGTCTAGTTGGATTGACTCAAAGATAAATCTGTAGAACTCACACTCTTTGGATCCTGTCACTGGATTTAACTAACGCCTTTATCCACTGTACCACTTTCACTGGTGGGTGATGAACCTTGTGAATCACCTTCTGATCTTTCAAACTGTTTAATTTTTGTACTTGGCGAGCCTTGTCTACATCGAATTCATGTGTTAGTTAGATCCAGTGACAGGACCAAAAGAGTGAATTCAATACCTGGTTAAGGCGATAGAGAACTTGGAGAGGGGAATTAACAGGAGATAACTGATATCCATTAGACATGGCATATTGAACTAGAACAGTCTACCCCAGCAAGCGAAATAAAGTGTTCAGTTGGACATTCTAACAACCTGAAGAAGGCTGGAGCATACAACGGCTAAAACGTTGTGATAAATATGGCAACAAAGATGAGGACAATAGTCCAAATAATGTAAATAGTGTACATAATACCTCATCTCAGATATATAGACAGATTAAAAATATTATTATGCATTACTTGTAATTACATACATGAGTCCAAGTATAAATAGTTATAAATAATTACTGATTGATTTTATCACTGTGATTTTTTGCATTATATCAAGTACTAGCAGGAGAGTCCGGCGTTGCCCGGGGATGTAACAGTAAGAGATAGATCAAATATCGACCATCATAAAGACTGAAAAATGAAATTGACAAAGATTATTGTTTAAAGTTGACGGACACGCATGTCTTAATTAGTTTTTTTTTTTTTTTTTTACGAATTGGTCAAATCCAAACTCAAACAAAAACATTGTTTTCAATTGTTATGAGTCTACCGATTGAATAGAATTTTATTATAAACAATTGTCTTGTAAATGGAATATTTAAAGCATTCTGAATGTAAAAATAAAGAAAAAAAGTGTGTAAGACAATAAGAAACACTACCTGCCAAAAAAAAAGTGAAGTTTTGTTGAAATAGGTTGAAAAATATAGGAAATCCGATCCTATATATAAACAAGCACACACAAACAACCTGAGTTTTATAATAAGTATAACTCGATATGAGTTGTCCCCCTTTCATTCTTGTGATGCCTCTTAATCGTGTTTTCAAATTGATTTCGTGCAAAAACAATTGTGTTTTTCCAATTTTTGGTGCTGTTAGAACCACCACAAGGTAATTTTACGTAGTCCTGTGAAGTTTTGTTGAAATCGGTTGAAAAATGTAGGAAATCCGATCCAATATATAAACGTACAGACACATACACACACAATTTGCGTTTTATAATAAGATTAAGAATATAGTAACTAGGGTCTGCAAAATGAAGGAGAGAGTTATCAATGATTGTGACCAGCTAAGTTTAAATTTTAACAGATGAAGACCAACCTTCACCATTCACTCATGGCCTTGTGCCATATTTAAATGAAGAGGTTTTTATGGATAAGGAGCCGAACATTGTAGGTAAAAGAATGATCATGTAAGTGAAGGTTTGAGTAGTGTTTTTGGGTTATCTGTTGTTACATTGATTTTTGAATAGTGAGAGGGAGGAAGCATTGATTGCTAGAATTTGAAAAAAAAAAAAAAGAAGAAAATATGAAGTGGAAGCAGTGGAGAGAAAAGAAAAAAGTTACGCTTCAATAAAAAATTGAAAGAAGTCAAAACTTACAGTTTAAGGTAATCCTTCTCTCTAGCTCAATTCTGTGGCAAGAATTGGTGACTGATGTGCTATAAACTGGGCCGGTGCAAAGATCTCATGGCCCCCCCCTCCCGAATCTATAATATGGCTCTCTCCACTCAACTACATCTCAGTTTTCATATGGTAGTATTCATTTACACTATTTACATTGGAGTATTCTCCTCATCTTTATCGACATATTCATATCCCAAGGGATAAAAGCATTGGTTGAAGTAATCCAGTAACTTGACCTAAAGAGTTGTGAGTTCAATACCTGGCCACATTAGAGGTGAACAAAAATTTGGAGAGTAGTAGACTAAAGGGAAAAAACTAAAACTAAGATATCCAGAAAAGACGTGGTATGTGGAACTAGAACAATTTACCCCAGTGGATGAAATAAAGGGTTTGGTTTGAAATTCCAATGTATATCACTTGAAAAAGGTTGGAACGTACAATGGCTGAAGTGTTGAGAATATGACAATAAAGATGAGGACAACAGTCTGAACAATGTAAATAGTGTAATTAGTTACAATACCTTATCTCAGAAATGTAGACAGAGGTAGTATTCATATAAAACACAAATTTTATTCTAACCTAATTACGTACAATGGATCATATGCAATCATCATCCCCTTGACTTTTGTAATCGTAGGGTGGATCTGAATGCAGAAGCCACATTCTTTTCCACAGTGGTCTATCAATAGCAGTCCTCGCAATTCTGGTACAGTCAGACCTGCCTGTTGTTTGACATTGTCCAGTTTTTGCATTGGCGTTCTCTCCTGCATCCAGATTCAATGGTGCCTTGCACAGGCTGTTGTGCCTTGTAATGTGTCCAAACCATGCTATTTTGCTCTGTTTGACAGTAGTGAGAAGGTTTCTGGTGTCCCACAAAACTTTCAACCCTATTCTGCACAAACCCATTGTTTTTTTATTCCCAATAGAAAATGCCAAGAAGTTTTCTCATGCATTTGTTCTCAAATGCTTGGATCCTTCTCTCTGTATCTGCCGACAGTGTCCACATTTCAAAATAGGTGAACAATTCAACTAGAAAAATTGAAAATAAATACAATGTATCTAACTATAAATTAGAAACATGTCATAATAGATCTTAAATAAATCCTCAATATTTTTAGCATCAACTTTAGTTTTTTTTCTAAAAAAAGATGAATAATTTTAACATATTTGACATTGAATTTTATATAGTGCTTTTTTGAGACTTTATTACAGTGAAGAGGTTGAGCACATTCATTTTCAATGGAAGTTATTGCTAACCCAAATAACCTTTTATCTCTCATTGTAGGTTGCAGCTAATTTTTTATAAGTTTTACTTTGCTGAAAATTCTTTTGGCACTTGCAAATTTGGGTAAGTATCAACTAAATTATTCTGAAAAATCTAATAATAAAAAAAAAACAAAAAAAAATCCACAGGCAATTTTTAGCTATTTTCTCTTTCTGAACTCCAATACGCATTTCAAATCTCTTGATCGTGTGGGGCAATTCTCGTTCAACATCACACATTTTTTTTTGCGAAATCCTTTGCACTGCTTGTTCAGTTTTCCAGTCTTCACTGCATTCAAGAGTGAGAGTTTAAATTCTGAAAGAATTTCTAAATTTCATTCCACCGGGATGGTTGAGAAAACCAAGTATTAATTGAAGATAAAACTTTTGTCCACAAGAGATTAAAAAAATAAAGTCAGAATGAAAATGTTCTTCAGTGTTTTAACTTCATTGAAGGGCTCATATTAAAATAAACACCTTTTACGATGTACTTGGAACTAAAACCTTTCAACAATATCATTTCCTTCTGCAATTTCTCTTGTTGTCAACAGAGCAGAGGGATAGCAATTTTCATGATCTTAAAAAAAGAAACTGCACGTTGCATAGATCACTGCAATCATCTTTTAAGTTGGTTGTGCTTATTGTAATTTGTAACATACATGAATATAGGTAGAAAAAAGCAAATGTTGATAAGATAGCAAGGGTCACAAAGTACTGCCCAAGACCTCCAATGAAGACACCCCACCCACAATGTTTGTTCAGGGTAGTAGGAGCCAGCCCTGGCTATATAGGAAATAAATCCTATTTCCAACACAAATTATATATTCACATTCATACCATATTAAAAGACACCCAAACTTTATTTTCTCGTCAATAACAGTCAATATTACCAACATGCCAAAAACATTCCACAACACACTTTTAAATCAAAGTGTCTATTGGTTAGAAATTAACATCACCATTTGAAATATTTGACCAATCAGAGAAAACTAAAAACCTTATGTTTTGAGCCTACCTTTCAAGGAAAATTTCACAGGCCTGATTACTCCAGCTATCTTCTACCTTTACAAGAGCCAGATCAGACCAAAAATGGAGTACTCTTGTCATATCTGTGCAGGTGCTGCCAAGTCCTTACTCTCCAGCTTTGATAGGGTTCAAAAGGGTCTCCCAGCCATTGTGGGTGATGAATTATTCTCCATCCTTCAACCCCTTCCAAAAGGCGAGATGTAGCAAGCCTCTCCCTGCTCTACCACTACTTCCATGGAAAGGGCTCGAAATACATTCCCTGGTCCCACCAAGGCAAACCTTTATGGCAAGAACATGCTACACCACTTACATAGTAGCAAATCACCCACATTCCATTGGTGAGAAGTAAGTTCCACTTGAGCAGCTTCTTCCTACAAACCACTGCCCTGTGGAATCAACTCCCAACAGGATGCTTCCACAATCTTAACCTATTCAAGGCTAAGGTTAATCATTATCTCCCTCACTTATACACCCAAATGGCCTCCTCATGTAACCCTGTACCTAGAGTGGCCTCTGGGCCTTGAAAAGGGTGACTCTCCCTGTCAAAAAAAAAATTCCACTTTCAAGCAGAGACCAAGCTGTTCAAACAAGTGGCTATGTGGCTACATAGCTTCTTCCTTTCCCCCAGCATGGGCTGAAATGAAACATGTCGGCAACTTCAAACAAATCAGCTCCAAAAACAACAGCATATGGCCAGTGAATCTTTGCTGATGGTAAGTCAGCGATTTCAAATGAATCATCTCAAACAACACAGATGGTAAGTCAATTTTTGTTAATGAGAAAAGCCTTTTTCCAAACTACAGCTTTTTTTTTTACTGTGAAACAAACTATTTGAAAGTAAAGATTCCATTTTAGGTCAGTTAGGATTATTACTTCATCGTAAAATTCTGAAGAATTAAAATAACAGGCAGAAATGTAACTTTATATTTGTTTAGAGGCCACACTCTGCACATATACACTTTTTCAGTTCTTGTTTAATGTTTATTTTAATGCCAGAAAAGAAAAGAATTCACAAAGAAGAAAATGAATTGGAAAGGCACTTATATGTCAGTTCTCAACAATAAACACCAAAAATCATTATTTAACCGTTTTTGGAAACCTTTTTATTTTTACACTAATAATAATCTATATAAATAAATGTGAATGTCAGTGTGTCACACATTTTCAATTTTACTCCTAGAGGCCATAGCCCAACATATCATACCATTTTGGAATCAAGCCAATTCCATGAGCAAGTTGAAAACATTCCAGGCCAGGTCCAGACCCACAATCCTGAAATTTGGGATTCCCAAGTTTTCATTATTGTGATTGTTTTTGGCAATATTTTTATGTGATTTTTGTGACAATTATTTTGTGTAATAACAATTTTTGTAATTTAGAAATAAATTTGGGAATAATTAAAATTAATTTCAAAATCCAGTGAAAGTCGCCCATAGAATAAAAATAATTGTTTGCATGAAAAGTAAGGACCTACATACATCAAATTGGCCTTAAATCAAGTGGCAGACGAAAAATTATTGTTGAACATTTAAAAGGTAAGCTTAAATATTAATGCAATACTTAAATGCAGCGATCAATTTTGAGTTCTTCTGTAGTTCATTGTTTCCTCAAAAAAAGAAACTCCACTAACAGAGGACCAGATCGCAATCAAAAGAGCCAAAGCTGCAGCAAGGGAAAGAAAGTCCCATAAAAATGGACATCCAAATCAGACAGCAGCCAGGAGAGCTTACAATGCTGAGAATATGTAAAGATTTAGGGACTCTCAAACTCCTGTACAAGCTTAAGGCCTAATCAAGAACCCTCTGCAAGAGCTAGTTTAAATGCCACCCAATAGGGCGGCTTTTAAGTTAGTAACATAATAATGGCTGTTTAGTTGTTCCATGTACACCTGTCTGCTTGAGTAGCTAAGCCCTCTAGTAGATGCCTTTTGCGTTTTTTTAACACCTACAGAGCCAAAGTTAGAGGCCATCAACTGTGGTTTGACCTACACAGGAATGGGTCCTGCCCCGAGTGACTCCAAGACTGAATTTAGTGGCCAGGGCAGAGGCTTATCCCAATAGAATCAATTGCCAACTGTCTATGACCAAGAGAAGCCTTCAAGTTGGAGGCCAACTGGATTCTGTCAGGTTCATATGCTCATGGTGTCCTGACCCCAGCTATTATTTTTTCAGGGGAGCAACACTAAAAGAACTGGTCATGACATTCTGGTTAGCTGAAGTTGGAGTCAAATGGACTTGGCTTGTATGCACCTGTGTGTGGATATTTGTTGCATTCAAGAGACTGACTTTATTGGAAATGATTATGAGGATGTACTGTCAAAGAGTTTTCACCTCATCTCACTTTATTTTGATATTCATCAGAGGGAGATTTCTTGGTTAGTAAGCTGCTCTTTAAAGGCAACAATTTCCACTGAACTGTACATCAAAGCACAAACTGTTATATTCCGTGCTAATAGGAATATATACTTGAAAAACAACATGGATAAAATAAGTAAAGGTTTATTGTAAAAAAAACAAAAAAAAAAACAGTACAATACAGGTAACAGTTATGCACAAGGTTGTTGCAAGTCAATCTACTATTGGGAGGTTGGTAGTTCTTGCATAAGTCTGAGTCGTAATCAACGGATCCCAGATAGTCTCTGTAGTTTGTTGACTTACAGATACTTATAAGTAGTTACTACCTATAGTGTAGTCACTAATGGGGGGGGTGACAGGTCATTCTATTACATCACAAACGTGAAATTTTGTTACACTCTCTTGACTCATAGTAAGCTTTACATTACACAAAGAGCCAGATCAGAGGGTTCCCCTAATGGAATCAATACACATCTGTCCATGACCAAGAGAAGCCTTCAAGCTGGAGATCATCAGCTGATGTTTTGACCAAGAGAGAGATGGCTTCTGCTTGGTTTATATACACAGATATGATTTTTTTCAGGGGAGTAACTCCAAAAGAACTGGTCATAACATTCTGGTTAGCTACTCTGAATAGCTGAGTCATAAAGGTGCTTGGTGCATATGCACTGATGTGTAGGTATTTGTTGTAAACAAGAAACTGACTTTGTTGGAAGTGATTATGAGGATGTAATGTCAAAGAGGTTTCACCTTGTTGCAGCTTATTTTGATATTCATTACAGGGATGTAAGCTACTCTTTAAAGGTAACAATTTCCATTTAACTGTACATCAAAGCACAAACAAACAAGAAATATTCTTACACTATCTTGACTCATAGCAAGCTTTACATTACACCAAGGATATTAGAGAAAAACTGTAATTCATTCAAGACTTTAGGTTTTTTATTTTGCAGAGAAATTGAATCCAGTCACAATGCTTACTTTTAATCACATCTTGAATTACTTCAATTTTACAAGTGATATTTTTATATAGTATATAAGATAATTACAATATTAAAAATGTGTATCTGGTGTTGAATCTCATGCAGCACTGCATAACCATACAACAATGTGATGGTTCCTGATATAACTTACATGTCAAGAGAAAATATTCTGAAAAATACACAACTAAAGGAGCCGAGAAATAGTTGAACTCTGCCAAGACGAAAGTAAAAATTTTCTTTTGCATTTTTGATCAAAACATATTGTTCATGCATTCCGAAATACCATTTTCTCCAAATGTTGACCGTTTTCTATTTTAAAATAAAATACAATATTCAAAATGCTCTTAACACTGATTCACTTAAAAAAATCTTTTTAGATTTATTTACTGTTACAAGAATATGATTTTTAAACATATATTTCAATTTTGAAATCTCTGACATGAATATTCTTTCTCTCCAGTGTGAGATCTAGATTTGAATTTTAAAATGTGAAAATGCTAAACTACACACCTCACAATAATATGGCTTCTATTCCATGTGTTCGCATGTGATTTTTTAAATGTATTTTCTGTGGAAAAGCTGCATCACAAACTTCACAGGAATATGGCTTCTCTCCAGTGTGTGTTCGCATGTGATATGTTAAAACTGAACTCTGGGAAAATGCTGCTCCACAGACTTCACATGAATATGGTTTCTCTCCAGTGTGTGTCCGCATATGACATTTTAAAGTTGACTTCAGTGCAAACGCTGAATCACACACATCACATAAATATGGTTTTTCTCCAGTGTGTATTTGCATGTGAGTTTTTAAATGTGAATTCTGTGAAAATGCTAAACCACACACTTCACATGTACATGGTCTCTCTCCTGTATGTATCCGCATGTGCGTATTTAAACTTGAAGTTCTTGAAAATGTTGAACCACAGAGATCACATGAATATGGTTTCTCACCAGTATGTGTTTGCATGTGTCTTTTTAGAAACGACTTTTGTGAAAATGCAGAATCACATATTTCACATGAATAGGGTTTCTCACCAGTATGTATTTGTACATGTCTTTTTAAAAGTGATCTCTGTGAAAATGATGAACCACATACTTCACATGAAAATGGTTTCTCCTTGGCGCGTCTTTGAATACGAGCTTCTAAATGTGAACTCTTTGAATAGCCCAATCCATGCTCTTCATATGAAGAAGGCTTCTTTTTGATGTCTGTTTGCATGTCTAGATTTCCATTAGAACATTTTTTAATGGACATACTGATGCAGAGTATAAAAATATAGCTTTTCTAAAATGTTTTTCGTATAAGCAATGAAAATACAAATCACATCTCAAAAGAAACGTGTCCTTGCTGTAGGTTTTGTTAATTTCTCAGTTCATAAAACAAAAATTTTAATTATTTGATTACCTCTTTTCATATTGAATATTTGATCAGTTTTTCTATAGATTGTTAACACATAACAATCAGATTTGTTTCCACCAATATTTGAAATCTAAAAAAAAAAAAAAAAAAAAAAAAGAGACATTATTATAAGCCTGAATTATTTAGCATTAGAAATTTATATTAATTCAGTTTGGAGTTTCATTGAATTTCATTATGTCTCAATATACATGCAATGTCTACACAACTAATGAAAACAAATACTATATTGAATTTAAAAACCGAAATATGACTCCAACCCATTTCATTCAAAAATTTATGATAGAGTAAAACATGTCAAATTTATAAAGATTTCTGCAAATTTGCACCTTTATGACTGAAAAAAAAAAAAAAAAAAAAAAAAAAATGGAGTGTCAAAAGGATGGTTTTTTCCATTGACTCTACTTTTATTTTAATTACCTTCATTCCTTGGCAATGTTTGTCTTAAGAAGCAATAATTCGAAGTGTAATAAACATTTAGTGAAAGTTAATTTGTTTATTAAGAATTGACAATAAAAATAATAAATACTATTTATTAGACTGTTTATTGGAATGTTGGCAAAATATTGGCTAATTGCCGATTTATAAATCCCAATAATATTGTTTGGATTTTATTATTTTTTTTTTAAAGTGAGAAATTTTAATAAAACCTGAACATATGAAAGTCAATTTATACATTTTTTCTTTGTCCTTGAGAATTAACAACAAAAATAAACATTGTTATATTGTTTATTGGAATGGTTGGCAAAACATCAGTTAATTACCAACTGATTCAAACTTTATAAAATGGTAAATTTCTTTATAAATTGGTAAATGATAAATATTGCACTGCACGAGTTTTAATTGTATTAGTTTTTAGAATGTTGTAAATAATCTAATAAATAAATAGTGATTAATATTTTTGTTGTAAATTCCCAAGAAAAAAAATGTCTAAATTCACTTTCATCATATGTATAGGTTTTATTATAATTGTTGCTTTTTAAAACAAATATTGCTGAGGAGTGAAGGTAGTTGTTATGGGATCTTACCCATAATAATAATAATAATGGACTATTCCATACTTAATAAATACTGCACCTCAGGAGTAGGCAAGGAGTCAGTCATTCAAGTCAAGTCAAGAGTCGAGTCAGAGGCAGTCCGAAACAGAGTCGCGTTCAGACAATTACTGCAAGACATTGGAATAGTGATACTGGTCGAGACTACATTGTTCTCTCTACTAAACCTGATTGTTCATACTAACACTTTCTACCTCTCTGTATATATTCCTGTTTGTAATATATCTGTGTTATTCCATACCCGTGTTCAAGTTCTTCTTTATTGGTTCTACCTTGGACTATCACCGTGGTAGAAGGAACTGGACCATAACAGTAGTTAAAATAGTAGCTACGTCAACAATAAAAAAAAAAAAATCCTTTTTTGTAGGCATGAAAGTCCAAGTTTGCCAAGTGTTTATCTTGGGTCTTTATTCAATCATTCTGTTAGATTTAAATTCATATTTTCAACAAAACTCAATACATTTTTTAAAGTTCCGAATGATATAGACAGATAATCAGCAAAATATGTATATTGACAAGAAATCACTTGACCATGTTGGTCTTATTTTCATTGTATAAAACAGTCCTGGGTATGATGATAAACTACATCTAGCAGCAAGGCCTCTAATCAGGAGATCGGAGGTTTGAGGAGGATGGAACGACCTCTTAATTGCTGTTGTTACCAGGTCCCAGCTATGGGCAAGTAGTGACATCCCCCAAACAAAACACTATGAAAGCATAAAAATGCATTTTTATGGTAAAAATACCAACAATAAATTATTATATCATAAATTACCAACAATACCTATTTATAGTAAACTAGCAGTAGAGCCCGGCGTTGCCCAGGGATGTAACAGTAAGAGATAGATCAAGTATCGACCATCATAAAGACTGAAAAATGAAATTGACAAAGATTATTGTTTAAGATTGACGGACACACGTCTTAGTTTTTTTTTTTTTTTTTTTTTACAAATCGGTCAAACCCAAACAAAAACATTGTTTTCAATCGTTATGAGTCTATCGATTGAACAGAATTTTATTATAAACAATTGTCTTGTAAATGGAATTTTTAAAGCAATCTGAATGTAAAAATAAAGAAAAAAAAAGTGTGCAAGACAATAAGAAACACACCTGCCAAAAAAAAAAAAGTGAAGTTTTGTTGAAATCGGTTGAAAAATGTAGGAAATCCAATCCCATATATAAATGAACACACACATACACAAACAACCTGGGTTTTATAAGTATAACTCGATATGAGTTGTCCCCCTTTCATTCTCGCGATGCCTCTTAATCATGTTTTCAAATTGATTTTGTGCAAAAACAATTGTGTTTTTCCAATTTTTGGTGCTGTCAGAACCACTGCAAGGTAATTTTACATAGTCTTGTGAAGTTTTGTTGAAATTGGTTGAAAAATGTAGGAAATCCAATCCAATATATAAACATACAGACACACACACACACAATCTGCGTTTTATAATAAGTAAGATTTACCATCGATACATTTTATCTGTATACCATTGCATTCAAAATATATTTAATTGAAGCCACAAAAAGCGTGTTCAAGATATATAGATTTTTGTATTTAATAACCCATAGAGGTTGTTATGCCAGTAAAAAAGATCAATCAAACCAACTATTGTATGAAAGTATAGGTTTCTTATATTCTTACATTTATTTGGAATACATCAGATAAGAAAATACATAAACCCTTTGCAATGACATTACCGAAAGTAATCTAAGAGAACATAAATGTATGAAAATTTAAAAAAGGGACTTTCTTACAACCAAACAATCTGTGGGAAACGGAATTTCCAAGAATTGCTAACAAGTTTAAAAGAAATATGATTGGAAAAGTTGGTGGTTGCAGCCAGTAATTCTGCTGTTACTTGTGTAATCATCATCATCATCCAGTAACACTGTTTATATGGATTATCGTGACTCTCTGTCACTATCCAATTCTGTTGTTCCTCATATTTGGCAGACCAGTGGGATTGTATTTATGTTGCCATCAATCTGCTTGATATAGGTCTTGGCCTGTCAACCTCTGCTCGTTCTTCCTTGTGTAGGCTCCCACAAAAGAACTTCATTAACAATTTTGTCTTTAGGTCCCCAGCAGTACCCTGATAATCTGACTTCGCTCTTTGATGATGGTCTGATACTAGACAAAGATTACCATACAAATGCTCATTGGTCAGATGATTTCTCCAAGTGCCATTCAAAGCCATTCTTAGCATGTGAGTGTAGGCTTCATTCAGTCTTATTTCCAGTTTTGTGCTAAGGGTCAATGATGAGTAACCATACAACAGAACTGGAGTAACAGTTGTTTGAAAGAGGCCTGTTTTCATGTTGTTGGGAAGTCTAGATTTTTGACAACACCTCATGCCTTAACAATACGTGTATTTAAATCACTTTCACAGATAAAAATTTTACTACCAAATAAACACTTCTAAACAGTGGAGAGGTGTCCTAGATACAGTTTTGATTACTCCATTTTGATTTAAGTTTATGTATTCTGTTTTGCCTGAGTTAAAATAGAAACTAACACTTGTGTAATACATGAAACATATCAAATATTTTCCTTGATATCATAAGAATGAGGAGTGTAAATCTTTCAAGATGACTTCAAGAAATAAAGATAAAATCATTTAGTAAAAAGTAATAAAGAGCAGAGATTATCAATTCAAATTTTCCTTTAATGTTTTCATGAATACCAATCAAACATTTTTCTTGAAGATGAGGACTTCTTTTAAATAGTCATAAACTTAAATGGAAATAAATGCATAGCATTTAAAAATATTAAGTAATAAAAGCAAGGCAGATTAAAATAGGCTATCTAGCAAATATAATTAAAATCATAAATACTGCATTCCATCAGTATTATTGAGGTACCCCATGTCCTCAGCCACTGCAGCAGTGGGGATATCAGGAGGACAGGAGCAAGAATGAAGCTTATCCTTCTACAGGTGGGTTTAGAATTCAGGCTTTCCTTTCTCCTTGACTGGTTGCCCTAACAATGCATCTAAAGTCATGATCACAAATCCTGACATCAGCTAGGTACCATATAAGCTACAGCCATTGCAGCAGGGTGTGGTGGAGGTATATCAAGAGCAAGAATGAAGCCCATCTTTCTTCAGGCTGGTTTTAAATTCAGGGTCTTTCTCCTTGACTCATTGCCCTAGCAATACAACTAAAGTTATGATCACAAATCTATTGACATCAACAGGGTACCACATGTCCTTTAGCCATTGCAGCAGCAGGTATATCAAGGACAAGAATGATGCACATCTTTCTTCATGCTGGTTTTGAATTACACCACCATGTGTTCAAGTTACACTGTAAATGTATGACAAAACTGCAACCTTGTGACTGACACTGACATGGAATTTACTATGTAAACAGATTACTAAATTGGACATTGAATTTTCTTAAATATTTTGACTTTGTTCAATTTACAATGTAAACCTATTGCTAAACTGGACAATGCAATTTGATACAGAAATGTGAAAACTCACTCTACAATTTGAACAGAGAACCTTATCAGGAATTGCTGAAAGTTATTTAAATTGAAGAAGAGCATCTGGATAATATCAAAGAAGTTGAGATAGAACCAACATAATTAGTTACAAAATTCATTAAAAACAGAAGATACATGATAAAAAAAATTTTATTTTCAAAATATTTATTAAGAGGAAAGATCAGAGAATATTTTTATGTATAATTTTTTGTATCTCTTTAATGTTTACATTATTTATAAGTACAAGTCCCTGGAGACTTTAAATCATCAATTGTTTGGGTCAAACAGGATCCCACACTTCCAGTTACAGAAAATCTGCTCCGAATCATAAAATAAAAAATTCAATAAACTAAGACGTTATTTCAATAGAAAAGCATTTTTTCAAACAATGAATTTTTACAGGAATCATTTTCATTTTTTTAAATTTTTAATTAGAACAATATATGAACTTTTCAAATTCTGTATTAATTTGTAGCATTCAAGTGATATTGTTATTAGAAACAATTTACTAATCATAAAATGGAAAAATATGTCAAAATCTTGTAAATACGGACATCCATACACAACATGATTGGAAAATAAAGAGAGGTAATTATAATAAATTTAAAGTTTATTGGTAATGTTAACATTTTCTCAACAAATGTCTTTATAAGTCAAAGTACTCAAAATTCAATAAAATATTAGATTGCTTAAAATATTTTCTAAAATGTTTAAGATTACTGAGTAGTTAAAAAAAAATGATATTAAAAAAAAGATGTTCACATTGTATTTGGGAAGTAATTTTTTCTGTACTGTCCTCCTTACTTAAATCTGCCAAACACCAGGTTGTCAATACATTACTCAACATGTCAGAAAAACACCCTCTCCAGGTTTAGAGCATTTTTGCAATGTTTTAAACTGAATGTAATTAATATTTGTTTCAAATTTTTTTTAAAAAAGAGAATTATTTGTGTTGATAGATTTTATTGATAAGTAGAAGAAAAAAAGTTTTCAATCAATTTTAGTTCAGTTTGAAGTAGTACCTCCAAATATTCACTAAAAAATGGGTATAATTGATAAAAAAAAAAACCACCTCAAAATTTAATAAAAACAGTTTTATGATCAAAAATCATTATTATTATTAAGGGGAAAGACCAAAGGAATTTTTTAATATTAAAATATATTTTTTAATCCTTTTTAGAACTTTTGGATAAAAATTGTTTTTCTTGTGCCAACAGGGGACCATAAGTTAGCACGGGAAATTTGAGCATCTTTTTACAGTGAAAAAAACATTGATTTAGAAATTCTAGATAATTGTTGGATTTTAATAAAATTGGTAAAAATATTTTTTTTTTATACTTGTTACCCCACCTCCATTTATTTCATTTCATGAAATTTTGAAAAATTCATTTTTGTAGTTCATATTAGAAGGACAAGTCCTTGGTGAATTTAAATGATGAAATATTTTTTTGGCAAACAGGACCCGCAGTTACAGAAAATCATAAAATAAGAAAAAGCAATGAAACTAAAACATTATTTAATTAGAAAAGTTTTTAATTGCTTTTATGAATAAGAAATATTATGAACACTATTGTTTTCATAAAAAAATTCTTTTCGATGAATAATAAATTTTTACAAGAACTGTTTTCATTTTTTTGTAAAATTTTAATTATAATAATTTATAAAGTTTTAAATCTTTTAAAATTCTGTATTAATTTGTAGTGGGTAGGTAATATTGTTATTAAATTAAAACTATATTTACTAATCATAAATGAAAAATCTTACAATTCAGCAAACCTGCCCTAGTATTTTAAAGAGTATTTTACTTTTTTTTGTGTGTGTATAAATGTGCCAATTTTTGTAAATATGGACACCCATACACGACATTATCAAAAAATACAATCAGTAACTATAGTAAATTTAAAATTTATTGGTAATTTTTGTAAACAACTGGTTCACACTTCCCCCAGTCCTTTGAACATAGAGTAGAGGTTTATCTCTGGTTTCCTGTTTAGGATTGGGTTTCTGGTTCCTTCTAAAGTCTTTTTCATTCTTTCACTCCCAGTCGCAGCTTGCATCAAAGTAGCATTATCACCTTGTTTAGGGTGAATTGATTAAAAAGAAAAAGTGTCTTCATAAGTAAGATTATAAAGCCCAAGTACTTAAAATTCAATAAAATATTAGATTATTTAGAATATTTTTCATAAATTTTTAAGATTATCAAGTAGTTAAAAATTTATTTAGCCTTTAGCAAGCTGGATGCAAACATTGTTGCCATAGAATTCTCTCCCTTTGCACACTGTTAGGTGCATTCTGTTGCCCGGAGAAGGTTGCTATAAATAAACACTTGTCAACTGTTATTTCTGGAAATAACAGTTGACAAGTGTTTATTTATAGCAACACTCTCGAGGTGACAATGTGCCGATTGTGTGCGAAGGGAGAGAATTCAACAGTAACAATTTTTGCTTCCAGCATGCTAAAAGTTAAGAAAGGTTTTTTGGGAAAGGTATAAATCATCTTCTTCCTCCAGCTATGAGTAAATAGCAAGACAGACTAGGTTCTATAGTCTTGATGGCAACTGGTCTAGTGCAGAAAGAAATAGCAACCTATTGCGGGAAAAATTCTGCCTCGTCAGTCATGTATCAAAAGATACATGATTGTCTAAGCATGTATCATGCATGGCACATAACTGACTGCATTAGTCATGTAATTACTACAAATATTTTCCCCATACATCATCTCACAAATATCAGGTTATTGATAAATGTGTCAACACCTCATGAATATACCGTTAAAAATGTTTTTCTGTGCTATTTCAAACAAAAATTCTTGTTTTAATTCAGATTAATTAAACTTTAAATCAGTTAATATTCCTCAAATAAAGTTTAAAAATATATTTTATTTTTGAAAGATTTTTTTTTAATGACGAGAATTATTTTGTGTTGATAGATTTGTTGTCAATATGACCGATTTTAGCGATTTAAAAAATAATCATTCCAATCAATTTAAATTCGATTTGAAATACAGCAAAATATTTTGCTTATTGGAAATATTAAACTTAATTTATTAGCTTGGAATTAAAAAAGTAAAATAAAAGCTTTAAGAAAATTTTCTCAATTTAAAAATAAAATAAATAATTCTAAACTTGGGTGTCACTTTTTTTTTCTCTTTTGTAAACAGGAGGGGGGTGATACGCAGCTTTTGAAGAAAAACTAATTTTAACTCAAGCGAATCCGTTTAATTTTTTAAAAAATGATGTAAATAAATATTTTTCATTTTACATAGTTTTTTTATTTTTTAGTCTATAATAAACAAACAAACAAAAAAAATACAGCTAAAAATCTAAAATAAAATTATTGAACAAATCAATATTTTTATTTTAATTAATAAGCTTCAAGTTTTCGCAATTTAGTAACGTAATATTTCGACCAAAAAGGAAATAAAAAAAAAAACCCCGATAAGTGTCATAATTCAGCGAGATAAATCATAAATAAAATGTTTTTAAATAAAATAACAACGGAATCCTTAAATGAGAAATTTGGATGTTTTAAAAAGACATTTTTTAAAAGCAAACAATCGAAATTAGTTTTAAAATAAAAATGAATGAATGAATGAATCTGGAGGATAATCACCGTTTTTTTTATTTCATTAAAAATCCAAAGAAATATTCGAGAATCTTTACAAATGATATTATTATTTTATTTTTTTAGAAATGTAAAAAAAAAAAAAAAGAAAACAATTCCTTGAGAAGTAAAATTAATTTAAAAAATAGTTTTGATGCGATTAAAAAAAAAAGGTGAATGAAAATATCTTCCAATTTAGACAGAGGATAAAATTAAAAAAATGTGGTTAATAAAAGCAGAAGATTAATCATTGATTATGAATTTCTTTGTTTAATGAATGAAAAAAAAAAAGAAGTTCGTCTTTGAAAATCGGTTTGTTTCTAAAAACAAACCATTTGCAAAAAGATTGTTTCCTTTATTTACATTTAAATTTATTTGTAGACAAAGAAATGAAGACAATGTTATACTTACTTCATTTTTGTCGTCTAAATTCTTTTCCTTACAGCAATACAATCGTAAAAATTAAAAAAGAGGAACGATTTCTAGGTTAAAAATCTTCCTGAAAATAAAAGAAGTTTGAGTTGTAAAGAGCGACATTCAAGGGAGATAATTCAGTAAAATATAAGCTATAGTAGTATTTCTAATTTTTTTTTCTCTTTCTCTCTCTCCTAAATTCATGACCATTTTTTTTTTTAAATCGTCCAGAAAATAAACAATTTGAGTATTCAAATATCTGACATAAAGATGGAAGAATTCACTCATCATCTTTATTAAAAAAATAACCAAATATGACAATTTTTATATACAAGTGGACTATTGTCCTCATCTTTGTTGCTGGTATCACAACGTTTCAGACATTGTGACCTCAAACTTTCATCAGGTGTAAGTTGATCCAGGTAACCTATTGGGAATCCTGAAATGAACCCTTTATTTAACCAAGCTGTGTAGATTGTTCTTGTTCCATTACCCATGTCTAGGGATATCTCATCTAGTTCTTATTTTCAGTACTGCTCAGTCATTGCTAATCCTGTTTCCACTGAGTTCAAGTACAAACTGCTTGATCCAGGTATTTAAAAGTGTATGACAGTCTAGTGTCTCATTTCCTGCTGTGTCGGAAACCTACCACCCCTCTTGAAGATGAACTTGTCTGCGTCTGTGAACTAAGACTTTAAATAGTGGCATGTCAGTTGACATGGGGAAGACAGATAGACAGAGAAGTTCTTAGCTGAGCTAGTTATTGACTACTCAGGCGATTTCTGTACCTTTTTACCAACCTATTAAAACCCTTTTTATTGTTACGTGTTATTTGGCGTTTGTCTCTACTAACCCCAAATCAACATCATAATATTTCCACATGTTTTCTTTTGTTCCAATTGGTTCAGCATAACTTAGTCTAATAGACTTAACCTAATTTCTACATATATATTTGGCAATGTTATAACAAGCATTTGTTTGCAAAGGAAAAGAACAAAAAAGAATTAAAATTTCAACAATGTGTATTGGTCAAAATTTAGAATATGTACATAGTTGTGCGAAAGGTGGCAAAAATTGTTCATATGTCGTTCCTTAGTTGCTGTTGGTAAGGAAGGCGATTAAGTATAATTAATTAAATACAAATGACCAAAACTAATAAAATTCAGAAACTAGTTTTGTTTATGTATAAAAATAATTATTTTTAACCAGATATATTCAGTAAGTTAAGAATACATTTTTATTCTTAGGCTATAATCATAATACTCAGTAGAATATTTTTTTATATTAATAAGAAAAAAATCATCAAAAAGATAATTCAGGATTGTTGAATTATTTTCTGTTTGATCTTCCATACAAAAACAATCTAACTGGTGTAAAAAGAAAATTCTTTCAAAAATATTTCTGATGTGAAAATAGCATTTACTTTATAGGGGGTTATAACTCTGAGTAAATAATTATAAATCTCCCAACATTTACATTGCTTGGACTATCATCCTCATCTTTGTTGCCATATTTATCACAACGTTTCAGCCATTGTACGCTCTGGCCTTCTTCAGGTGGTTGAACTGAACCCTTTATTTTGCTCTCTGGGGTAGACTGTTCTAGTTCCACATGCCATATCTAAAAAGCTGGATGACACTGCACCCCCTGTAGAGGATAACATGACTAAAGACTGTGTGTACTCCATCCTGTGCAGCTGCGGAAAGAAATATAAAGGGGAGACAGGCCACCCCCTTAAGGTAAGGCTTCAAGAACACCAAAATGTTGTAACACAAGGGGAAGTGAAAAAATCAGGTGTGGCTGACCACATATGGAGAGAAAAGGGAAATCACTGCCCTCTGTGGGATCAGGCTAAAATCATAGACAAAGAACATCATTGCAAAATTCGTAAAATTAAGAAATCAGCACATATGCTAGGCCACAAAAATCTCCTGAGCTGACCAACCATAGAAATGAATACAATATGGGAACCAGTAATAAGGAGTGCCAGAGAAAAGCAATAATAACAACAAAAATTGCAATATGAGCTCTGGTAAAAAAATTAAATGATAACAGCAAAAATTGCAATATGAGTACTGGTAAAAATGGTTGCTGAAGACATTAAGTTTATAATACCCAGAAATTCATACCCAGATGTTCTCAAGGACACATGGCACAGTAGATAAAAGTGTTAGTTAGATCCAGTGACAGGACCCAAAGAGTGTGAGTTCAATACCTGGTTAAGGCAAATTAACAAGAGATAACTGACATCCATTAGACATGGCATGTGGAACTAGAATAATCTACCCCAGGTTTCAGTTCAACATTTCAACCACCTGAAGAAGGAGCATACAACGGCTGAAATATGGCAACAAAGATATCAGATGATAGTTCAAACAATGTAAATAGTGTGCATAATACCTCATCTCAGAAATATAGACAGATACTCCCAACATTTATATCTACAAAAATACTTGTAAAATGAGAATTGTAAGTTTGGGGTCAAATGTAGATCAAATATGAATCAGATAAAAGAATAAAGAATAATAAAAATATATTTTTGTATGTTTTTATTTATAGATGTGTCCAGATAATTTAGTTGGAAAAATACAAGAAGTGTCTGGGGTTTTCTTACCTCAAATTTTTGTTGAGATAAATTATGGCCTGAAAAGAGAAAAGGAGACAAATATTTGTGTTGACACACATGTTAATGACCTGTACATATGAACTGCTTGTCTGATAGTGAGAATGTCATGCGTTTGTGTATGTAGAAGATAAAAGTGGGGTTGATTCCTATTGGTTTAGAATGAGTGAATTAATAATAACTATAATTTTTTATAATTATTTTCAACACTATAATTAACTATTATTTATTTATTTTTTTATCGACACAGCAAAGTGACTGTATAATTAATTAATTAATTTTTTATATGTATATTTTTTATGGATATGACATGATTTTCAATTTTACAAACAGAAAATAATCTTTTTCATCATCCACAACAAGAATTTCAAAATCACATTGGAAAATTACAAGTAAATTTCTCAAAATTAAATATTTCTTGTGAATTTTCCATGTCAAATATGAAATAAAATAACGTGTCTTATGGATGTCCCAACTTTCTACAGAAAATATTTTAAAAATTTTATTGCATTATTTTTGTAAACCTTTTTTTACACTAATGTTCACTCTGTATGGAGACAAAAGGCCATTATCTCCCTTTGGTTAAGACACATAGGTCACATGATGGCCACTTAGGGACGTCACTTCATACAGTGACAAAAGTGACTGTCATTTTCAGTTTTGTTTACAGCAGCTGAACCAAGAGGTTGGTTCTTTTAAAAAAAAAACCTCCCCCCATCTACCTCCCAGCAACTTACAAGTCTATAGTGGTGCTTACCTTTGAGAATATATCTTTCCCTGATATACAAAGAAACTCCAGCTCAATTTGGGAAAACCCAAGACTTGCTGTTTCTCATTCATGGAATATGCTCTTACCTAGGATATAGATGAACCTGGCCCATTTGAATCTGGAGTCATAAACATAGCTTCTCCAGACACAGGAGTATCTCCATATTATATGTAAGACTCTTCCATTTTGTTCTCCTTACACTCTGCTTTGGTGTGTAGATATATATTATTTTTGCCAAGTGGGACATGTGTATATATGGTATTGTGTATGTCTTACTGGTATAAAAATCTTTGAGAACAAAGCATGTTTGTCATTCTTTTTCCTTTCGGACGTTCCATTCAGTCTGTGACTAAAGTGTTATTATATCACGGATATATTAATGCCCATAATGGGGAAAATGAAAAAAAGGAGAATAAATCTTTCCACCATAGCTCTCTCTCCTGTTATAACCTAATATAAGGCCCAACAGCCACTCAAGCTAGAGGGTTACTATGTGATGTTGCATTAGTGTAAGTAAGGGCAAGAAGTGAAGTTCTTGGGCTATGCAGGAAAGATAACGGCTAACTCTAGACTTGAAGAGGTCAAGATTTAATTAGTGAATAGCATTTCAGAGTTCAGTCGAAGATGTTAGACGTAGAGTGTGTAAGTAGAATTTACAAGAAACTGGAAACCCAATCCTAAGCAGAAAATAAAGGATAAACCTCTGTTCTTGTTCAAAAGACCAGGGAGGAGTGTGAAACGGATGACAGATGTTTCAAGATAAGTTTCAAGACGTTCAAACTTGAAATTGTATAATTTAAAAAAAATTTTTTTACTGAAATCACAGCCCCTGGAATTTTCTTTATAAAACTAAAAAGAATAATTCATCCTTAATATCCAGTTTTAAAAGTGATTACAATGTATCGAAAGGTCTGTGTGTGGGGGGTGTAATTGACCAACTACAAGGTTTTTCTCTTTTTTACACTATTTATATTGTTTGGACTATTCTCATCTTTATTGTCATCTTCACAATGTTTTAGTTGTGGTATGCTATGGCCTTCTTCTTGAATAATATAAATAGTGTCAATAGTTATGATACCTCATCTCAGAAATATAGACAGAAGTTGAAGGTTAATATGATAATAAATATGAGGACAATATTCCAAACAATGCAAAATAGTGTCAATAGTTATGATACCTCATCTCAAAAATATAGACAGAAGTTGAAGGTTAATATGATAATAAATATGAGGACAATATTCCAAACAATTCAAAATAGTGTCAATAGTTATGATACCTCATCTCAAAAATATAGACAGAAGTTGAAGGTTAATATGATAATAAATATGAGGACAATATTCCAAACAATGCAAAATAGTGTCAATAGTTATGATACCTCATCTCAAAAATATAGACAGAAGTTGAAGGTTAATATGATAATAAATATGAGGACAATATTCCAAACAATTCAAAATAGTGTCAATAGTTATGATACCTCATCTCAAAAATATAGACAGAAGTTGAAGGTTAATATGGTAATAAATATGAGGACAATAGTCCAAACAATGCAAAATAGTGTCAATAGTTATGATACCTCATCTCAAAAATATAGACAGAAGTTGAAGGTTAATATGATAATAAATATGAGGACAATAGTCCAAACAATTCAAAATAGTGTCAATAGTTATGATACCTCATCTCAAAAATATAGACAGAAGTTGAAGGTTAATATCGTAATAAATATGAGGACAATAGTCCAAACAATTCAAAATAGTGTCAATAGTTATGATACCTCATCTCAAAAATATAGACAGAAGTTGAAGGTTAATATGGTAATAAATATGAGGACAATAGTCCAAACAATTCAAAATAGTGTCAATAGTTATGATACCTCATCTCAAAAATATAGACAGAAGTTGAAGATTAATATGGTAATAAAGATGAGGACAATAGTAGTTATGAAACAATCATCTCAAAAAATAGTGTAAATAGTTATGATACCTCATCTCAAAAAAAGAAATATAAAAGACAGATGTTGAAGGTGAATATGGTAATAAAGATGAGGACAATAGTCCAAACAATCAAAATAGTGTAAATAGTTACAATACCTCATCTCAAAAATATAGACAGATGTTGAAGGTTATGGCAAATAAAGATGAGGACAATAGTCCAAACAATTCAAAATAGTGTAAATAGTTATAATACCTCATCTCAAAAATATAGACAGAAGGTTAATATGGTAATAAAATGAGGACAATAGTCCAAACAATGTAAAAATAGTAAAATAAATATCAGTCCAAATAATCATCTCAAAAATATGAGGACAAGTTGAAGTAATGAATAAAGATGAAACAATAGTCCAAAAATTCAAAAATAGTGTCAATAGTTATGATACCTCATCTGAAAAATAGAGACAGATGTTGAAGGTGAATATGGTAATAAAGATGAGGACAACAGTCCAAACAATCAAAATAGTGTAAATAGTTACAATACCTCATCTCAAAAATATAGACAGATGTTGAAGGTGAATATGGTAATAAAGATGAGGACAATAGTCCAAACAATCAAAATAGTGTAAATAGTTGTAAATAGTTACAATGACCTCATCTGAAAAATATAGACAGATGTTGAAGGTAAAATATGATACCTCATCTCAAAAAAGATGAGGACAATAGTCCAAACAATGTAAAATAGTGTAAATAGTTACAATACCTCATCTCAGAAATAGAGACAGATGTTGAAGGTGAATATGGTAATAAAGATGAGGACAACAGTCCAAACAAATGTAAATAGTGTAAATAGTTACAATACCTCATCTCAGAAATATAGACAGATGTTGAAGGTGAATATGGTAATAAAGATGAGGACAATAGTCCAAACAATTCAAAATAGTGTAAATAGTTAAAATACCTCATCTGAGAAATAGAGACAGATGTTGAAGGTGAATATGGTAATAAAGATGAGGACAACAGTCCAAACAATGTAAATAGTGTAAATAGTTACAATACCTCATCTCAGAAAAATAGAGACAGATGTTGAAGGTGAATATGGTAATAAAGATGAGGACAACAGTCCAAACAAATCAAAATAGTGTAAATAGTTACAATACCTCATCTCAGAAATAGAGACAGATGTTGAAGGTGAATATGGTAATAAAGATGAGGACAATAGTCCAAACAATGTAAAAATAGTGTAAATAGTTACAATAGACCTCATCTGAAAAATAGAGACAGATGTTGAAGGTGAATATGGTAATAAAGATGAGGACAACAGTCCAAATAATGTAAATAGTGTAAATAGTTACAATACCTCATCTCAAAAATAGAGACAGATGTTGAAGGTGAATATGTAATAAAGATGAGGACAACAGTCCAAACAATTCAAAATAGTGTAAATAGTTACAATACCTCATCTGAGAAATAGAGACAGATGTTGAAGGTGAATATGGTAATAAAGATGAGGACAACAGTCCAAACAATGTAAATAGTGTAAATAGTTACAATACCTCATCTGAGAAATATAGAGAGATGTTGAAGGTGAATATGGTAATAAAGATGAGGACAACAGTCCAAACAATGTAAAATAGTGTAAATAGTTACAATACCTCATCTGAGAAATAGAGACAGATGTTGAAGGTGAATATGGTAATAAAGATGAGGACAACAGTCCAAACAATGTAAATAGTGTAAATAGTTACAATACCTCATCTCAGAAATAGAGATAGATGTTGAAGGTGAATATGGCAATAAAGATGAGGACAACAGTCCAAACAATGTAAATAGTGTAAATAGTTACAATACCTCATCTGAGAAATAGAGACAGATGTTGAAGGTGAATATGGCAATAAAGATGAGGACAACAGTCCAAACAATGTAAATAGTGTAAATAGTTACAATACCTCATCTGAGAAATATAGAGAGATGTTGAAGGTGTTTATCGTAATAAAGATGAGGACAACAGTCCAAACAATGTAAATAGTGTAAATAGTTACAATACCTCATCTGAGAAATAGAGACAGATGTTGAAGGTGAATATGGCAATAAAGATGAGGACAACAGTCCAAACAATGTAAATAGTGTAAATAGTTACAATACCTCATAGACAGAAATAGAGACAGATGTTGAAGGTGAATATGGTAATAAAGATGAGGACAACAGTCCAAACAATGTAAATAGTGTAAATAGTTACAATACCTCATCTCAGAAATAGAGACAGATGTTGAAGGTGAATATGGTAATAAAGATGAGGACAACAGTCCAAAAATGTCAAAAATGTAAATAATGTAAATAGTTACAATACCTCATCTAAAAAAATAGAGACAGATGTTGAAGGTGAATATGGTAATAAAGATGAGGACAACAGTCCAAACAATGTAAATAGTGTAAATAGTTACAATACCTCATCTCAGAAATAGAGACAGATGTTGAAGGTGAATATGGTAATAAAGATGAGGACAACAGTCCAAACAATGTAAATAGTGTAAATAGTTACAATACCTCTCATCTGAGAAAATAGAGACAGATGTTGAAGGTGAATATGGTAATAAAGATGAGGACAACAGTCCAAACAATGTAAATAGTGTAAATAGTTACAATACCTCATCTGAGAAATAGAGACAGATGTTGAAGGTGAATATGGTAATAAAGATGAGGACAACAGTCCAAACAATGTAAATAGTGTAAATAGTTACAATACCTCATCTGAGAAATAGAGACAGATGTTGAAGGTGAATATGGTAATAAAGATGAGGACAACAGTCCAAACAATGTAAATAGTGTAAATAGTTACAATACCTCATCTCAAAAATAGAGACAGATGTTGAAGGTGAATATGGATAAAATAAAGATGAGGACAACAGTCCAAACAATGTAAATAGTGTAAATAGTTACAATACCTCATCTGAGAAATAGAGACAGATGTTGAAGGTGAATATGGTAATAAAGATGAGGACAACAGTCCAAACAATGTAAATAGTGTAAATAGTTACAATACCTCATCTGAGAAATAGAGACAGATGTTGAAGGTGAATATGGTAATAAAGATGAGGACAACAGTCCAAACAATGTAAATAGTGTAAATAGTTACAATACCTCATCTGAGAAATAGAGACAGATGTTGAAGGTGAATATGGCAATAAAGATGAGGACAACAGTCCAAACAATGTAAATAATGTAAATAGTTACAATACCTCATCTGAGAAATAGAGACAGATGTTGAAGGTGAATATGGTAATAAAGATGAGGACAACAGTCCAAACAATGTAAATAGTGTAAATAGTTACAATACCTCATCTCAAAAATAGAGACAGATGTTGAAGGTGAATATGGTAATAAAGATGAGGACAACAGTCCAAACAATGTAAATAGTGTAAATAGTTACAATACCTCATCTGAGAAATAGAGACAGATGTTGAAGGTGAATATGGTAATAAAGATGAGGACAACAGTCCAAACAATGTAAATAGTGTAAATAGTTACAATACCTCATCTGAGAAATAGAGACAGATGTTGAAGGTGAATATAATAATAAAGATGAGGACAACAGTCCAAACAATGTAAATAGTGTAAATAGTTAATACCTCATCTCAGAAATAGAGACAGATGTTGAAGGTGAATATGGTAATAAAGATGAGGACACAGTCCAAACAATGTAAATAGTGTAAATAGTTACAAACCTCATCTGAGAAATAGAGACAGATGTTGAATGTGAAATAGTAAATAAAATGAGGACAATCAGTCCAAACAACCTCATCTAGTTACAATACCTCATCTCAGAAATAGAGACAGATGTTGAAGGTGAATATGGTAATAAAGATGAGGACAATAGTCCAAACAATGTAAATAGTGTAAATAGTTACAATACCTCATCTGAGAAATAGAGACAGATGTTGAAGGTGAATATGGTAATAAAGATGAGGACAACAGTCCAAACAATGTAAATAGTGTAAATAGTTACAATACCTCATCTCAGAAATAGAGACAGATGTTGAAGGTGAATATGGATAAAATAAAGATGAGGACAACAGTCCAAACAATGTAAATAGTGTAAATAGTTACAATACCTCATCTCAGAAATAGAGACAGATGTTGAAGGTGAATATGGTAATAAAGATGAGGACAACAGTCCAAACAATGTAAATAGTGTAAATAGTTACAATACCTCATCTCAGAAAATAGAGACAGATGTTGAAGGTGAATATGGTAATAAAGATGAGGACAACAGTCCAAACAATGTAAATAGTGTAAATAGTTACAATAACCTCATCTCAGAAAATAGAGACAGATGTTGAAGGTGAATATGATAAATAATGGTAAAAGATGAGGACAACAGTCCAAAATAATGTAAAATAGTGTAAATAGTTACAATACCTCATCTGAGAAAATAGAGACAGATGTTGAAGGTGAATATGGTAATAAAGATGAGGACAACAGTCCAAACAATGTAAATAGTGTAAATAGTTACAATACCTCATCTCAGAAAATAGAGACAGATGTTGAAGGTGAATATGATAAATAATAAAGATGAGGACAACAGTCCAAACAATGTAAATAGTGTAAATAGTTACAATACCTCATCTCAGAAATAGAGACAGATGTTGAATTGAAGGTGAATATGGCAATAAAGATGAGGACAACAGTCTGAACAATGTAAATAGTGTAAATAGTTACAATACCTCATCTGAGAAATAGAGACAAATGTTGAAGGTGAATATGGTAATAAAGATGAGGACAACAGTCCAAACAATGTAAATAGTGTAAATAGTTACAATACCTCATCTCAGAAATAGAGATAGATGTTGAAGGTGAATATGGTAATAAAGATGAGGACAACAGTCCAAACAATGTAAATAGTGTAAATAGTTACAATACCTCATCTGAGAAATAGAGACAAATGTTGAAGGTGAATATGGTAATAAAGATGAGGACAACAGTCCAAACAATGTAAATAGTGTAAATAGTTACAATACCTCATCTGAGAAATAGAGACAAATGTTGAAGGTGAATATGGTAATAAAGATGAGGACAAAAGTCCAAACAATGTAAATAGTGTAAATAGTTACAATACCTCATCTGAGAAATAGAGACAGATGTTGAAGGTGAATATGGCAATAAAGATGAGGACAACAGTCCAAACAATGTAAATAGTGTAAATAGTTACAATACCTCATCTGGAGAAATAGAGACAGATGTTGAAGGTGAATATGGTAATAAAGATGAGGACAACAGTCCAAACAATGTAAATAGTGTAAATAGTTACAATACCTCATCTGAGAAATAGAGACAGATGTTGAAGGTGAATATGGTAATAAAGATGAGGACAACAGTCCAAACAATGTAAAAATAGTGTAAATAGTTACAATACCTCATCTGAGAAATAGAGACAGATGTTGAAGGTGAATATGGTAATAAAGATGAGGACAAAAGTCCAAACAATGTAAATAGTGTAAATAGTTACAATACCTCATCTGAGAAATAGAGACAGATGTTGAAGGTGAATATGGTAATAAAGATGAGGACAACAGTCCAAACAATGTAAATAGTGTAAATAGTTACAATACCTCATCTCAGAAATAGAGATAGATGTTGAAGGTGAATATGGTAATAAAGATGAGGACAACAGTCCAAACAATGTAAATAGTGTAAATAGTTACAATACCTCATCTCAGAAATAGAGATAGATGTTGAAGGTGAATATGGCAATAAAAAGATGAGGACAACAAGTCCAAACAATGTAAATAGTGTAAATAGTTACCTCATCTCATCTGAGAAATAGAGACAGATGTTGAAGGTAAATATGGTAATAAAGATGAGGACAACAGTCCGAATAATGTAAAAATAGTGTAAATAGTTACAAAATATCATCTGAGAAATAGAGACAGATGTTGAAGGTGAATATGGTAATAAAGATGAGGACAACAGTCCAAACAATGTAAATAGTGTAAATAGTTACAATACCTCATCTCAGAAATAGAGACAGATGTTGAAGGTGAATATGGTAATAAAGATGAGGACAACAGTCCAAACAATGTAAATAGTGTAAATAGTTACAATACCTCATCTCAGAAAATAGAGACAGATGTTGAAGGTGAATATGGTAATAAAGATGAGGACAACAGTCCAAACAATGTAAATAGTGTAAATAGTTACAATACCTCATCTCAGAAATAGAGACAGATGTTGAAGGTGAATATGGTAATAAAGATGAGGATAAACAGTCCAAACAATGTAAATAGTGTAAATAGTTACAATACCTCATCTCAGAAATAGAGACAGATGTTGAAGGTGAATATGGCAATAAAGATGAGGACAACAGTCCGAACAATGTAAATAGTGTAAATAGTTACAATACCTCATCTCAGAAATAGAGACAGATGTTGAAGGTGAATATGGTAATAAAGATGAGGACAACAGTCCAAACAATGTAAATAGTGTAAATAGTTACAATACCTCATCTAAGAAATAGAGACAGATGTTGAAGGTGAATATGGCAATAAAGATGAGGACAACAGTCCAAACAATGTAAATAATGTAAATAGGTGTTACAATACCTCATCTCAGAAATAGAGACAGATGTTGAAGGTGAATATGGTAATAAAGATGAGGACAACAGTCCAAACAATGTAAATAGTGTAAATAGTTACAATACCTCATCTCAGAAATAGAGACAGATGTTGAAGGTGAATATGGTAATAAAGATGAGGACAACAGTCCAAACAATGTAAATAGTGTAAATAGTTACAATACCTCATCTCAGAAATAGAGACAGATGTTGAAGGTGAATATAAATATGGTAATAAAGATGAGGACAACAGTCCAAACAATGTAAATAGTGTAAATAGTTACAATACCTCATCTCAGAAATAGAGACAGATGTTGAAGGTGAATATGGTAATAAAGATGAGGACAACAGTCCGAACAATGTAAAAATAGTGTAAATAGAGTTATGTTGAATACTCAGAAAAAATAGAGAAATGAAGAGACAGATGTTGACCTCATCTCAGAAATATGGACAATAAAGATGAGGACAACAGTCCGAACAATGTAAATAGTGTAAATAGTTACAATACCTCATCTGAGAAATAGAGACAGATGTTGAAGGTGAATATGGAAATAAAGATGAGGACAACAGTCCAAACAATGTAAATAGTGTAAATAGTTACAATACCTCATCTCAGAAATAGAGATAGATGTTGAAGGTGAATATGGTAATAAAGATGAGGACAACAGTCCAAACAATGTAAATAGTGTAAATAGTTACAATACCTCATCTGAGAAATAGAGACAAATGTTGAAGGTGAATATGGTAATAAAGATGAGGACAACAGTCCAAACAATGTAAATAGTGTAAATAGTTACAATACCTCATCTCAGAAATAGAGATAGATGTTGAAGGTGAATATGGTAATAAAGATGAGGACAACAGTCCAAACAATGTAAATAGTGTAAATAGTTACAATACCTCATCTCAGAAATAGAGATAGATGTTGAAGGTGAATATGGTAATAAAGATGAGGACAACAGTCCAAACAATGTAAATAGTGTAAATAGTTACAATACCTCATCTCAGAAATAGAGACAGATGTTGAAGGTGAATATGGCAATAAAGATGAGGACAACAGTCCAAACAATGTAAATAGTGTAAATAGTTACAATACCTCATCTCAGAAATATAGACAGATGTTGAAGAATGTTGTAATAAAGATGAGGAATATCCAAACAAATAAAGATGAGGACAACAGTCCAAAAAAGAGAATGTGAAAATAGTAATAAAATGAGGACAACAGTCCAAACAATTAAAATAGTGTCATAGACAGAAATGAAAAGACAGACAGATGTTGAAGGTGAATATGGTAATAAAGATGAGGACAACAGTCCAAACAATGTAAATAGTGTAAATAGTTACAATACCTCATCTCAGAAATAGAGACAGATGTTGAAGGTGAATAAATATGGTAATAAAGATGAGGACAACAGTCCAAACAATGTAAATAGTGTAAATAGTTACAATACCTCATCTGACAGAAATAGAGACAGATGTTGAAGGTGAATATGGTAATAAAGATGAGGACAACAGTCCAAACAATGTAAAAGTGTAAAATAGTTACAATACCTCATCTCAGAAATAGAGACAGATGTTGAAGGTGAATATGGTAATAAAGATGAGGACACAACAGTCCAAACAATGTAAATAGTGTAAATAGTTACAATACCTCATCTCAGAAATAGAGACAGATGTTGAAGGTGAATATGGCAATAAAGATGAGGACAACAGTCCAAACAATGTAAATAAGTGTAAATAGTTACAATACCTCATCTCAGAAATAGAGACAGATGTTGAAGGTGAATATGGTAATAAAGATGAGTACAACAGTCCAAACAATGTAAATAGTGTAAATAGTTACAATACCTCATCTCAGAAATAGAGATAGATGTTGAAGGTGAATATGGCAATAAAGATGAGGACAACAGTCCAAACAATGTAAATAGTGTAAATAGTTACATAATACCTCATCTCAGAAATAGAGACAGATGTTGAAGGTGAATATGGCAATAAAGATGAGGACAACAGTGAGAAAACAATGTAAATAATGTAAATAGTTACAATACCTCATCTCAGAAAAATAGAGACAGATGTTGAAGGTGAAAATATGGTAATAAAGATGAGGACAACAGTCCAAACAATGTAAATAGTGTAAATAGTTACAATATCCTCATCTGAGAAATAGAGACAGATGTTGAAGGTGAATATGGTAATAAAGATGAGGACAACAGTCCGAACAATGTAAATAGTGTAAATAGTTACAATACCTCATCTGAGAAAATAGAGACAGATGTTGAAGGTGAATATGGTAATAAAGATGAGGACAATAGTCCAAACAATGTAAATAGTGTAAATAGTTACAATACCTCATCTGAGAAATAGAGACAGATGTTGAAGGTGAATATGGTAATAAAGATGAGGACAACAGTCCAAACAATGTAAATAGTGTAAATAGTTACAATACCTCATCTGAGAAATAGAGACAGATGTTGAAGGTGAATATGGCAATAAAGATGAGGACAACAGTCCAAACAATGTAAATAGTGTAAAAATAGTTACAATACCTCATCTCAGAAAAATAGAGACAGATGTTGAAGGTGAATATGGTAATAAAGATGAGGACAACAGTCCAAACAATGTAAATAGTGTAAAATAGTTACAATACCTCATCTCAGAAATAGAGACAGATGTTGAAGGTGAATATGGTAATAAAGATGAGGACAATAGTCCAAACAATGTAAAAATAGTGTAAATAGTTACAATACCTCATCTGAGAAATAGAGACAGATGTTGAAGGTGAATATGGTAATAAAGATGAGGACAACAGTCCGAACAATGTAAATAGTGTAAATAGTTATAATACCTCATCTGAGAAATAGAGACAGATGTTGAAGGTGAATATGGCAATAAAGATGAAGACAACAGTTTGAACAATGTAAATACTGTAAATAGTTACAATACCTCATCTGAGAAATAGAGACAGATGTTGAAGGTGAATATGGCAATAAAGATGAGGACAACAGTACAAACAATGTAAATACTGTAAATAGTTACAATACCTCATCTCAGAAATAGAGATAGATGTTGAAGGTGAATATGGTAATAAAGATGAGGACAACAGTCCAAACAATGTAAATAGTGTAAATAGTTACAATACCTCATCTCAGAAATAGAGACAGATGTTGAAGGTGAATATGGTGATAAAATAAAGATGAGGACAACAGTCCAAACAATGTAAATAGTGTAAATAGTTACAATACCTCATCTCAGAAATAGAGACAGATGTTGAAGGTGAATATGGTAATAAAGATGAGGACAATAGTCCGAACAATGTAAATAATGTAAATAGTTACAATACTTCATCTCAGAAATAGAGACAGATGTTGAAGGTGAATATGGCAATAAAGATGAGGACAACAGTCCGAACAATGTAAATAATGTAAATAGTTACATAATACCTCATCTCTGAGAAATAGAGACAGATGTTGAAGGTGATGAAATATGGTAATAAAGATGAGGACAACAGTCCGAACAATGTAAATAGTGTAAATAGTTACAATCTCCTCATCTGAGAAATAGAGACAGATGTTGAAGGTGAATATGGTAATAAAGATGAGGACAACAGTCCGAACAATGTAAATAGTGTAAATAGTTACAATACCTCATCTCAGAAATAGAGACAGATGTTGAAGGTGAATATGGTAATAAAGATGAGGACAACAGTCCAAACAATGTAAATAATGTAAATAGTTACAATACCTCATCTCAGAAATAGAGACAGATGTTGAAGGTGAATATGATAAAATAAAGATGAGGACAACAGTCCAAACAATGTAAATAGTGTAAATAGTTACAATACCTCATCTGAGAAATAGAGACAGATGTTGAAGGTGAATATGGTAATAAAAAGATGAGGACAACAGTCCGAACAATGTAAATAGTGTAAATAGTTACAATACCTCATCTCAGAAATAGAGACAGATGTTGAAGGTGAATATGGTAATAAAGATGAGGACAACAGATGAACAATGTAAATAGTGTAAATAGTTACATAATACCTCATCTGAGAAATAGAGACAGATGTTGAAGGTGAATATGGTAATAAAGATGAGGACAAAGTCCAAACAATGTAAATAATGTAAATAGTTACAATACCTCATCTCAGAAATAGAGACAGATGTTGAAGGTGAATATGGTAATAAAGATGAGGACAACAGTCCAAACAATGTAAATAGTGTAAATAGTTACAATACCTCATCTCAGAAATAGAGACAGATGTTGAAGGTGAATATGGTAATAAAGATGAGGACAACAGTCCAAACAATGTCCGAAGTGTAAATAGTTACAATACCTCATCTCAGAAATAGAGACAGATGTTGAAGGTGAATACATTAATAAAGATGAGGACAACAGTCCAAACAATGTAAATAGTGTAAATAGTTACATAATACCTCATCTCAGAAATAGAGACAGATGTTGAAGGTGAATATGGTAATAAAGATGAGGACAACAGTCCAAACAATGTAAATAGTGTAAATAGTTACAATACCTCATCTCAGAAATAGAGACAGATGTTGAAGGTGAATATGGTAATAAAGATGAGGACAACAGTCCAAACAATGTAAATAATGTAAATAGTTACAATACCTCATCTCAGAAAATAGAGACAGATGTTGAAGGTGAATATGGTAATAAAGATGAGGACAATAGTCCGAATAATGTAAATAGTGTAAATAGTTACAATACCTCATCTGAAAAATAGAGACAGATGTTGAAGGTGAATATGGTAATAAAGATGAGGACAACAGTCCGAACAATGTAAATAGTGTAAATAGTTACAATACCTCATCTCAGAAATAGAGACAGATGTTGAAGGTGAATATGGTAATAAAGATGAGGACAACAGTCCGAACAATGTAAATAGTGTAAATAGTTAATACCTCATCTCAGAAATAGAGACAGATGTTGAAGGTGAATATGGCAATAAAGATGAGGACAAAAGATGAAACAATGTAAATAGTGTAAATAGTTACAATACCTCATCTCAGAAATAGAGACAGATGTTGAAGGTGAATATGGTAATAAAGATGAGGACAACAGTCCAAACAATGTAAATAGTGTAAATAGTTACAATACCTCATCTTAGAAATAGAGACAGATGTTGAAGGTGAATATGGTAATAAAGATGAGGACAACAGTCCAAACAATGTAAATAGTGTAAATAGTTACAATATCTCATCTAGAAATAGAGACAGATGTTGAAGGTGAATATGGTAATAAAGATGAGGACAACAGTCCGAATAATGTAAATAGTGTAAATAGTTACAATAACCTCATCTCAGAAATAGAGACAGATGTTGAAGGTGAATATGGTAATAAAGATGAGGACAAAAGTCCAAACAATGTAAATAGTGTAAATAGTTACAATACCTCATCTCAGAAATAGAGACAGATGTTGAAGGTGAATATGGTAATAAAGATGAGGACAACAGTCCAAACAATGTAAATAGTGTAAATAGTTACAATACCTCATCTCAGAAATAGAGACAGATGTTGAAGGTGAATATGGTAATAAAGATGAGGACAACAGTGAGAACAATGTAAATAGTGTAAATAGTTACATAATACCTCATCATCTGAGAAATATAGAGACAGATGTTGAAGGTGAATATGGTAATAAAGATGAGGACAACAGTCCGAACAATGTAAATAGTGTAAATAGTTACAATACCTCATCTAGAAATAGAGACAGATGTTGAAGGTGAATATGGTAATAAAGATGAGGACAACAGTCCGAATAATGTAAATAGTGTAAATAGTTACAATACCTCATCTCAGAAATAGAGACAGATATTGAAGGTGAATATGGTAATAAAGATGAGGACAACAGTCCGAACAATGTAAATAGTGTAAATAATTACCTCATCTCAGAAATAGAGACAGATGTTGAAGGTGAATATGGTAATAAAGATGAGGACAACAGTCCAAATAATGTAAATAGTGTAAATAGTTACAATACCTATAGACAGAAATAGAGACAGATGTTGAAGGTGAATATGGTAATAAAGATGAGGACAACAGTCCAAACAATGTAAATAGTGTAAATAGTTACAATACCTCATCTCAAAAATAGAGACAGATGTTGAAGGTGAATATGGTAATAAAGATGAGGACAACAGTCCAAACAATGTAAATAATGTAAATAGTTACAATACCTCATCTCAGAAATAGAGACAGATGTTGAAGGTGAATATGGTAATAAAGATGAGGACAACAGTGAGGAAACAATGTAAATAGTGTAAATAGTTACAATACCTCATCTCAGAAATAGAGACAGATGTTGAAGGTGAATATGGTAATAAAGATGAGGACAAAGTCCAAACAATGTAAATAGTGTAAATAGTTACAATACCTCATCTCAGAAATAGAGACAGATGTTGAAGGTAAATATGGTAATAAAGATGAGGACAACAGTCCAAATAATGTAAATAGTGTAAATAGTTACAATACCTCATCTCAGAAAATAGAGACAGATGTTGAAGGTGAATATGGTAATAAAGATGAGGACAACAGTCCGAATAATGTAAATAGTGTAAATAGTTACAATACCTCATCTCAGAAATAGAGACAGATGTTGAAGGTGAATATGATAAATAAAGATGAGGACAACAGTCCGAACAATGTAAATAGTGTAAATAGTTACAATACCTCATCTCAGAAATAGAAATAGAGACAGATGTTGAAGGTGAATATGGTAATAAAGATGAGGACAACAGTCCGAACAATGTAAATAGTGTAAATAAGTTACAATCTCAGAAATCTAGAGAAATAGAGACAGATGTTGAAGGTGAATATGGTAATAAAGATGAGGACAACAGTCCGAACAATGTAAATAGTGTAAATAGTTACAATACCTCATCTCAGAAATAGAGACAGATGTTGAAGGTGAATATGGCAATAAATAAAGATGAGGACAAAGTCCAAACAATGTAAATAAGTGTAAATAGTTACATAATACCTCATCTCAGAAATAGAGACAGATGTTGAAGGTGAATATGGTAATAAAGATGAGGACAACAGTCCAAACAATGTAAATAGTGTAAATAGTTACAATACCTCATCTCAGAAATAGAGACAGATGTTGAAGGTGAATATGGTAATAAAGATGAGGACAACAGTCCGAACAATGTAAATAGTGTAAATAGTTACAATACCTCATCTCAGAAATAGAGACAGATGTTGAAGGTGAATATGGTAATAAAGATGAGGACAAAAGATGAAACAGAAAATGTAAATAATGTAAATAGTTACAAATACCTCATCTCAGAAATAGAGACAGATGTTGAAGGTGAATATGGTAATAAAGATGAGGACAACAGTCCAAACAATGTAAATAGTGTAAATATTTACAATACCTCATCTGAGAAAAAGAGACAGATGTTGAAGGTGAATATGGTAATAAAGATGAGGACAACAGTCTGAATAATGTAAATAGTGTAAATAGTTACAATACCTCATCTGAGAAAATAGAGACAGATGTTGAAGGTGAATATGGTAATAAAGATGAGGACAACAGTCCAAACAATGTAAATAGTGTAAATGTTAAATACCTCATTAAATAAGATGTTGAAGGTGAACCTCATCTGAGAAATAGAGACAGATGTTGAAGGTGAATAATAATAAAGATGAGGACAACAGTCCAAACAATGTAAATAGAGAAAATAGTTACAATACCTCATCTGAGAAATAGAGACAGATGTTGAAGGTGAATATGGTAATAAAGATGAGGACAATAGTCCAAATAATGTAAATAGTGTAAATAGTTACAATACCTCATCTCAGAAAAATAGAGACAGATGTTGAAGGTGAATATGGTAATAAAGATGAGGACAACAGTCCGAACAATGTAAATAGTGTAAATAGTTATCAAGAAACCTCATCTCAGAAATAGAGACAGATGTTGAAGGTGAATATGGTAATAAAGATGAGGACAACAGTCCAAACAATGTAAATAGTGTAAATAGTTACAATCATCTCTCATCTAGAGAAATAGAGACAGATGTTGAAGGTGAATATGGTAATAAAGATGAGGACAACAGTCCGAACAATGTAAATAGTGTAAATAGTTAATACCTCATCTCAGAAATAGAGACAGATGTTGAAGGTGAATATGGCAATAAAGATGAGAACAACAGTCCAAACAATGTAAATAGTGTAAATAGTTACAATACCTCATCTCAGAAATAGAGACAGATGTTGAAGGTGAATATGGCAATAAAGATGAGGACAACAGTCTGGAGAATGTAAATAGTGTAAATAGTTACAATACCTCATCTCAGAAATAGAGACAGATGTTGAAGGTGAATATGGTATTAAAGATGAGGACAACAGTCTGGAGAATGTAAATAGTGTAAATAGTTACAATACCTCATCTCAGAAATAGAGACAGATGTTGAAGGTGAATATGGATAAATATGGTAATAAAGATGAGGACAACAGTCTGGAGAATGTAAATAGTGTAAATAGTTACAATACCTCATCTCAGAAATAGAGACAGATGTTGAAGGTGAATATGGTATTAAAGATGAGGACAACAGTCCAAACAATGTAAATAGTGTAAATAGTTACAATACCTCATCTCAGAAATAGAGACAGATGTTGAAGGTGAATATGGCAATAAAGATGAGGACAACAGTCCAAACAATGTAAATAATGTAAATAGTTACAATAAAGATGAATACCTCATCTGAGAAATAGAGACAGATGTTGAAGGTGAATATGGTAATAAAGATGAGGACAACAGTGAGAACAATGTAAATAGTGTAAATAGTTACAATACCTCATCTCAGAAATAGAGACAGATGTTGAAGGTGAATATGGTAATAAAGATGAGGACAACAGTCCAAACAATGTAAATAGTGTAAATAGTTACAATACCTCATCTGAGAAATAGAGACAGATGTTGAAGGTGAATATGGTAATAAAGATGAGGACAACAGTCCAAACAATGTAAATAGTGTAAATAGTTACAATACCTCATCTCAGAAATAGAGACAGATGTTGAAGGTGAATATGGCAATAAAGATGAGGACAACAGTCCAAACAATGTAAATAGTGTAAATAGTTACATAATACCTCATCTGAGAAATAGAGACAGATGTTGAAGGTGAATATGGTAATAAAGATGAGGACAACAGTCCAAACAATGTAAATAGTGTAAATAGTTACAATACCTCATCTGAGAAATAGAGACAGATGTTGAAGGCGAATATGGCAATAAAGATGAGGACAGCAGTCCAAACAATGTAAATAGTGTAAATAGTTACAATACCTCATCTCAGAAATAGAGACAGATGTTGAAGGTGAATATGGTAATAAAGATGAGGACAACAGTCCAAACAATGTAAATAGTGTAAATAGTTATCTCAGAAAATAGACTCATCTGAAGAAATAGAGACAGATGTTGAAGGTGAATATGGTAATAAAGATGAGGACAACAGTCCGAACAATGTAAATAGTGTAAATAGTTACAATACCTCATCTAGAGAAATAGAGACAGATGTTGAAGGTGAATATGGTAATAAAGATGAGGACAACAGTCCAAACAATGTAAATAGTGTAAATAGTTACAATACCTCATCTCAGAAATAGAGACAGATGTTGAAGGTGAATATGGTAATAAAGATGAGGACAACAGTCCAAACAATGTAAATAGTGTAAATAGTTACAATACCTCATCTCAGAAATAGAGACAGATGTTGAAGGTTGTGATAGTCCGAATATGGTAATAAAGATGAGGACAACAGTCCAAACAATGTAAATAGTGTAAATAGTTACAATACCTCATCTCAGAAATAGAGACAGAGACAGATGTTGATATTGAATATGGTAATAAAGATGAGGACAATAGTCCAAACAATGTAAATAGTGTAAATAATTACCTCATCTCATCTAGAAATAGAGACAGATGTTGAAGGTGAATATGGTAATAAAGATGAGGACAACAGTCCAAACAATGTAAATAGTGTAAATAGTTACAATACCTCATCTCAGAAATAGAGACAGATGTTGAAGGTGAATATGGCAATAAAGATGAGGACAACAGTCCAAACAATGTAAATAGTAAATAAATAGTTACAATACCTCATCTCAGAAAAATAGAGACAGATGTTGAAGGTGAATATGGTAATAAAGATGAGGACAACAGTCCGAACAATGTAAATAGTGTAAATAGTTACAATACCTCATCTCAGAAATAGAGACAGATGTTGAAGGTGAATATGGTAATAAAGATGAGGACAACAGTCCGAACAATGTAAATAGTGTAAATATTTACAATACCTCATCTGAGAAATAGAGACAGATGTTGAAGGTGAATATGGTAATAAAGATGAGGACAACAGTCCAAATAATGTAAATAGTGTAAATAGTTACAATACCTCATCTGAGAAATAGAGACAGATGTTGAAGGTGAATATGGTAATAAAGATGAGGACAACAGTCCAAACAATGTAAATAGTGTAAATAGTTACCTCATCTCATCTGAGAAATAGAGACAGATGTTGAAGGTGAATATGGTAATAAAGATGAGGACAACAGTCCAAACAATGTAAATAGTGTAAATAGTTACCTCATCTCATCTGAGAAATAGAGACAGATGTTGAAGGTGAATATGGTAATAAAAGATGAGGACAACAGTCCAAACAATGTAAATAGTGTAAATAGTTACAATACCTCATCTCAGAAATAGAGACAGATGTTGAAGGTGAATATGGTAATAAAGATGAGGACAAGAGTCCAAACAATGTAAATAGTGTAAATAATTACAATACCTCATCTGAGAAATAGAGACAGATGTTGAAGGTGAATATGGTAATAAAGATGAGGACAACAGTCCAAACAATGTAAATAGTGTAAATAGTTACAATACCTCATCTCAGAAATAGAGACAGATGTTGAAGGTGAATATGGTAATAAAAGATGAGGACAACAGTCCAAACAATAAAAATAGTGTAAATAGTTACAATACCTCATCTCAGAAATAGAGACAGATGTTGAAGGTGAATATGGTAATAAAGATGAGGACAACAGTCCAAACAATGTAAATAGTGTAAATAGTTACAATACCTCATCTCAGAAATAGAGACAGATGTTGAAGGTGAATATGGTAATAAAGATGAGGACAACAGTCCAAACCAAACAAGTGTAAATAACAATACCTCATCTGAGAAATAGAGACAGATGTTGAAGGTGAATATGGTAATAAAGATGAGGACAACAGTCCAAACAATGTAAATAGTGTAAATAGTTACAATACCTCATCTGAGAAATAGAGACAGATGTTGAAGGTGAATATGGTAATAAAGATGAGGACAACAGTCCAAACAATGTAAATAGTGTAAATAGTTACAATATCTCATCTGAGAAATAGAGACAGATGTTGAAGGTGAATATGGTAATAAAGATGAGGACAACAGTCCAAACAATGTAAATAGTGTAAATAGTTACAATACCTCATCTGAGAAATAGAGACAGATGTTGAAGGTGAATATGGCAATAAAGATGAGGACAACAGTCCAAACAATGTAAATAGTGTAAATAGTTACAATACCTCATCTGAGAAATAGAGACAGATGTTGAAGGTGAATATGGCAATAAAGATGAGGACAACAGTGAGGAACAATGTAAATAGTGTAAATAGTTACAATACCTCATCTGAAAAATAGAGACAGATGTTGAAGGTGAATATGGCAATAAAGATGAGGACAACAGTCCAAACAATGTCAATAGTGTAAATAGTTACAATACCTCATCTGAAAAATAGAGACAGATGTTGAAGGTGAATATGGCAATAAAGATGAGGACAACAGTCCAAACAATGTAAATAGTGTAAATAGTTACAATACCTCATCTGAGAAATAGAGACAAATGTTGAAGGTGAATATGGTAATAAAGATGAGGACAACAGTCCAAACAATGTAAATAGTGTAAATAGTTACAATACCTCATCTCAGAAATAGAGATAGATGTTGAAGGTGAATATGGTAATAAAGATGAGGACAACAGTCCAAACAATGTAAATAGTGTAAATAGTTACAATATCTCATCTAGAGAAATAGAGACAGATGTTGAAGGTGAATATGGTAATAAAGATGAGGACAACAGTCCAAACAATGTAAATAGTGTAAATAGTTACAATACCTCATCTGAAAAATAGAGACAGATGTTGAAGGTGAATATGGTAATAAAGATGAGGACAACAGTCCAAACAATGTAAATAGTGTAAATAGTTACAATACCTCATCTCAGAAATAGAGATAGATGTTGAAGGTGAATATGGCAATAAAGATGAGGACAACAGTCCAAACAATGTAAATAGTGTAAATAGTTACAATACCTCATCTGAGAAATAGAGACAGATGTTGAAGGTGAATATGGTAATAAAGATGAGGACAACAGTCCAAACAATGTAAATAGTGTAAATAGTTACAATACCTCATCTGAGAAATAGAGACAAATGTTGAAGGTGAATATGGTAATAAAGATGAGGACAACAGTCCAAACAATGTAAATAGTGTAAATAGTTACAATACCTCATCTGAGAAATAGAGACAAATGTTGAAGGTGAATATGGTAATAAAGATGAGGACAACAGTCCAAACAATGTAAATAGTGTAAATAGTTACAATACCTCATCTCAGAAATAGAGATAGATGTTGAAGGTGAATATGGCAATAAAGATGAGGACAACAGTCCAAACAATGTAAATAGTGTAAATAGTTACAATACCTCATCCGAGAAATAGAGACAGATGTTGAAGGTGAATATGGTAATAAAGATGAGGACAACAGTCCAAACAATGTAAATAGTGTAAATAGTTACAATACCTCATCTGAAAAAATAGAGACAGATGTTGAAGGTGAATATGGTAATAAAGATGAGGACAACAGTCCAAACAATGTAAATAGTGTAAATAGTTACAATAAATCATCTGACAGAAATAGAGACAGATGTTGAAGGTGAATATGGTAATAAAGATGAGGACAACAGTCCAAACAATGTAAATAGTGTAAATAGTTACAAGAACCTCATCTGAGAAATAGAGACAGATGTTGAAGGTGAATATGGTAATAAAGATGAGGACAACAGTCCAAACAATGTAAATAGTGTAAATAGTTACAATACCTCATCTGAGAAATAGAGACAAATGTTGAAGGTGAATATGGTAATAAAGATGAGGACAACAGTCCAAACAATGTAAATAGTGTAAATAGTTACAATACCTCATCTGAGAAATAGAGACAGATGTTGAAGGTGAATATGTTAATAAAGATGAGGACAACAGTCCAAACAATGTAAATAGTGTAAAAATAGTTACAATACCTCATCTGAGAAATAGAGACAGATGTTGAAGGTGAATATGGCAATAAAGATGAGGACAACAGTCCAAACAATGTAAATAGTGTAAATAGTTACAATACCTCATCTGAGAAATAGAGACAGATGTTGAAGGTGAATATGGTATTAAAGATGAGGACAACAGTCCAAACAATGTAAATAGTGTAAATAGTTACAATACCTCATCTCAGAAATAGAGACAGATGTTGAAGGTGAATATGGCAATAAAGATGAGGACAACAGTCCAAACAATGTAAATAGTGTAAATATTTACAATACCTCATCTGAGAAATAGAGACAGATGTTGAAGGTGAATATGGCAATAAAGATGAGGACAACAGTCCAAACAATGTAAATAGTGTAAATAGTTACAATACCTCATCTGAGAAATAGAGACAGATGTTGAAGGTGAATATGGTAATAAAGATGAGGACAACAGTCCAAACAATGTAAAATAGTGTAAATAGTTACAATACCTCATCTGAGAAATAGAGACAGATGTTGAAGGTGAATATATAATAAAGATGAGGACAACAGTCCAAACAATGTAAATAGTGTAAATAGTTACAATACCTCATCTGAGAAATAGAGACAGATGTTGAAGGTGAATATGGTAATAAAGATGAGGACAACAGTCCAAACAATGTAAATAGTGTAAATAGTTACAATACCTCATCTGAGAAATAGAGACAGATGTTGAAGGTGAATATGGCAATAAAGATGAGGACAACAGTCCAAACAATGTAAATAGTGTAAATAGTTACAATACCTCATCTGAGAAATAGAGACAGATGTTGAAGGTGAATATGGTAATAAAATAAAGATGAGGACAACAGTCCAAACAATGTAAATAGTGTAAATAGTTATAATATACCTCATCTGAGAAATAGAGACAGATGTTGAAGGTGAATATGGTAATAAAGATGAGGACAACAGTCCAAACAATGTAAATAGTGTAAATAGTTACAATACCTCATCTGAGAAATAGAGACAGATGTTGAAGGTGAATATGGTAATAAAGATGAGGACAACAGTCCAAACAATGTAAATAGTGTAAATAGTTACAATACCTCATCTGAGAAATAGAGACAGATGTTGAAGGTGAATATAATAAAGATGAGGACAACAGTCCAAACAAAAATGAGGACAATAGTCCAAACAATGTCAAAAAATAGAGACAGATGTGAAGGTGAATAGTTAAAGATGAGGACAACAGTCCAAACAATGTAAATAGTGTAAATAGATACCTCATCTGAGAAATAGAGACAGATGTTGAATATGAATATAATAAAGATGAGGACAACAGTCCAAACAATGTAAATAGTGTAAATAGTTACAATACCTCATCTCAGAAATAGAGATAGATGTTGAAGGTGAATATGGTAATAAAGATGAGGACAACAGTCCAAACAATGTAAATAGTGTAAATAGTTACAATACCTCATCTGAGAAATAGAGACAAATGTTGAAGGTGAATATGGTAATAAAGATGAGGACAACAGTCCAAACAATGTAAATAGTGTAAATAGTTACAATACCTCATCTCAGAAATAGAGACAGATGTTGAAGGTGAATATGGTAATAAAGATGAGGACAACAGTCCAAACAATGTAAATAGTGTAAATAAGTTACAATACCTCATCTGAGAAATAGAGACAGATGTTGAAGGTGAATATGGTAATAAAGATGAGGACAACAGTCCAAAAAACAATGTAAATAGTGTAAATAGTTACAATACCTCATCTGAGAAATAGAGACAGATGTTGAAGGTGAATATGGTAATAAAGATGAGGACAACAGTCCAAACAATGTAAATAGTGTAAATAGTTACAATACCTCATCTGAGAAATAGAGACAAATGTTGAAGGTGAATATGGTAATAAAGATGAGGACAACAGTCCAAACAATGTAAATAGTGTAAATAGTTACAATACCTCATCTCAGAAATAGAGATAGATGTTGAAGGTGAATATGGTAATAAAGATGAGGACAACAGTCCAAACAATGTAAATAGTGTAAATAGTTACAATACCTCATCTGAGAAATAGAGAAAGATGATGTTACAATTCATCTGAGAAATAGAGACAGATGTTGAGGTGAATATGGTAATAAAGATGAGGACAACAGTCCAAACAATGTAAATAGTGTAAATAGTTACCTCATCTCATCTGAGAAATAGAGACAGATGTTGAAGGTGAATATGGTAATAAAGATGAGGACAACAGTCCAAACAATGTAAATAGTGTAAATAAATAGTTACAATACCTCATCTGAGAAATAGAGACAGATGTTGAAGGTGAATATGGTAATAAAGATGAGGACAACAGTCCAAACAATGTAAATAGTGTAAATAGTTACAATACCTCATCTCAGAAATAGAGACAGATGTTGAAGGTGAATATGGTAATAAAGATGAGGACAAGAGTCCAAACAATGTAAATAGTGTAAATAGTTACAATACCTCATCTGAGAAATAGAGACAAATGTTGAAGGTGAATATGGTAATAAAGATGAGGACAACAGTCCAAACAATGTAAATAGTGTAAATAGTTACAATACCTATCATCTGAGAAATAGAGACAGATGTTGAAGGTGAATATGGTAATAAAGATGAGGACAACAGTCCAAACAATGTAAATAGTGTAAATAGTTACAATACCTCATCTGAGAAATAGAGACAAATGTTGAAGGTGAATATGGTAATAAAGATGAGGACAACAGTCCAAACAATGTAAATAGTGTAAATAGTTACAATACCTCATCTGAGAAATAGAGACAAATGTTGAAGGTGAATATGGTAATAAAGATGAGGACAACAGTCCAAACAATGTAAATAGTGTAAATAGTTACAATACCTCATCTGAGAAATAGAGACAAATGTTGAAGGTGAATATGGTAATAAAGATGAGGACAACAGTCCAAACAATGTAAAATAGTGTAAATAGTTACAATACCTCATCTGAGAAATAGAGACAAATGTTGAAGGTGAATATGGTAATAAAGATGAGGACAACAGTCCAAACAATGTAAATAGTGTAAATAGTTACAATACCTCATCTGAGAAATAGAGACAAATGTTGAAGGTGAATATGGTAATAAAGATGAGGACAACAGTCCAAACAATGTAAATAGTGTAAATAGTTACAATACCTCATCTGAGAAATAGAGACAAATGTTGAAGGTGAATATGGTAATAAAGATGAGGACAACAGTCCAAACAATGTAAATAGTGTAAATAGTTACAATACCTCATCTGAGAAATAGAGACAGATGTTGAAGGTGAATATGATAAAATAAAGATGAGGACAACAGTCCAAACAATGTAAATAGTGTAAATAGTTATAATACCTCATCTGAGAAATAGAGACAGATGTTGAAGGTGAATATGGCAATAAAGATGAGGACAACAGTCCAAAAACAATGTAAATAGTGTAAATAGTTACAATACCTCATCTCAGAAATAGAGACAGATGTTGAAGGTGAATATGGTACAAAAAGATGAGGACAAAGTCCAAACAATGTAAATAGTGTAAATAGTTACAATACCTCATCTGAGAAATAGAGACAGATGTTGAAGGTGAATATGGTAATAAAGATGAGGACAACAGTCCAAACAATGTAAATAGTGTAAATAGTTACAATACCTCATCTGAGAAATAGAGACAAATGTTGAAGGTGAATATGGTAATAAAGATGAGGACAACAGTCCAAACAATGTAAATAGTGTAAATAGTTACAATACCTCATCTGAGAAATAGAGACAAATGTTGAAGGTGAATATGGTAATAAAGATGAGGACAACAGTCCAAACAATGTAAATAGTGTAAATAGTTACAATACCTCATCTGAGAAATAGAGACAAATGTTGAAGGTGAATATGGTAATAAAGATGAGGACAACAGTCCAAACAATGTAAATAGTGTAAATAGTTACAATACCTCATCTCTGAGAAATAGAGACAGATGTTGAAGGTGAATATGGTAATAAAGATGAGGACAACAGTCCAAACAATGTAAATAGTGTCAAAAATAGTTACAATACCTCATCTGAGAAATAGAGACAGATGTTGAAGGTGAATATGGTGATAAATATGGTAATAAAGATGAGGACAACAGTCCAAACAATGTAAATAGTGTAAATAGTTACAATACCTCATCTCAGAAATAGAGACAGATGTTGAAGGTGAATATGGCAATAAAGATGAGGACAACAGTCCAAACAATGTAAATAGTGTAAATAGTTACAATACCTCATCTGAGAAATAGAGACAGATGTTGAAGGTGAATATGGTAATAAAGATGAGGACAACAAAAACAATGAAAATAGTGTAAATAGTTATAAAGATGAGGATACCTCATCTCAGAGAAATAGAGACAGATGTTGAAGGTGAATATGGTAATAAAGATGAGGACAACAGTCCAAACAATGTAAATAGTGTAAATAGTTACAATACCTCATCTGAGAAATAGAGACAGATGTTGAAGGTGAATATGGTAATAAAGATGAGGACAACAGTCCAAACAATGTAAATAGTGTAAATAGTTACAATACCTCATCTCAGAAATAGAGACAGATGTTGAAGGTGAATATGTAATAAAGATGAGGACAACAGTCCAAACAATGTAAATAGTGTAAATAGTTACAATACCTCATCTGAGAAATAGAGACAGATGTTGAAGGTGAATATGGTAATAAAGATGAGGACAACAGTCCAAACAATAAAAAATAGTGTAAATAGTTACAATACCTCATCTCAGAAATAGAGACAGATGTTGAAGGTGAATATGGTAATAAAGATGAGGACAACAGTCCAAACAATGTAAATAGTGTAAATAGTTACAATACCTCATCTGAGAAATAGAGACAGATGTTGAAGGTGAATATGGTAATAAAGATGAGGACAACAGTCCAAACAATGTAAATAGTGTAAAAATAGTTACATAATACCTCATCTGAGAAATAGAGACAGATGTTGAAGGTGAATATGGTAATAAAGATGAGGACAACAGTCCAAACAATGTAAATAGTGTAAATAGTTACAATACAGAGAAATCTGAGAAATAGAGACAGATGTTGAAGGTGAATATGGCAATAAAGATGAGGACAACAGTCCAAACAATGTAAATAGTGTAAATAGTTACAATACCTCATCTGAGAAATAGAGACAGATGTTGAAGGTGAATATGGTAATAAAGATGAGGACAACAGTCCAAACAATGTAAATAGTGTAAATAGTTACAATACCTCATCTGAGAAATAGAGACAGATGTTGAAGGTGAATATGGTAATAAAGATGAGGACAACAGTCCAAACAATGTAAATAGTGTAAATAGTTACAATACCTCATCTGAGAAATAGAGACAGATGTTGAAGGTGAATATGGTAATAAAGATGAGGACAACAGTCCAAACAATGTAAATAGTGTAAATAGTTACAATACCTCATCTGAGAAATAGAGACAGATGTTGAAGGTGAATATGGCAATAAAGATGAGGACAACAGTCCGAACAATGTAAATAGTGTAAATAGTTACAATACCTCATCTGAGAAATAGAGACAGATGTTGAAGGTGAATATGGTAATAAAGATGAGGACAACAGTCCGAACAATGTAAATAGTGTAAAATAGTTACAATACCTCATCTCAGAAATAGAGACAGATGTTGAAGGTGAATATGGTAATAAAGATGAGGACAACAGTCCAAACAATGTAAATAGTGTAAATAGTTACAATACCTCATCTCAGAAATAGAGACAGATGTTGAAGGTGAATATGGTAATAAAGATGAGGACAACAGTCCAAACAATGTAAATAGTGAAAATAGTTACAATACCTCATCTGAGAAATAGAGACATATGTTGAAGGTGAATATGGTAATAAAGATGAGGACAATAGTCCAAACAATGTAAATAGTGTAAATAGTTACAATACCTCATCTGAGAAATAGAGACAGATGTTGAAGGTGAATATGGTAATAAAGATGAGGACAACAGTCCAAACAATGTAAATAGTGTAAATAGTTACAATACCATCATCTGAGAAAATAGAGACAGATGTTGAAGGTGAATATGGATAAAATAAAGATGAGGACAACAGTCCAAACAATGTAAATAAGTGTAAATAGTTATCTCAGAACCTCATCTCAGAAATAGAGACAGATGTTGAAGGTGAATATGGTAATAAAGATGAGGACAACAGTCCAAACAATGTAAATAGTGTAAATAGTTACAATACCTCATCTGAGAAATAGAGACAGATGTTGAAGGTGAATATGGTAATAAAGATGAGGACAACAGTCCAAACAATGTAAATAGTGTAAATAGTTACAATACCTCATCATCTGAGAAATAGAGACAGATGTTGAAGGTGAATATGATAATAAAGATGAGGACAACAGTCCAAACAATGTAAATAGTGTAAATAGTTACAATACCTCATCTGAGAAATAGAGACAGATGTTGAAGGTGAATATGGTAATAAAGATGAGGACAACAGTCCAAACAATGTAAATAGTGTAAATAGTTACAATACCTCATCTCAGAAATAGAGACAGATGTTGAAGGTGAATATGGCAATAAAATGATGAGGACAACAGTCCAAACAATGTAAATAGTGTAAATAGTTACAATACCTCATCTGAGAAATAGAGACAGATGTTGAAGGTGAATATGATAATAAAGATGAGGACAACAGTCCAAACAATGTAAATAGTGTAAATAGTTACAATACCTCATCTGAAAATAGAGACAGATGTTGAAGGTGAATATCTGAGAAATAGAGACAGATGTTGAAGGTGAATATGGTAATAAAGATGAGGACAACAGTCCAAACAATGTAAAATAGTGTAAATAGTTACAATACCTCATCTCAGAAAAATAGAGACAGATGTTGAAGGTGAATATGGTAATAAAGATGAGGACAATAGTCCAAACAATGTAAATAGTGTAAATAGTTACAATACCTCATCTGAGAAATAGAGACAGATGTTGAAGGTGAATATGGTAATAAAGATGAGGACAACAGTCCAAACAATGTAAATAGTGTAAATAGTTACAATACCTCATCTGAGAAATAGAGACAAATGTTGAAGGTGAATATGGTAATAAAGATGAGGACAACAGTCCAAACAATGTAAATAGTGTAAATAGTTACAATACCTCATCTGAGAAATAGAGACAAATGTTGAAGGTGAATATGGTAATAAAGATGAGGACAACAGTCCAAACAATGTAAATAGTGTAAATAGTTACCTCATCTCTCATCTGAGAAATAGAGACAGATGTTGAAGGTGAATATGGTAATAAAGATGAGGACAACAGTCCAAACAATGTAAATAGTGTAAATAGTTACAATACCTCATCTGAGAAATAGAGACAAATGTTGAAGGTGAATATGGTAATAAAGATGAGGACAACAGTCCAAACAATGTAAATAGTGTAAATAGTTACAATACCTCATCTGAGAAATAGAGACAAATGTTGAAGGTGAATATGGTAATAAAGATGAGGACAACAGTCCAAACAATGTAAATAGTGTAAATAGTTACAATACCTCATCTGAGAAATAGAGACAAATGTTGAAGGTGAATATGGTAATAAAGATGAGGACAACAGTCCAAACAATGTAAATAGTGTAAATAAATAGTTACAATACCTCATCTGAGAAATAGAGACAGATGTTGAAGGTGAATATGGTAATAAAGATGAGGACAACAGTCCAAACAATGTAAATAGTGTAAATAGTTACAATACCTCATCTGAGAAATAGAGACAGATGTTGAAGGTGAATATGGTAATAAAGATGAGGACAACAGTCCAAACAATGTAAATAGTGTAAATAGTTACAATACCTCATCTGAGAAATAGAGACAGATGTTGAAGGTGAATATGGCAATAAAGATGAGGACAACAGTCCAAACAATGTAAATAGTGTAAATAGTTACAATACCTCATCTGAGAAATAGAGACAGATGTTGAAAGGTGAATATGGTAATAAAGATGAGGACAACAGTCCAAACAATGTAAATAGTGTAAATAGTTACAATACCTCATCTGAGAAATAGAGACAGATGTTGAAGGTGAATATGGTAATAAAGATGAGGACAACAGTCCAAACAATGTAAATAGTGTAAATAGTTACAATACCTCATCTGAGAAATAGAGACAGATGTTGAAGGTGAATATGGTAATAAAGATGAGGACAACAGTCCAAACAATCTAAAAATAGTGTAAATAGTTACAATACCTCATCTGAGAAATAGAGACAGATGTTGAAGGTGAATATGGCAATAAAGATGAGGACAACAGTCCAAACAATGTAAAATAGTGTAAATAGTTACAATACCTCATCTCAGAAATAGAGACAGATGTTGAAGGTGAATATGGATAAAATAAAGATGAGGACAACAGTCCAAATAATGTAAATAGTGTAAAAATAGTTACAATACCTCATCTCAGAAAAATAGAGACAGATGTTGAAGGTGAATATGGCAATAAAGATGAGGACAACAGTCCAAACAATTCAAAATAGTGTAAATAGTTACAATACCTCATCTCAGAAATAGAGACAGATGTTGAAGGTGAATATGGTAATAAAGATGAGGACAACAGTCCAAACAATGTAAATAGTGTAAATAGTTATAATACAATACCTCATCTGAGAAATAGAGACAGATGTTGAAGGTGAATATGGTAATAAATAAAGATGAGGACAACAGTCCAAACAATGTAAATAGTGTAAATAGTTACAATACCTCATCTCAAAAATAGAGACAGATGTTGAAGGTGTTAAATATGGTAATAAAGATGAGGACAACAGTCCAAACAATTCAAAATAGTGTAAATAGTTACAATACCTCATCTCAGAAATAGAGACAGATGTTGAAGGTGAATATGGTAATAAAGATGAGGACAACAGTCCAAACAATGTAAATAGTGTAAATAGTTACAATACCTCATCTCAGAAATAGAGACAGATGTTGAAGGTGAATATGGTAATAAAGATGAGGACAACAGTCCAAACAATCAAAAATAGTGTAAATAGTTACAATACCTCATCTCAGAAATAGAGACAGATGTTGAAGGTGAATATGGTAATAAAGATGAGGACAACAGTCCAAACAAATGTAAATAGTGTAAATAGTTACAATACCTCATCTGAGAAATAGAGACAGATGTTGAAGGTGAATATGGTAATAAAGATGAGGACAATAGTCCAAACAATGTAAAATAGTGTAAATAGTTACAATACCTCATCTGAGAAATAGAGACAGATGTTGAAGGTGAATATGGTAATAAAGATGAGGACAATAGTCCAAACAATGTAAATAGTGTAAATAGTTACAGAAAATACTCATCTGAGAAATAGAGACAGATGTTGAAGGTGAATATGGTAATAAAGATGAGGACAATAGTCCAAACAATGTAAATAGTGTAAATAGTTACAATACCTCATCTCAGAAATAGAGACAGATGTTGAAGGTGAATATGGATAAATAATAAAGATGAGGACAACAGTCCAAACAATGTAAATAGTGTAAATAGTTACAATACCTCATCTGAGAAATAGAGACAGATGTTGAAGGTGAATATGGTAATAAAGATGAGGACAACAGTCCAAACAATGTAAATAGTGTAAATAGTTACAATACCTCATCTCAGAAATAGAGACAGATGTTGAAGGTGAATATGGTAATAAAGATGAGGACAATAGTCCAAACAATGTAAATAGTGTAAATAGTTACAATACCTCATCTCTGAAAAATAGAGACAGATGTTGAAGGTGAATATGGTAATAAAGATGAGGACAACAGTCCAAACAATGTAAATAGTGTAAATAGTTATGATACCTCATCTCAAATCTGAGACAGATGTTGAAGGTTAATATGGAAAGATGAAGGTGAATATCCAAACAATTCAAAAAGATGAGGACAACAGTCCAGAACAAGAGACAGATGTTGAAGGTAAATAATATGGTAATAATATGAGGACAATAGTCCAAACAATGCAAAATAGTGAAATAGAGACCTCATCTCAAAAATATAGACAGAAGTTGAAGGTGAATATGGTAATAAAGATGAGGACAACAGTCCAAACAATCAAAATAGTGTAAATAGTTATGATACCTCATCTGAAAAATAGAGACAGATGTTGAAGGTGAATATGGTAATAAAGATGAGGACAATAGTCCAAACAATGCAAAATAGTGTAAATAGTTACAATACCTCATCTGGAAAAATATAGACAGAAGTTGAAGGTTAATATGGTAATAAAGATGAGGACAATAGTCCAAACAATTCAAAATAGTGTCAATAGTTATGATACCTCATCTCAAAAATATAGACAGAAGTTGAAGGTTAATATGGTAATAAAGATGAGGACAATAGTCCAAACAATTCAAAATAGTGTCAATAGTTATGATACCTCATCTCAGAAATATAGACAGACGTTGAAGCTTTTTCTCTTAAAATAACAAACAGTTAAATAATGAATAAGTGCTAAAGTTTTCCTTTAAATCAGATAATTTATTGATTTTTTTTGTAAATTTTCAGTTTTTTCATTTCCATTTTGTATTTACTTTGCCAGTACCAGACTGTCAACAGTCACAAAATTAAATTCTTTTAAAATGAAATAATTATTATGGAAATTTTATTTGAAAAAAATAGTTTTAGCAATTATAGCCAAATTTCGAAAAAACGTTTTTTTTTAATTTCAAATATCCTGAAAATACATTTGTTTACAACACGTGAGGGTGACTTGTCATTTCAGTTCAAAGGTTGAACTTGTGTTGCATCATCCTCTCCTACCAATAACAGACAACATAATGGTTCAAGTATGGAAGACCAAAAGTGACAGAAACCTGAATCAAGAATTAATATGTACTGGTCGAGTAATAATTATTGTCTTGGAAAATGAAATTCACATGCAGATGGTATATTGGCCTACAAACAGATATTAAATGATGGAAGATAAAACAAACAAAATAAAGACTTGAGTATAAAAATATATTGCCAAGTTTATCTCTATCTATAAAAGGCAGGATGTGTGTGTGTGTAACGAATGCATGGCCGCAATTTTCGACAGATTTGCACCAAAATTTACATGCACATGCTCCAAGTTAGCGGGAAGGCCAAGACTGATGTTGCATTTCCCAACTCCCATCGATAGTGGAAATAATTGATTTTTTCATGCTTCTACGGCACTTTTCATGTAGTTTGCGGCCATTTTCTACTGGTCAGAGTGAGAGCCTATAGTTGGCTGCCACCAATAGGCAGGAAGATTCTGTTGGCCAGCGTGAGAGCCAACAGCTGACTGACGCAAATGTTAACTAGTATGCCAGCATGCAAAAAAAATTGATAGCTACATTCGTCACAAGTGGGAAAAATTTAAATCTGCATGGCACTTTACTCCAATTGGTTCATTCACTTGCTTAAACTCAACGTTGATTCTGATTCCGCAGAACTGGGTTGGGTGTGAAAAAGTATTTGTTGTTAACATTCTTTTTCATTCAGTTTTTCCAGTTACGAGTCCTTTTTTTAAAGCTGATTGTTTTGTGTTCATTTTGTTTAGTTCTTTTTTCGTAACAGATTTAATGTTTAGTATAGAGCTTAGAAAAAATTTGCAGTGTGAGATAGGCAAGAAGTAAGGCATGGTAAAGGGCATTCCTTTAAAGGCAAGGAAGGGCAAAAATATTTTAAGTCGAGTGATAGCGATTGCTGTATGAGTCATACGATTTTTGAATCAAGCATGGGCAATGCCGGGCCATGCTGCTAGTTTTTACTAAAGAAAAAATACATAAAGAAAAATAATTGTACAGTGCACTAGACAAAAAAGTAACTCTGCAATCTCATGTAGAAGTTGAGAATAGTGTTGTCCTGAACAGTTTTAGTAGTCACTGGAGAGTGAGTCCTGAAAAGGACAGTTTATTGCATATTGTTGGTGAGGATAGCTGGAGCTGGTGGCCTACTAGAGATGACTGGAGGGACAGGAGCTGGTGGCCTACTGGAGATTGCTGGAGGGACAGGAGCTGGTGGCCTACTGGAGATGGCTGGAGGGACAGGAGCTGGTGGCCTACTGGAGATGACTGGAGGGACAGGAGCTGGTGGCCTACTGGAGATGACTGGAGGGACAGGAGCTGGTGGCCTACTGGAGATGACTGGAGGGACAGGAGCTGGTGGCCTACTGGAAATTGGGGAGGGACAGGAGCTGGTGGCCCACTGGAGATGACTGAGGGACAGGAGCTGGTGGCCTACTGGAGATGGCTGGAGGGACAGGAGCTGGTGGCCTACTGGAGATGGCTGGAGGGACAGGAGCTGGTGGCCTACTGGAGATTGCTGGAGGGACAGGAGTTGGTGGCCTACTGGAGATTGCTGGAGGGACAGGAGCTGGTGGCCTACTGGAGATTGCTGGAGGGACAGGAGCTGGTGGCCTACTGGAGATGGCTGGACGGAACAGGAGCTGGTGGCCTACTGGAGATGACTGGAGGGACAGGAGCTGGTGGCTTACTGGAGATGACTGGAGGACAGGAGCTGGTGGCCTTCTGGAGATGGCTGGAGGGACAGGGGCTGGTGGCCTACTGGAGATGGCTGGAGGGACAGGAGCTGGTGGCCTACTGGAGATGGCTGGAGGGACAGGAGCTGGTGGCCTACTGAAGATGGCTAGAGTAATGGCTAATGATGATGGCTTGCTAACTGGAACTGCTGCTGATGGCTGGCTGTCGGCTGCTGGAACAGATACTAAACTTTGTTCCTAGTTATCTGGTCTGTAGAACATCCATGCTGTCCCTCTGAGATGGGATGCAACAACAAGATCAAGCTTAACATAAGGAACCCAAGCATATACACTCAGGCCAAATACAAAAATTGCCCAAGCTCCAGCAATCATTAGTTGCACTGGCCTCGGTGGCAACCACTGATCCCCAACTCTAGAGCCGTTCCTTAGGGCCAGGCTCCTCAAAGTATTATTTTCTTCAGCTGTGACTCAGTCTGCAGACAAAGGCCACAACTGAGTTGCACTCTACCCGAAGACAGACACGCAACTGAGAGATGATATGCATCCCACATTAGGGATGCAGAACACTTGTAGTATTTACCTAAGTCTCCTCACTGAAATGGGATGTGAAACAAGTCAGGTTTTATGTGGGGGACCCAAGTGTGTACACTTGGGCCAGGTACAAAAATTCCCAACAACCGTTAGTTGTGCTGGCGAGCACCGATCTCCCTCTCTAGTGCAATGAGAGGGTGCAACCTCGGGCAGTGGTTCCACAGGCTCAAAGTATTATTTTCCTCAGCTGTGACTGTCTGCAGACAGAGGCCACAATTGAGCTGCACTCTGGCCAAAGCCAGAGATGCAATGCATCCCACAGCAGGGACACTGAACACTTGTTATTATTTACCCAAATCACCCCACTGAGAGGGGATGTGACACAAGATCGAGTTTTATATGGGGAACCCGAACATGTATATTCAAGCCAGGTACAAAAAATCCCCAGTTCTCACAACTGTTGGTTGTGCTGGCCTCAGTGGTGAGTACCAATCCCTCTCTCTAGGGCAATAAGAAGTTGCAGCTGTTCCCTCAGTCCGGACACCTCAAAGTATTATTTTCCTCAGCAGAGCCACGGAATGCAGTATTAACTCCTTCTCCCCACTTGGATGAGATGTGAACAAGGTCTATTTTAGGTAGCAACCAGAGCGTGTACGCTTGGGACAAGGACAAAAATTGCCCACAGCCCCTGCAACCGTCAGTTGTGCTGGCCTCGGTGCAAGCACTGATCCTTCCCTCTGATGCAATGGGAAGGTGCAGGCTCAGGCAGCTTTTCCCCAGGGCTGGGCATCCTCTCAGTATAATTTTCTCAGTTGCCCCTCTGTCCTTTGACAGAGAAGCCCCTGAGTGCACTAAAGACCTGTTTATATCTCAAATTAGTCTTACAACAACACTGGTTAAGCTTTTTCTTCTATTTATTTTTAAAAAATGTTGGCAAGCTGACACGATATGCCAGACATATTGAATTCTAACCAGGTCTGTTTTGTTCATTTTGCATCAATTCCCCTGAGAAAAACAAGAATCTATCTTTCTCCTAGCTATGGGTTAAGTAAGGGTCAGGCTAGGCTGATTTCTTTGTGTGTTAACTAGTTTAGGGAAAGGAAATTCTTAATCCAAACCCTCTTAGTCTTAAATAATAGGGCAGAGAGGACATTTTTACAGTTTCTAGAAGAAAAACGTAAATCAAAACGAAATAGCCTGAAATGGGACAAGCTCCGTCAGGTTAAAAAATATTTTAAAAATGCCAATTTGATTTTCAGAAAACTTTACAATACATTTTTCAGTTATTAAAACACCATTATTATTTATTTAAAAACAACATATATTTAAAAGCGTCCATTTAAAGGATAAGTATTTTTTAAGCTTTTATTAATTTAATAAAAATAAATTTGACAATGATATTTTTTTTCACTTTTACAAACTTTCCATGTTTTAAAATTTTAAATTTCATTTTTTTTTCACTATTAATGTATATTTTTACATTTTTTAAACAATTTTTTTTTGTGTAAAATTTCACCAGATTTAATTTCTCCAAAGTCTAAATATTTTTTATATTGAAAAAATAAACTTAATGATGATCCACTTAGAAATTTTATTGATATTTCAACTCATAAAATTAAATAAAGTGAAGTATGATGATTGACTTGAAAAATAATTTTCACGAGTATTTTTTACAAAATATCCTTTTTAAATAAATAAAAAAAAATTATTCATGCATTTTAATAACAGCTGAAAATTTTTATTGAAATTTGTAAAAATTGTATTTTAAAAAGAGAAGTGATTGACAATTTTTCTTATAAAAATCCCCTTTTCTTAAATAAATGAAATAAATATTTGAATAAATACTGGACATTTTATTGAAATAGGATAATATTTTAAAATATTACCTTGATTTTTGGTAAATTTGATTTTTTTTAATAATAAACGTATATAGCAAATTATTCAGCTAAATTCAACTGACATTTCTACAGCGAAATCGAAAAAACGTGTTTTAATTGTACACGAGTAGGTAGACAGATAAAATTAAAAATCTATTTTTTTTTATACATTGAAAACAAATAAGTTTAGGCTTTTCTTTTGATCATTCTTCTTTCGGTCAGTCGAAATTTTATTAAGATAAAATTAACTTTTTATACAGAATTTGGTTGTTTTATCAACACCTGCCGCCTTGTTTTCAAAGAAAGTCCGTGAAGACAAAAAATAAAAACAAAAAAAAAACCTATGTACATTAGCGGCTGAGCCTCAACAAAAATAGATAACAGAAAAAAAGGTATAATATTAAAAAAATCTTATAGAAATTTTCGAAACAATGTTTTTTAGGTGATTTTATTTTTATTCCGATTCGAATAAAGACATATATTTTTATTTTTTATCGACTGCTGGCCAACACTCCAATCAGTATTTATTCCCGCGGAAAATCTTTCTTCATAATTTTACCTTCTGTTGTCATTGGAGAGGAGAGAAAGAGGTAAGTATAAACATTTCCTTAATTTATCAAGATGTAGGAATTTAGTTTACAGTTTGTTACAAAACAAAGTATTTCTGTCTGTAGCCAAGTGTTATCATCACCTCCCAAAATATTGTGTATTGTAAAAAAATATCTGCGAATTTCGCTTTCCGTTTTTGAAAAATAAAAGACTGTTTTTAGCCCCCCAAAAGGTCTGACTTTCCTAAAAATCCCGGTGCAAAATTATCTTTAACTGAAAACTGAAACTTTTAGCTTGGCTACCATTTACCGGGTTGACAACGACATTAGTAAAACTTGTTAAAAACTAAAAAGTAATCAAAAATTAGGTAGCATCACCAAACAAAGTAAGGTACTTTTTTCCGCAATAAAAACAAAAAATCGACAATCCGTTTACTTTAAAATATTTACCAAAAATCAAGGTATTATCCAATTCAAACGAAATTTTCACTATTCATTCATTAATGAATTTACAGAATTTAAACCCTTGCGGAAATATTTTTTTTGTGGGGAGTGGGGATATGTTGCACCCGCTTTTCGATATTGCGTATACTTATAATTTGGATGTGGTGTTCGTCCAAATTTTTTAAGAAATCCCTGAAGATATTATTTCAGTAAAAAAAAATTGTACAATCAAGTGTGAACATAAACAAAATTCGAAACACTCTTCTTGACAAAAACAATTCAATAAAATTAAAAAATATGTATTTGGTTGGATAGATGTGTTTAGCTCTATCTCTGATATTGAGCGCTTTCTAATAAGTACCGCGTAAATAATTATTTATTTATATTTATATACACACACTTTTCTTTTCACATATTTTTTTTTTTTTTTGAGAATTGGTGCTTAGTTTGCATAATTGAATAAAAAACCTTATTTTATTTCAGATTCGACAGAAAAAAAAATCTAAACTTATAATTTATTTTTAAAAAAATTGTAATTTTTCATTGCAATCTTTCAATTAATCCCGTAGCTGTTCGTCGCAGGAGTTCCTTTTATTTTGGAGATTTTAAAAATGTAAAATTTAGAGTGTGAAATTTTAAAAATGTAAAATTTAAAAATGTAAAATTTAGAGTGTGAAATTTTAAAAATGTAAAATTTAAAAATGTAAAATTTAGAGTGTGAAATTTTAAAAATGTAAAATTTAGAGTGTGAAATTTTAAAAATGTAAAATTTAAAAATGTAAAATTTAGAGTGAAATTTTAAAAATGTAAAATTTAGAGTGTGAAATTTTAAAAATGTAAAATTTAAAAATGTAAAATTTAGAGTGTGAAATTTTAAAAATGTAAAATTTAGAGTGTGAAATTTTAAAGATGTAAAATTTAAAAATGTAAAATTTAGAGTGTGAAATTTTAAAAATGTAAAATTTTGAGTGTGAAATCTTTTTAAAAGAATTTTATTTTATTTTATTTTTGGTGGGGATAATAATAATAATTTACTGATACAAGTCCTACTAATTAACCTATAGCTGGGGGGGAGAAGAGTTGTATTCATGCCTTTCCCAAGGGTATTTGTATTTAAGTGAATATAAAAAATTCAACAGGAATTGAAACTCTGATCTCTAATTCAGAACTGTTATCCATTACACCACCCACACATCCAAGGTTACAGCACCTGGTTTTCCTAAATGGTCACCCATCTAGGTAACCAACCAGGTTCGATGTTGCTTAACTTTAATGATTTTCAGCTTTCAGTACTGGCCAGTCATGTATATGAGTAAAATACTGCAATGCATCAACAGGCAATTGATATAAATATATCTTGAACTCTGTTTAATTGTTTCACTCTTTATTACATTAAATATATTTTTAGCAAGTTTTGTGAATATGTGATGCTAATCTAAAACTTAAAATTTATGTTTTTTCTTTTTCATTTCAGACTGTCCATTTTTCCAGAGGCAATACATATATTTTGAACAATTCCTTTTTGTTGAAAATCTTATTAACTATTTGATAGAAAGAATCTTTGGAAATAAAGACAATGAAAAATAAATTTAGATAATCCATTGGAAGAACTGCTGGTTGTTTGAGGTGTACGGAAAAGCTAGTTTTTAATTTCCAAAAAATCTCAATACAAAGTTTTCTTTCAAAAACATTTTTTAGAAGCAAGCCATAGTTAAAATGCATGGAAAAAAAGCTGCAATTTTACTGAGTTGTGTATGACAACTTTTTTTTTTTTTTGAAAATATATTTAAAAATTCATATGGAAAAAGATACTATAGAGAATCTATTGATGTGTGAAGTGTGTGGCAAAGCTTGTAGATCAAGCAGTGATTTAATGAAGCATATTTTAATGCATAGTGTAGAACCTCAGTATTCTGAAAAGGAGTGTGTGAGTTTGAAAAAGCAGGCTCCTGAGAAAATTAAAACTGGAGAAAATTCAGCCAGTTGTAAACAAAAAAGTAACATGAAATCTCAGACTGGAAAATGCAGAATTTCTTGTAAAATCTGTGATAAAAGCTTTTCTCAGAAATGTAATCTAAGAGTTCATATGCGGATTCATACTGGGGAGAGGCCTTTTATTTGTCAAATATGTGGTAAAGCTTTTAGAGTGAAGTCTAATTTAAATGAACATATAAGAACTCACACTGGAGAAACACCATTTTCTTGTGAAGTGTGTGGTAAAAGTTTTTCTCAGAAATCTTATCTAAAAGATCATGTCCGTATTCATACTGGGGAAATGCCTTTTGTTTGTCAAATATGTAATAAAGCTTTCAGGGTAAAGTCTTATTTGAATGACCATATAAGAACACATACTGAAGAGACCCCAATTTCTTGTCTTATATGTGGCAAACATTTTCTTTCAAAATCCTCTTTAAATTATCACATGAATTGCCATACTGAAGAAAAATCATTTGTTTGCAAAATATGTGGAACTGCTTTCAGGACAAAAAGTACTTTGACTGTCCATATCAGGACACACACAGGAGAGACTCCTTTTACTTGTGAAGTATGTGGTAAAAGTTTTTCTCACAGGTCTTCTCTGAATGGTCACAAAGAGATTCATACTGGACGAACCCAGTATATTTGTGAAATATGTGGCCAACGATTTTGTAAGAAAAGTAATCGGAATATTCACATGAAGATACATACTGGAGAACGCCCCTTCACTTGTGAGATATGTGGTAAATCTTTCCGTATAAGAGCTCATTTGAATGATCATACAAGAATTCACACTCTTGAGACTCCATTTTCTTGTGAAGTATGTGGTAAGAGCTTTTCTCAAAAGAGCACTGTTACTGTTCATATGCGAATTCATACTGGTGAGAAACCTTTTCCTTGTGAAATATGCGGCAAACCGTTCAAGACCAGGTCAAATTTGAATTATCATATAAGAACTCACACTGGTGAGACCCCATATTCTTGTGAGATTTGCGGTAAAAGGTTTTCTTACAAAAATCGTCAGAAAGCTCATATGGAGACTCATACTGGATAGAGATTTTTACTTGTAAAATATGCAGTAGAAATTTTTATATGTACATTTGTTTTGAATCTTTGTTTAAGAACACACACTTCAGAGATACCATTTTCCTGTTGATCATGGACTAAACTTTCAGATTTATTTCAAAGTCCTTAATGTAGGACTTCAATCCTAAGTTTTAAAAGAAATTAGATTTTCTAATTCCTTCTGAAACTTATGATAAATATCTGAGTTCTTTGAATCACACAAACTGGAGAGATGCCATATTCATAGATGATATGTGGCAAAGCTTTCATGCAACACATAAACAGGAAAAGTCATTTGAAAACTCATGATGGATATTTCTAATAGACTTTCAAAAGTTCAAACTTTTTCTCAGGTATTGAAAACTGTTTTTGAAAAAATAGTTTTATTTTCCAAAATAAAATCTTATTGGAAATGTTTTAACAAAAATTGTTTTTCATTATTTAAATATACCAGATTTGCATCAGAATTTTCTTGTGTATAATTTTGCATTCAAGACTGGTTTTAAATTTGAAGGAAGAATTTCTAAAATGTTTTTGGCTTTAAGCTTTAATACATAAGTTAATCATTTTTAACATTTTCTGGAAAATTTTGATTTCTACACTAATAATAATAACTAGCAGTAGAGCCCGGCGTTGCCCGGGAATGTAACAGTAAGAGATAGATCAAGTATCGGCCATCATAAAGACTGAAAAATAAAATTGACAAAGATTATTGTTTAAGGTTGATGGACACGCATGTCTTAATTAGTTTTTTTTTTTTTTTTTACGAATTGGTCAAACCCAAACTCAAAAAAAAAACATTGTTTTCAATCGTTATGAGTCTACCAATTGAATAGAATTTTATTATAAACAATTGTCTTGTAAATGGAATTTTTAAAGCATTCTGAATGTAAAAATAAAGAAAAAAGTGTGCAAGACAAAAAGAAACACTACCAGCCAAAAAGAAAAGTGAAGTTTTGTTGAAATTGGTTGAAAAATGTAGGAAATCCGATCCCATATATAAACAAACACACACACACAAACACACACACAGATAACCTGGGTTTTATAAGTATAACTCGATATGAGTTGTCCCCCTTTCATTGTAGCGACAGCAATGCCTCTTAATCGTGTTTTCAAATTGATTTTGTGCAAAAATAATTGTTTTTCCAATTTTTGGTGCTGTCAGAACCACCGCAAGGTAATTTTACGTAGTCCTGTGAAGTTTTGTTGAAATGGGTTGAAAAATGTAGGAAATCCGATCCAATATATAAACGAACACACACACACACACACAGGGTTTTATAATAAGTATAATAACAACAATTGGCGTCATTGCTCAGTTAGGACGGCTAGCAAATCTCCCTTTCAGTTGCTTGCTCAGGCAAATTTGTGCTTTTTCTCCCACCCACAGAGCAAACCTGCAGTTTATACTGCAACTAAGCTGAACTGACCATAGTTACTCTTTCTGGGAGAGAGCACATAACTATGAGTGATCAAAAGTTGAATAATGTCATGTTACTTTGTCCTAGTGCAACCTTGAGGTTTCAGTAAACCTATAGAATGGTTTCCAGGCATGTCTCAATGGTGTTGCATGCTGGGATTGCTGAAGCTGATAACATCAAAAAGTCACTTCACTGACAAATTGGTCATTGTAAGATTTAGGTCTGGTAATGCTGAAAAGTAGTATATTCTTGTTCAGGGGAAGAAATAAAAAAGTGGCATCAGTGCCAATGTATACTATTCCCAACTGGGGGGTCCCAAGCCTGATTGGGGGCCCCAGGCAGTACTTAATGACCCTCACTATCTTATCAACACTTGCTTTTTTCTACCTACATTTATATAGATTACAAATTAAACTAAGTGACTAAACAATGACTATGAAAGAATGAAAAAATTTTTTGGATTTTGACACCATTCTGGGTTCTTTTTTTGTGTTGATAAGATAGTGAGAGTCATTAAGTACTGTGTTAAGTAAGTGTTATCAGCTTCAGATGGCAATCCCAGCATGCAACACCATTGAGACATGCCTGGAAACCATTCTATAGGTTTACTGAAACCTCATGATTGCACTAGGACAAAGTAACATGACATCATTCAACTTTTGATCACTCGTAGTCATAAATTTGTTTTGCTCATGCTAAGTCTCAAAAACACTAAAGAAAATTCACTATTTTTTTATCCATAATATTGAATATATTAACATATTCAACTTTTTAACAAAAAAAATCTCAAGTTGATGTTAAAAATTGATGCAAAACATTGCTTATTTATTTAAGATGTAATGATCTATTATGACATGTTTTTAATTTGTATTTAAATACACTATTTATTTTTAATTATTCTAGTTGAATTATTCTATATTGCATATGTTCCATTATTGTGCATAATTAGGTTATTGAGATGTAATAGAGTGGGGGGGCCCTAAATCATACATTTTGTGGGGACATGAGACCCCTGCACCGGCCCTGATCAAACAGGAATTAAGATGATAGAAAATAACAATTTATATTTTTGAAGATCAAAAGTGACTGCAGAACAAGAAGCCGGAAGAGAGTTCCATAAGTAAGAATTGCAAGAGAAGAAACTGTCAGCATAAAACATATACATTCATCCAGATATTTCAACTGCTGCCAAATTAGTACTATGCGTAAATTTGTAAAATCAAAGGGTCAAAGGGGAAAGCTCATCAGAACAATTCCCATGAAAATATTTATAGAAAAGGCACAGGGAAGCTATTTTACAGTAGTGGAAAGTGAAAGAAGCCAAGATGCCAGGTCATGACCAATAACATTGCAGATTCTTTTGTTATTTTTATCAAGAATTTATAAAGGCATAGCTGTTACACCAGACCAGATATTCAATGCATGGATGAATACTAGACTTTCTGTCATGAAAAATTGTCTGAAACAACACAAATTTCCTAGAAGAATTTCCTTAAAAGAATAATTGAATCAGTGAATACATTAATAATTACGATCGTGAAGTCCAGTGTCAACCTTCCACCAAATGGTAACCGTGTGTCATATTTTGTACTTTTATACAAATAAAATAAAAAAAAGAAAAAAAAGAAAAAGTTCTCGGTATTTTTGTTATCAGGAAAGACTCTTCGTGGACACCGTCGGTGTACTCTGTACTGTATAGACGGGTAAGATATGATTGTTATGTCCACGTTTTATCCTGTTTGATTCATAACCGCATTTAAAACTCAACAATTGCTGATACGGATCTTATGGCTTAATATAAGTGATCCGACTGTTATACGAATGCATTCTAGATTTTTCTCTACAGAGTGGTTATCCGATGAAATGTCGGCTTTAATTCAGTTTGCTCGCCACACTTGACTTCGGCTCTCTTCGACTATAACTGTTGTTAATTACAGTGTAACCCGGATATAAGAGAGATTTTCTCTGGTCCCAAATTAGAGCCTGTGTTAATGTATAATGTATATAAAATAGACCAAACCCGGATATAAGAGACTTCTTCTCCGGTCCCGACAACTCTCTTGTATCCGGGTTACACTGTATATGTATATATGTGTGTATATACAGTGTAACCCGAATATAAGAGACTCGGATATAAGAGAAACCCGGATATAAGAGAGATTTTCTCTGGTCCCAAATTGGAGCCTGTGTTAATGTATATAAAAATAGACCAAACCCGGATATAAGAGACGACTTCTCCGGTCCCGGAAACTCTCTTATATCCGGGTTACACTATATATATATATGTGTATATACAATTAACCTTGAATATAAGAGACTCGGATATAAGAGAAACCCGGATATAAGAGAGATTTTCTCTGGTCCCAAATTGGAGCCTGTGTTAATAAAACAGACCAAACCCGGATATAAGAGACTTCTTCTCCGGTCCCAACAACTCTCTTATATCCGGGTTACACTGTATTTTTATTTATAATTTTTTTTTTTTAACTATTATGCATTATGCCTTCTTTGAAGGTAAATTTTGGCTTTATTTGAGATAAAAATAATCCAAAAAAATGAATCTTAAAATTTTGTTTTAAAAATTTAGGTACCACCAAAACAAAAATATAGCTACCTTTTTAAAATATGAATATTGTCAACAAAAACTAGGGAATTTATCCGATTTAAACGAAATTTTCATTACATATGATATTTATTAAATTGTAATGTTTTATTGAATTTTAGGTACTTCGGCTTTAACTTTTAATTTACTATCATTATCACTCTTATTTTCTGATAATGTCGTGTATGGACGTCCGTATTTACAAAAATCAGCACGTTTGTGCACAGACAAAAAATGTTCAGAATTCTTTTTAGGGGAGGTGGGTGTACGTCGCTGAATTGTAAGATTTTCCATTTATGATTATACTTTTTCTTTTTACTTAATATCACCTAATCACTTAGTATCACCTAACTGGTACAAATTAATACAGAATTTTTAAAGATTTAAACTATGAATTCTGATTAAAATTTTTAAAAATGACAACAGTTCTTGTAAAAATTCGTTATTAATCAAACTTTGTTTTCCTTTAAGACAATAATTCGATAGCGTTCATATAGCTTTTCTCATTAATGATTATGTCTTAGTTTAAAAAAATGCATTTTTTTAAAGATTCAGAGCAGATTCTCAGTAACTGTGGGTCTTCTTGTTTAAGAAAAAAAAAAAATTTGATTTTTTTAAAATTCTTTTTGAAGTTCAGCGTAAGTGGTACAAAAAAAAAAAAAAAGAAGAATTTCGTAAAATTTAAATAAATAAAAACATTTTGTCAGGGTTTTTTAAAAAAGAAACATTTCTAAAATGATTTAATAATTCATTTGTGAATGAGTCCTGAAAATTTCATTAAAATCCAACAATTATTTAATTTTTGTAAGAATTTTCAAATTAATTTGTTTTTCACTATCCCCCCCCCAAAAAAAAAACCGCTAAAATTTCTGTGATGGAGAATTACCTCGGAGGTCCAAAAAGGGCCAGTGGCATAGCCTAGGCTAAACTTGTGTATATGAGCAAAAAATTGTTAGTGTTGTTTTAATGTCTATGCTACCAAAGAAACTGTCGCAGCTACAATTTCTTATACTCTAATCTTTGCCCCCTCCCCAGCTCCTGCAGAGCAAGACAAACAGAATTTTTAATCAAAATTTCAAACATTCTAAAAAGGATCCCAAAATATAATTTAATAATCAAAAGATCCTTTGGTCTTTCCTTAAACATTTTAACGATAAAACTTAACGGAATTTTTTCATCATGGATATTCATTTTTTTAGCACATCTTTGGAAGCACCTATTTAAAATTGCTTTCTTTTAGATTGGACAGAAAATAAACTCCACTTCTTATTTTTTTAAAAATTATTTGTAATTTTTCAGTTCGTTTTTTAAGTATGTGGATTCTTCCACAACAAGCTAGTTAACCCCCTGCTAGGACATGCACTATTCCTAACATGCTAAAGAAACTTTATTCTTCTAAACTACAGTTTAATAATTATTCTTCACTTTATGAGCTCAAATACAAATATTTACCAAATCTAAGAGACACAACTCTGTCTACCTTTTCACTCAGTATTCATGCATGTATATCAAATATTAATAAATTCAATTGTTACGTTTTGTTTGAAACAAGATGTTTATGAATCTTTATTCTCATTCTTGTATTAATTGTTGTGGATGGAAGATTATTGAACACACACAATTTTAAAACCTTCTGATAATTTAAACCTTCTATTCCTCTCCAACACGCATCACACACATCCGCAACAAGTACAACAAATTACTCTTTGTAACAAGTTTTTTTATTAAATAAAGAGATGTTTGAAGAATAAAAAAATGTAAATATTAATGCCATTTTTGAGTATAAACCTTTTTAAAATAAATTTGAATTTTATTTTTCATTTTAACATTTGTAAATTTTTTTTGTAGGAATGCTTAAAAAGGAAATAATTCTGAATTATTGCCTCTGATTGAATACTTTTCCCTTCTGGAAGAGTAATATGACAATTCAATAACTCTTAAATTCAAGCATAAATTACAAATTCTTGATTATTACACTTGGTGTTTCATATTTCTTAAAATTTTATGCTTTTTGCAAGAGGGAATGCAATTGATAATATATAATTCATGACCTCTGACATCTCAGGCTACCTTGCAAAAATAAACATTATTTTCATTGTTTTAGCAAAAAGTAATCATTATGCTGACAAAACCCAGTTAATTAATCCTTACTCTTACTGACTTCAAATCATGTCACTTGGAAAAATATTGGATTTTTAAGAGATTTTTAAATTTATTGTTTACATTTTTCATCTATAATGGTAGTTTGATGAGTCAATGCGAAACAAGGGAATGTGCCAATGTATTTTTTAAAAAAATGCCTAATAACTTTATTTACATATGGAAAGTAATTTTTCTTTTTATTTGTATTTGATTTAGGTTATTATTTTTCAAATAAAATTTAAATTTAGCTTCAAAGACCTTTCAATTATTTAAAATATGTTTGTCAGGGCTTTTTAGGAAGTCCATGGTGGTATAAAATTACGCAAAATATTACCCACCAAATTTAAAACTACACGCTCTACTGAAATAGAAAAGTAACTTAATCTCTTAAAATATTTCCACAAACTTTTTAGAATGATGACCTATTCAACATAAGTAATTCATTAAGGAATAACTACTGAAAATTTCATTTAAATCAGATAATTTCTTGAATTTTGGTAAATTTTTGAAAACTGTGAGTGAGCATAATGTATTCCTCCCAAGCTATGCAGAGTTGCGAAAGGACTATTGAAAAAAATTCCCTCTAAATTTTGCCTATGCCCATTTTCATTTGCCAATCAGGTGCTGAAGAAAGTCAATTTTTCTGAGACTTTAAAAGCATTGTTGACATTTTCTTATCTCTCTTACTAAAGAGTTAACTTTATTAATCCCATTTTCCACTTCATACTGATATGAATTTGTATTTTCTTTTTTTTTACTAACATTAAACGAAAGAAAAAAAAGTCAGAGAAAGGACGATGGTAGTTACAAGAAATAATAAATAAAATAAAATAAACCCTCTTCCTATCATGCACAAAAAATAAAACCGGAAATGTAAAGAACTTAACCAACTGACCTTTATCGCAGAATATGAAAACGAGGCTCTACCCTTTTATACCATGTATCTTGACTGGAGTCAGATCTCTATGTATGACTTGGTTTCATATCCAGGGTCAAGTAAAAAAAAAACCCGAAAAACTAGAAATTTTTCTACATTTAAAGTACACACACACACATGGGGAATTTTTAAGGTTATTGTTTTAATCTCTACTCTGCCTACATCATAAAAAAAAGTACATCTGGGATTAATTAGGACTTCATAAAGAAGTTGTAGTATTATGGTGTCTGTGATATGACTGAAAAGTGTAAATGTAAAATGTTGGTGCTTTGAAAAAATATTTGTTATTGTGACTAGCTAGTTTAAAATATAGGACTGTGATGACCAGCCCACCCTGTTTTAATTGTTAGCCATGTGATATATTTGTAATTTTACTGCAATAAATATTTTTTATCCAAACTACATCACCCATCTATATGCATATTAGAGC